>VZSR01001685.1:20248517-20281219 GCA_013398615.1 Brachypodius melanocephalos
AACTGAGTTCTTTTCTGTTTGAATGGAGCTTGACATTGTGATAATATTTTACAAAGCCTATTCCCATCTCCTAACAATATTTTGGTAGAAGAAGCAAATGTTGGAAGAAAGCTTCTACTTCTACTTTTCCCACACCAAATGAAGAACTTAAAAATCATTTATTGTAACTTACATTTTTTCATATGTGCTTGATTTCCAACAGGCAACTGAGTATTCAACATTATAACATTGATAATTTCTGACATTTTAATCATCTGTGTTATTAATTCTAATTGTAATGCTTTGATGATCAGTATTTATGATATACAAAGCATGCTGCTTCATTAGGGACAGGAAAGGAAGAGATATATTGGAGATATATAGTTGAGAGCTCAATTTCTGAGAAACTTTATTCAGAGTAGCGAAACAGTGAAAGGAGAGATTTGAGGGATGCATATTGGACATGTCCTCCTTCTGTGTGTTCTTCAAAGGTAAAGACACCTTTCCTGTCATCAGCACGCTAAGCACAGCTGTGAGTGACAGAAATGTAGTGGATTTTATAGCCAGAAAAATTGATACATATGGACTTCCAACAATCTAAGCTTAGACTGGCTGGTAGTGAGGTGTCTAAGCACCTTGATGGATTTAGTCCTTGATCATGGAGATAATGCTTTCCTGGCAGGGTCATACTCTGAGGCAGATTAGGAAAGAGAAGCAGAACAGCATCCTTGATATGGTGCTCCTCTATCTCCTCCAGGTATGAGCCAACACAGAGTAGTGTAAGTCTAAAAACTGTAAAAAACTTCTCAACAATATCCTAAATCTACAGCAGATTCATCCTCGAAGATGTGATATTTGGAGCACATGGAAAAAGTACAAATGGTTCACAATCGATTCTCTGTGAACAAGAATCAATCCTATGCCGCTGCAGGCAGATGCACCCCTGGGGAAGGATATGGGAAATACCCTTCTCTATGAAGAACATTTTTGTTTCCAAATGTCAGTTGTTTATTTTGTGGGTGTGAAGTCAGAAAAATTTCATTATCTCTAGTTCCATTGTCCAGTTTGCAACTGATATGATTTTTCAAACCACAGGATTTTTCCAGATGAGAACCAGATGAAGGTGAACATCCTGTAAATTTTAGTTATTATACAAGTTTTTTCTATGTTCGCTGATCTTTCATACTCTGAAAATAGTCTGCCTGTCTAGTGCTAAAGATATTAATAACTTGCACTTTTATTATGCTGCCTCTAAGGCTATCTAAATATCAATATCAAATCAACACACACAACTTAATATTAGAAAAAAAATACTGCTTTTCTATGAGTTTGGAAACTCAACAGCAAGAAAAAAGGTAGGCGAGCTTGCTCCTAATTTACATGTTGCAAATATGCAAAACATATTGATTAACTAGTTAATCTAATTTGTGCACTTCAAAAACAAAAGTGAAAAATACATAGAAAAGAAGTGAATTGAAGATGATGCTGTTGAAGTTCTACATCAGGACAAAAAAGTCCTGGAATAAATCCCAGTCAACCCAACTGCTAGTTCAGTACTTTAAATTAGAAGACGTTTCCCTCAGATGTGCAGTGAGCACAAACACATTTGAGTATTTTGATGTACAAGGCTATAGTTTAACCTGGATTTGAGTTTCCAGTAAATGTAGTTTCCAGGCCAAGAGGTTTCACATCCAGCTCTCCATTTGACCCATCTTTGATGGCAGCCAGGAGTGATGGCTGCGAAAGGACCTGTATGATAGAAATTCACAGCGTTATTCAAATCTCCCATGGATGAAAATCTCCTTCACAGCTATGACAGGTGGTGCCGGCAGTCTTTACAGATGCATCAAAGAATTAATGGTATGGAAGTTACACCATTGTGGTGTTCTGATGCGCTGGCTAATGAGAAATCTCTGTTGGAGCTTGAAACTAAGCGAGTCTTTAACAGGCAAAGCAGCAAACAGAGAGCTTGAAAGGCAGAGTGAAAGAAACACGCCTGCTCTCCTTTTCGTGGTAATGAAAGCTCTGATTCACCAGCAAGACTGTGCCAATACAGCACTGCATAGTGTCACCTCTACTCAGACAGCCCTGAAAACTGGACCTCTTTGCACCCAATCTTTTCTCTAGGTGGGGACATGACAAATTTTGAGTCATCCTTGGATGGTTTGTACTCTGGAGCTCACTCCAAACAATTTCAAATGCCAATTTGGATCACCACAATGGAACAGATTTGTTAGAAATGAAAATGCAATGAAAATGAAGGCTTCTTATATATACAAAAGTGGAAAGCCAAAATATAAGGATTTCATAAATATTATTAATTTATAAAATAATTTATATTTGTCTGTATAAGAATTTTAGAAGTAAATATTTAACTTTTCCAAAATGCTTGATGCTTCACTTTTTTCTTTAAAAAGGAATTGCGGTATAGTATTAAGCTAGTAACAGCATAAGTGCACAATTGTGTATTTCTTTTTTGAATTTCTGTGTGTTTGATTTGTAAATGTTTTATAAATTCTGTTTTAAAATAAAACCAGAAAAGTTTGTTATTGGAAACGCTATAGCAGTGTATTTCATAAACACAGAAAGCTGAATTAAGAATTAAAATCTTTGGTCTCTGTCCATTTAATGAAGAGACTCAAATTTAGGAGGCATAGAGGTCATGTCTGACCTCAAGGAGCAATATTTCACATTTTTTTCCTTATTTTTAGCATCTTCTTCTTTGTATCTATAAAATACTGCTTCTTATAGTTCTCTAACTGGTCCAGTGAAGCTTAATAGCATATAGAATCATAGAATCATGGAATTGATAAGGTTGGAAAAGATCTCTAAGATCATCCAGACCAACCACCATGTTCACCACTAAAGCATGTCCCTGCACACATGTTTTCTGAACACATAACCTTGTATGGCTATTTCTTATAAATCTGTATGTATATGTCTTCCAGAAACCCTGTGTGCTGTAAGTACTAAAGGATTGTAAAGAATTGGTTGCAGAACCTTTTATGTTTATACAGAACACTACTGATATAAGTCTGTATCTAGTGAAGAATCAGCTCAAAAATTTGATGGGGAAAAAAAAAACCTCAGTAAGCTACCTCCTGATACCAGGAGTGCCTAATCTTTCTCTTGCATTTAAACTCCCCTTGAAACCAGGCCATGAGTCCTGCCTCACACTAAATAGCTCTACATTTAGAATACTCTTGTGTTAGAAACCAGAGATTTCTCCATGTCTCCTGAAAATCTTCACTCAGGAAGTATTTTCAGATCAGGACAGATAAGCCCAAAACATGATTTCCTGATCAGTTTTTCTTTTGATGCTTCCCATAGCACATAACCCACCTGAATTTCAGCCTTTCAGCCTTGTTTAGCATGGCTTATATCTGAATTCTCCACTTGGAGCACATTCTAAGTCTACCCCACCACTCACACACGGTAAAATTATGCCCTTTTACCATGGCTCAGTATTCCAACAGACATTTCAGTTATGAAGATACTTTTTTTTTCTGTGTGTACGTGCCCACTAAAAGATACAGAAGAGAGCATTTCATCCAAGGTGGACACTCACAGGAAAACTCTGCTCACAATACTGCAAATTTGTGGTTTAAGATGCTACAGATTCATCTTTCTCAAGGATGAGGTTCCCTCGCAATTAGAGGTCCAGAGTAATCAGATTTCATGAATGATACTCCAGCTAAAAACACAGTCATAATGTGCCAAAAGCCAAGTCACAGTGCTGCTGTAGCTAGAAAGGGTCTTCAAAGGAAAAAAAAAAAACAACTTGTGTTACTGAGAGTAGGATTTCTTGCAGCTTATTCTTGCCCAGTCTTAACTGTGTATTAAAACTCTTAAATGCTTGGTTTTCCTGATAGCTGCAACAGTGAGGAATCTTTCTGCTGATATGCAGGATTTTTAGGTCCTATTACTGGCTTATTGAAATTAAACTGCTGATAACATAATACCTTAAATGTGAAACCAATACAGGGTGACCTAAAGCCAGGATGACTCCATTGTGTTGCCAAAATTCATATCCCAGTAATGCATTTGTCATGGGCATGAAGAAGATAACAATTTAGTATCTAGAATTGTGGTACTGATCATAGAACGATGGAAAAGCCTGGGCTGAAAGGTACCTTAAAGGTTCTACAACTCCAACTCCCCTGCCATGGGCAGGGACACCTTTCACTAGACCAGGTTACTCAGAGTCCCACCCAACCTGGCCTTGAACATTGCCATTGATAAGATCACTGCCAGGGATGGGTCATCCACAATTTCTCTGGAAAACCTGTGCTAATGCCTCACCACCTTCACACTAAAAAATTTCTTCATAAGATCTAATCCAAACTCATTCTCTTTCAGTTTCCAATCCAGCTTCTCTTGTAAATACCCTTGTAAACAGGCCCTCTCCCTGAAGCCTTCTGTTCTAGAACCTGAACAACCCCAGCTCTCTCAGCCTTTCCTTGTGGAAGATGTGCTCCATCCCTCCAATCAAATTTCTGGCTTCCTCTGGACTTGCTCCAGCAGGTCAATGTCCTACCTGCGCTGGAGACCCCAGAGCTGAATACTATAAAAGATTATTGCACTTCTCTGAGGAGAGAAGATAACTAATTTAACATGATCCTGTCTCTTCCTCTGAAGAGAAGAGCACCCAGGAAGATCCCAAAGCCTGGCTACCCAAAATATAAAATTACATTATGAGATGACTGTACTAAAGGAGGACTTGCTGATATTAAACTAATGAGTCACAGTCCTGTAAGCACTTTGCTACTTTCCAGAGGCTCATTTACCATTTAGTTAAATAACAAGTAATTGGCTAGAAAATGGGCTGTGTTGGTTATATTTATGAAAGTGTTTATTGTCTACCAGAAACTTGGTCAGAAAGTCAAATGGCATTATAGCTCTGATGGTTATGCTTCTTGCCCTACACTGCCTTTTGTATCAATAAGACCAATTGATATATCAAGGCCACCTTCTGTGACCTGTCTCTTCAAAAGTCAAAGGCTGATCTTGAACTAAAAAGCAACATATAAAATTTAAAAAAAAAAAAAATACAACTGAAATAAAACCACAACAAAAACAATCAACCACAAAACTAGAGCAATAACCTAATGGACACGTGGAGGAATTTTAGTCATAAATAACATTTTAAAGTTTTTAATTTTGTGAAAAGAAATTTCAAAATCTAGCCATTGACAAGAACAAAAATTGTAAAGAATATTTCATCCCCACTAGACAAGTCTAAGCACAATTTTAGGTGAGGGTGCAAGAAAAAATCGGGTTGAACTTTAGATATAATCGGTAGAGAGGTTGATTGCCAAATCAAGTTCCCATGGCAGGTGTGTTTGTATTAAAGCTGGTTCATACTAAGATAATAGAAGAAGGGTTCTGCATTGAAGATGTATTTTCTGACCATATTTTCTGGTATATTGCGACTTCTTTCTACTTTCTGTCTGAGGCTTGTGTTAGAGTAATCCCTAGCAAGTTAGTGTAAAATTAACTTTTTTCCTGTATTATCAATTATCAATTCCTGATAATTTTTCCTTGAATTTGACTCTGCTATTAGTTTCAATAATAATAAAAATGCAGATTTCCTCTCTCACACAAAATTTGTCTTATAGTCTTTTTCCTGCATGTTCACTTGTGTTCTGACCCCAGGTTTCACCTTTGTCCAGGAAACAAACATTTATGCTGGCTGGAGTTAGCTAAACCTTTTCAACACAGTGACTCAACAGAAACTGCCTTATTCGTACGTATTTTGCACTCTGGGTAGAAGGATAACACAACAAAGCAGCTCATCTTCTATAAAAAGAGTTTGAGGACCTAATTTTCCTGTTTGATAGTCCAGTTTTATTTTATGCCAGTAGAATTTCAGTAGCATACAACATGAGTGACACCATGGTGAATCAGCCTCTGAGATGATTCACTCTGTGCAGATGTACTGCCTAGGAACTCTTCAGTTTTCAAATCTTTTTATAATCAGGTTACCTAAGATACCTGTAAGATACAACATTGGTAATATTTCCAGTAGCCTACACATGCATAAATAGAGAGAAAAAAGCTGTAAAGCACCAATAGCACTTATACACTTCCTCAACCTTTATAAATATGTGATGTTTTGCTTAGTGGCTCTCTTTTCCACAGGGTCTTAAACTATATAAAAGAAGTAAGCATCCAGTAAAATCAGAGAATTAGATCTTCAGTTAATGGGATTTATCTGTAAGAAGCAAAGAAGATTTTTTTTCTCCTTTCGCAGCTAAAGGATAGTTTAAGAATTCAGAAAAAAAAAAAAAAAAAAAACCATACTATCTTTCATCCCAATTCTGATGGTAATGGGCCAGAAGAGGGTAGATGACATGATAAGCTTTGTAAGAAGAAACAGTCCCCTTTTTAAAAAGATATTCATTTCACTCTTCCATTTACAAATATTTCATAGTAGAAACACTTAGCACTATGCAAGGATTAGGGGTATTATATGTATACTATGATAAAAAATTAATTAGTAAGGAAAGCCTCTCTGCCTGCAGGCAAGAACTGATAGGAATCTGTGGCTGGCTCCTACGTCTACCTTTCAGCAGATACTGATATGGTAAGAGCTAGCCTAAATGTTAAATATTTGTCTCTTGGCTCTGTTTTACCCCATTCAACTTATTTTCTTTATTACATGGAAGTCAATGCTTACAGAAGTGAGATTTATTTTTTGTTTGTTTTAATTTGGGGTATTTTGACTTTTTAAATGTCTGTCAGACAGAAGTGATTTGCAGAGCAAAGACTGGGGAGCAGAGCACAGGAGAAGACTTGGAAGCTAAAGGGAATGAGGCATTATTCTCTTTTGAAATGCATAACGAGTACTGAAATTCTGATATCTCATTCTTGTGAAAAATTGCAATAGTCACCAGAAATGGTACATATATGGTAGAGCAATCAAGTGAAGCCAAAAAGTGACAACTTTCTTCCCTGAAGTGAATCAAGGATAACGACTAGAAATTATAACAAGTTTTTGATGCCGGTTGTAGAATTCCAGACATCACCTGGAAAGAAAACCTGACACAGAAAAGCAAGCAGGAGGACAGAAGGAAGGCAAGCATAGCCTAAGCTCTTGTAAAACTGGATTTGCTTATAGGGGCTTGCAGTCTATCCATCAGCCAAACACTCAGTTGTGTATCTGAATAAGGCAAAAATCTGTGGCCAAACATTTCACTGAAATGCCAAAACCAGCACTTACTTGAAATATATATGCAGAGGGTTTTGTTTTTCTAGTTGCATTCCAGAGCTGCATTTCAGCTGTTCTTAAGTTCAGTGCCTGTATTGCCACAGAGAAGTGGTTATAGGGTAATATTTTTTGAGGCAGTCAGAAGAATGGTACCTCTGTGAGATTTCAAATGTGAAATTTAAGATACGGTGATTTTACCTGGCTTGAAAAAGACAAGAAATTAAAAATACTTCCATCAATCAGGATTAAATACATATTGCATAATTATGAATGCTTGCCAACAGATAAATTATCCTGTGGTGAAACACAGAATTTGTTGAAGAGATAAACCTTGCTATAGCATCAGAGTAGAAAAATGTTTCAGACAGCATCTGGTCTTTGAATTGATCCAATCATGGGAAAAAACCAAGTGGTTTTGTAAAAGCAATGACTTATCTGTAATAGAAAAAAATACTACCACAACATTTAAAATTATCTTGCATAAGAAGCTTTTAATTGTAACATGGTGAAATAATTGCCATTAAACAGATGAGTTTATGTCACTCTCTTTGCAATTCTGACATAACTTGAAAAAAACACAAGCATTTGGGAAACACAGGGTCAAAAAACCCTCTCTGCCTCAATTCTCATTGCAGCCCATTGCTCCCCCTTAGTGCTATTAGCCTTTCATAATGTAAAACATTTCATTTCCAACAGATAATACTTTCAGTCGAAAGGTAATTTTTGAAGTCTATTACTTGCATTCTTAGTGAAGAGCACAATGTAGCATTTTGTTCTAATATGCCATTGAAATTGTTTGAGTAGACACACCATGGAATCAAATACAAAATGTCAAAATGGTTTCCATTAACTATGCACATTTGCACTGCTTCAGTTAATGGGCATGTTTTTGTTCTTCTCCTTCATCTTTGCATCTATAAGACGAAATGATTCAGTTAATGTAACTGAAAAGTACATTGAAAAGGTAGAGCAAATTACAAAAGCATCAAACCACAATTCCACCCACGTACTTTATTTTATAATGAAGTTTAATAATGACTAAAATTGCTTTCAGATTTAAACATCAGTCATTTCTGCAGTTGTGGTTAATGTGAAAAATCTCACCCACAGTAATGTTTTAGGAAAACATTGTAGAAATGTACATTATATTTTATACTGAAATGTCATAATGAAATCTTAACTAGATATCACTGAAATATATAGTACATTAAAAGTAATTTGCCACTATGGGCAGGACTGAAACAGGGACTGTACCCCCATCAGCATGAAAACAGGTAGGGAAAGTTCTTTTATATTATAAAAGCTCTATTGTGCTTCAGCACCATTATGGTGAGAGAGTCTTTGATACTATCTTTGATAGTAGGTATCATCTAAAATACCTAAATTACTTGTTTTGTACTGATAGTTTCATAAAATAGTGTTTTATGAGAGTGAGCATCAATGAGAATATTATTTCCTCAGAGGGACACAAAATGGATTAATCCTCATTTTGAGACGGAAACAAGATATTTTCGAATGGTTGCCTTTCCTAGCCCTGCCTTGTGAGGCTGCAATACACCACCAGATCCTTATGTCCTGAGTGGTCCATGTGTAGGAGCAGCATCCCTGGGAAGGTCGCTGGGCTGCTGCTGGCACCCAGGCGAGGGTTTCAGCAGCACCAACTGCTGAATCTGACAATTATAGAGGTTCCTGCTGCAAAGAGCAAAACAGGGGAGGAGAAATGTTCTCACACAGCTCTATGCCTCGTTCAGATAGGGCTAAGCATTGTCCTTCTCTGGCTGAATGAATTTTTAGACGTTGAAATTTAATTTAGGTCAAAGTTGGATTAACTGCCATGGAAACTGTATTTAAGCCTCTCTCAAAAGGAAAAAAAAAAAAAAAAAAAAAAAAAGAAACCCTATGCTCTGAATATTCAGGTTCTCTTAGTGAATGAACGAATGAGCTCTTCTGATAATTAAATTTCAAGCCAAGGCAGTCCAGCCCCACTGTAAGGAGCTGTGGGTCAGGAGAGGCAGCCCGGGCTCAGGGCTGGGTTGTCCATGTGCCCCTGCCCTGGCAGCTGCCTGCCGCTGTTCTCTCGCCCCTTCCTCACCCACTCTCACCTTGAATACTGCACCTGTTGGGATTTGGGGTTTCCTCCTCGAAGTCCGGTTTTCTGGCAGTGGTCACCGGGTGGCAGTACGATATCACCAACCCCTCTGCCCCACGGACCCCTCAAATCACGAGGAGAAAAAAGGGGTTCAAATGGTCCATGGCATCTTAGACATGAATTCAGGTACAGTTAGTCTCACAGCCGAGCTACAGAAGAGTCACGTTTTTTCCAAGATTGAGCAAGTGCTGCTTCCACTAAATTTGATGGCCAATGTGCTGCTAAATATCAGAAAGAAATTAAATAATTCATTCTACCTTAGTTCATTCACAGTATACATTACTTCTGCAGAACATAACTTTCTATAGAGCTCTAAGAACCTGAATTTTGGATGACCTAAGGAACCAAACACTCAATTATCTTATCATCTGTCTGCTCAGGCTCAATGCCCATGCTCTTCAAGTCCAAGTTTCTTATAATGGACTTTTTTCCAGTAGGATGTGTGGTTAACTTCCTCAATAAAATAAAACATACAGAGTTCAGGTGTGCATAAACACTGTGTAAGTCGTACACAAAGTCTGAGATGATGATGCAGTATGCTCTAGGGCCACGTTGCAACACAAAATATGTGCTCTCCTCTTTTAGACACACAGACACAACATGCAGTTGGTTTGTAACCCCTCCATTCCTGCCTCTGTCTCAGTGCAGTTGCAAAAGTCTGTAAGAAAAAACAACAACAACAACAACAAAAACAAGGTTCTTTCTGTGTGTGACAAACATCAGATTTAAAGCCCTCTGTTTATTCAATTGAATGTCAGTTTTAATGGAAATGTCTGGGACTGCAAAAGCAAAGTAAAAAGACAAGCAGTCAGATGGCCTGCAATCCTCCTTATGTGATTCCTCCAACACCATCACTATGGAGATATAAGTAGATCATCTGCTGCCAGCGATATTGGACCATCAATACTGATACTTATGCTGCTCTTCTGCAGGTCTATGGTATTTTTTCAGGTCAGACAATGATCAAAAAATTACAAGAGCATCATTTCCAACACATCATGCTTCCTTATTGTATGCTTCCTTAAACCCTGTGGACATAAGTTGCAAAGATGGGTAGGCACTGCCTAAATTATCTGCAACACTTTGGTATGTGAATCCTGTTCTTTAAAATATTGTTTTTCCCTCTGCACAGAAGAATGTGACACTATGCTCTCCAATTATCTGGATTAATTCTCCAAGCTATGGCCTGGTTCTATTAAGTCACACCCACAA
This sequence comes from Brachypodius melanocephalos, assembly GCA_013398615.1. Classification (NCBI taxonomy): domain Eukaryota; kingdom Metazoa; phylum Chordata; class Aves; order Passeriformes; family Pycnonotidae; genus Brachypodius; species Brachypodius melanocephalos. The sequence goes on from VZSR01001685.1 coordinate 20,259,068, forward strand.
GGTTTTGTCTGTACACAGGCACAGAAAATAAGACACTGCTAGTTACTCACTGTATCTTGGAAAAATTCCTTGACACTGCAATCTATGGGTCACAGCTATTGTACTCAGGTCACTGGTTTTGTATGCTGCTATAATAACTAAAAATACTCTATTCAGGACTCAGCACCACATGATGAAAACTGGCCTGGGCTGCTATCAGCTTGTCCTGCTCCCCCCAGGGAGTTTGTGTCAGTTAGAAAGGTGTTATTCCATAAAAGAAAAGGAAGTCGTTTGTTTGTCTAAGAAGTTTAAAGGTCAGGAGGGAAAGTGCGAATGCAAAACCTCTTATAACCATCCCCTTACTAGATGCAAACTAGTGCTAGGTATAGGTGAGAGAAGAAACCATAATGAATGAAAGTAACACCCTTTGCAGGGGGTGGTACTGCAGATGCCAGTTACTGAATTATGGGACAGACCAAGACTGAGATATGCCATACACTCTACAGAAAGAAAAATCCCAAAACTAGGTCTCCTTTTCCATAGATATGTTTTGAGCAATATCTAATCTATCAGATAATTCTAATAAGAGACTAATATTTGCCCATATCTAACTCAGTATCCCAACATAGCTGATATCACATTTAAAATAGGGTAAAATTGATTGCCTCTAATGCCCCTGAGTCAAACCATTTATTATTTACTTATTGGGCAGATCTATACAGAACAAGAAACTTGTCTTTGCCCCGAGGAGCTTGGTATATGTTCAGCTGGAAAAGCAAGTAGTAGATCTAGGCATTATTAAAACCTGTTCCTCGCTACAACATGAAAAAATTAAGCAGAGCTGGATTCAAGCTAAAGGTACTGCTGACTTACTTTTTTAATGCAATGATGCTTAGGAATCTTTGTGGTTTTGTTTGGGTTCTTTTTCTCTGATGTACTTATTGGAGCTTTACCTTCTTGTCTTCAAAGTAGAGTAAAAAATACAGAAAAAGAGAGACAAGTGTAGTAGGATTTCTCTCTTTCATCCTGACCAACAGCTGAAATGTGGCTGCACATTTCCATCAGAATTGTCTGATTTGTTTTTTCAGTGAATGAATAACAGCTCTGGTAGATAGAGATGGAGATGGGTGTTTGAAGAGGGACACAAGCAAAGAAAAGGTAATATTTTCATTCATAAATCAGGGCAACCACTTTATTAGTGATCAGAATAAATAAAAATGCATGAAAAGGAGAAGAATGAAAATGTGTATATACATGTAAATGTAAAGATGGAGATGGAGAGAAGCTGAGAACAGGTGACACAAGGACACAGCACTGCAGGAGAGAAAAAGAGACTTACACCTTCTGCAATGAATGGGAGCAGTGGGAAAATGTGAGAGGAGCATGGCTTCATGATGGAGAGTGGATGAATCATAAAAAAAATTCCCCTCTTTCCTTTCATTAAATCTATTTGTCTGCTTTAGGTTTTTGTGCTAATAGCTGTGCTATCAGAGTCTGTGGAACCTCCGTCCCCTATATGTTTAGAGAAGATCCACAGAGCACCTTTACTGTTTTGAAATATATTTGCCAAGACATGTTTTTGCAGTGGTTTGTAAACATAGCTCAGCATAAGGAGCAAAAATTCTTCTGTATCAAGGGGTAGTCCCCTGCAAAGATGGGTAGAAAGTTCTTGTCTAACACACCACACATGCAGGCACAATCTTCATTTTGGAGCCCAGGCAGACTTTACACTCCTGGGTGCTTCTTAGACTCCAGAGATTGGGCATGGAAATCAGCTGAAGTGCAGAAAGGGATCTATTTTAAACATACGTCAATCAATCCCATTTGCTGTTTGGAGTCTGTACATGGATTTTTCATGTTATTTCTTGGCTGTTAAAGTTGGTGCCAGAGCGAAGGCATTTGTTTTTCTAACACAATGTTCTATATGCGTGAAAGAGGACTTCAAAAGTGGAACAAAGCTCCTGCTGTCAGAGTAAAATCATAACTCTGCTGAGGGAATAGAAGAGAATAACAAAGATACCATTGTTACCTCTCTATATTAAATGAAAATCAAATTTGAAGAGTACAAAGCCTTCAAACCATCCCATTATTCTATTTTTAAAAGGAAATTAGATGACATCTGCAAAGGTAAGAGGTTTGGGGATTTTTCTGGGTTTTCCCTGACTCATTCACAGCAAATGAAGCACATGCACATACACAGACAATCAAAAAAAAAACACCAAAAAAACAAAAAAAACCCAAAAAAAACAAACAAGAAAAACAAACAAACAAACAAACAAACAAAACCAAAAAACCACCCAAAAAACAACAACAAAAAAAACAAAACAAAACAAAAAAAAAACCAAACAAAAAAAAAAAACCAACAAACTAAAACAACCAAAAAAATAAAAACACAAACCCAGCAAACCATTTAAAAAACCTACAGTGTGGAAAGTGACTCTTTATTTTAGCTTACATGGTCAGGTGACACACTCAAAATCTAGTAACATCAAACACACTAAGTAAACATTTTTTTTTATCTGGGTTCGGGTGCTGGTGATTGTAAGAATAATATTTGAAATATTAGAATAATGAAAAATCTGACATGTGTCAGATGTCATGTGCCAAATGAACATTAAAGAAAGATTAATAAGCCAGAAAATATGCTCCAGTCTTTTTTAATGAGACCTGATCACATGGCCATGATATTGCATACGAAATTTAAAAGAACTGTAAATTTAGAGGATGTTGATACTTTGGGGTTTTCTTTCTCTCTTTTTTTTTTTTTTTTTTTTACTTTTCCAAAACCCTTCAATACATCTCTATTTTTCTCTACAATTTGCTTTTGATTCTTATGTCTCTGGAGCAATTCTCCTATCAGGGAACTTTTTCCTTATGATTGGCAAAAGAAGTTTTTTCTCTCCAGCTAGTTTAAAATGCCACTAATGACACATTAAAGATTCTTTACCAGGAAGAAATTTGACAGGAGATTTTAAGAGATGTCATTGTCTGTGGCTCAGGCAACATTCATATCCACTCTTGGGCAACTGTGGTAGGTGTTTTAAGAAGAGCATCTGCTAAGTTTACCTCTACATCAACTTCTGAAGACCACTAAAAAATATATATATAGAACAAGAGAGCTGACTCAGGGTCTGCAAGCCTCTCTGGTTAAAGAGAAAATTTTATAAGTGCTACTTTTTACGTAAAGATGGCTACTGAAATAGTTTTTATGTTCCTTGCTCTATTACTGTTGACCATCCAGTGCAGGAATCTGGTTGAACATAAACGTAAAATAGAGAAAAACACATAGAGGAATGGGGGAGGGATAAAAAACAAATTACACTTGTGTATTGCAGTCAAAAAAAAATCACAAATGGGCATCCTTCTTACAATACAGATTTTGTGAAATGGTGGCAATATTCCTATCCTTTATGATTTCCTGAAGAATGGACACCTATTTATAAATGAATGGCTCTGTAATAACTCCGTGACACCTTCATAAATCTCACCAATGTAGAGCAGTGTGTGACACATCTGATGAGAAATGTGTTTACTCCTTTTGGATTAAAAATAGAAAAACACAATAGAACAAGTTCATTGGCAGGTTCAGGTGGCCACTTAGTGTATAATAGAATCAGGAAATGAAAGTGCCCTGTGGCACAGAGAAAAACAGCACTAGCACCCCGTTTTAGAGGCCATGAACAAGCATGTTACTGTGGCTCGAGTTGGGTTTTTTTTATTATTATTTTCAGCATTTAAATACCAGCAAATGTAACTCTTTAGCATCAGCTAAATATTTATTCACTTCTTCTGCTTGTTATTTCTTCATTAGCAAGGTTTTCCCTGCTGTGCAGTGGAATATGAGGGCAACTTTGCAAATGTCAGAAGCACTCAATTTGGATCAACTGGAGGAAGTGATAACAAGACTCATAATCAAGTGGAAGTACAATAGTGGCACATTTCAAGCTGCGAAATAATAGATCGATTCAGAAGGCTCTTTCTCATGGGATAATACCTCCATTTGTTCTTATTTTGAGATTTGGGTTTATTCAGTATCTCAATGGAACAATATATTTTTCTTTTGGCATCTTATTTGGAGGCAGCGATTTAAATTACACTAGGCCACTAATTGTTGTTTTATAAAACAAATGCTGTATTTCAATAAAGACAAGCTTAAGCTAATGTAGGGTTTAAAAGCTTTGGATTCAGTCCTAACTTACACTTCTTATGTGTCTGTGTTGTAGTGGCACAGTAAAAAGTATTGCTCATCTTGTTTGACAAGAGCACTGCTGAAATTTATTCTTGCAGCAAGGCAGGATCACATAATCAAGATAAACCGAGCTCTTATGAAATTTAAGCTCTTAAATTTGAAAATGAACATTTTTTTTTACCCCATAATATAATCTATAAAATTGTTGCAACTGCTTAATTTAGTAAGAAATTCTAGAATATTTTCCTTTTGTTTGCTGAACTTCTGAATTTCTAGTCTGTGGCAACAATAAAATGTCATTAGATTAATTTCATTGATACTGCTTGCTGTTCTGCCTGCATCCTTTTACAGTTCAATGACAGGTTAATATTAAAGTCTCTTTCCATTATTTTTCAAAGATATTACAGTAGAATATTGTCTCAAAGTTACAACTCAGAGGTCTTTCTCCATTTCCTGTTTGCTAATCAGTTTGTGGCTTCTGAGTCATTCTTTTATTTAAAACTGAAATGAATTGGGTGTATTCTATTGTTCTTTCATAATGGGGAAAAAAATACCTTGTATAAATGTTATTAAACATTATAGTCTTTATCCAGTTGGCCATTTTACAGAACATTACAGGTTTCAGCATGATTATTCATGTGATTAGAGGCTGTGAGATTGGATCTCTCTTTGGCTGATGTATATTTTTATGTTCTTTTAGCAAAGAGATGCTTTAACATGATTTCGACTCAAAAAAATTCATTATGGGATAAATCAATGCCCTTGGCTTTAGGGGCCTGCTATATCCCACAAAGCTGAGTAGGTCCCCTGAAATCTGATGAAGGGACAGGAACAGGATCCATTGGGCAAAAGTTTGGCACAGCAAGGTCAGATTTAGATTCAGTCACCCTTTAAGAGGAAGACTTTCCTTTTTCCTAGTTTGAGAGCTGACTTACACACCTGAATTGTGGGGGAAAATACTCACTTCAATATAGCACTAGATATTGAACCATTAGCTACTGTAAATTGTCATTTTTTTCCTTGAAGTCGATGCCATGCAAACATAAACAGAGGAAGAGTTGGCCTTAAAAACTTCCCCTGCACACATACATCTGTATATGGCTGAGCCTCCCAATCTTCCCTTTAGAGTAAAGGCTAATCATGGATGTACTGTCATATGGAGTCATCAAGTTGAAGAAAAATGTTTTATTTGTCTGGAATTGGCCCATGTAGAGCAAAATACCTGTGTACAGACAGCTCAACAGGTAAGTTTTAGACATCTAACCAAATCTCAATCTCTTCCCCTGTGCCATCCTGGAATGAGAACGTTCCCAAACCAGACAGAGAGAGGACCTGGACCTTTTAATGAACTCCTGTCTCTATTGCCTGGTCCATGAGACTATTCTTTCCCAGGCAGGATCCACATCCCAATCTGCACCATGCTTCCATTGTCTTTTTCCTTGCCAGAGAAATCCCTGAGACCAGTGATTTGGTAGGATTTGAAAAGGATCATGCATTTATACTGGCAGTAAGTGTGCTTTAAATTCAGTTAAACAGGATTTGCTTTAAGTTAGGAAGGGCTATAAACCTTACTGCTTCTGAGATCAGCAAATTTGTAGCTGCTGGAGCTAGAAAAAGCTGTTTTCTTCTGAACAGAGATGCTGCACCCCTGCCATGTAGGCAGCTCTGTGCCTTCCCGCTGGTGCTGGTACCTACTGAGAACAATACCAAGAGCTCAGTGAAGTTACTTGGTTCAGATGTTGCCTCAGAGGACAGCTGACAAGCAAACAGCACAGCACATCAGGTTTGGGCAGTACTCAGCATGATTCAGAAGAGGCAAGAATGCAGGGACCAAACCTCTGTGCACAACCTGCATAGCTGAAGCCCTTCACCACACCCAGATTTCAAGGAAAATTCCACATATATGTTCCTGACCTGCGGTTCCTTCTGATTGTTTCCCTGACTCTACATACAGAGTATTATATTAACATTAACCTGGATGCATGGTCTTCAGCATGGACAGAGGATGAAAGCAAAGTTTCCTGCTCTAAACATTTGTCTTCCAGATGTTTGTGATACTAGGTAGCTAGCTACCACAAGAAAGAATAGATTGCAGCTAATAATTTAATGGGGAAAAATACATAAAATTCATTAAAAAATCATGTTTACTGCTCCATCAAGCTCATTAACAGTGTCCTACGGGGATAAACCACTTTCCTCTAGGACTGCCATCTGAAGGACAGAAGAATATGGATTTTTTTTTTAATGCTTCCTGAGAAACTGGAGAAGTGTTGAGAATACAGTTTCCTTCAGACCAACATCACATGAAAGAAGTAATGGCAGAAGATGACCCCTCTTCTCATCACATCTTGGAGCTGAAGAACTTTTTAAATTTTTTCTGTCGTAATCTCTTCTTCTTGAAACATGAAATCTTCTATGACGTCATAGAAGAAAGCCAATTTCTTGAGGAGAATGGTGAATTAAAAGCAGGTTTTGTAGTTCAGCTCTGCGCTATCGTGACTATTTTAGTACCTGTCTGGTTGTTTGTCGTTTGTTTTGTTGGTTTATTTTTTTTTTTTTATTACAAATAACATTATGCAGACTCTACCTGTTGAAATAGAGTATGTGCTCCTGCTTCCTATGACACCAGCAATGCAAGTATGGTCTAGAAATATTAAAAATTCCTAGACAACAATATTCTCACCACTTTGGTATAATAGAAAGTGAATTATTTTCAAGATAAGTAGTCTGGTTTTTCAGCCTTGCTTTTATCATTTTTCTGCATGGTGTCATGGCGTGGTCACACTCTGCTAAATACAGACCTTATATGAAGGGGAAAACCAATCTTTTTATTTTCACTGATCTGCAATAACCCATCCACCATTGAACTCTCTATTTCCTTTGAATGTGATGACATTATTATGCATAAATCTAACACTACTCTGGACAGGCTAAACCATAAAATGTGAATGTTCCTAAAACTGCCATAGAATAGGTTTATTTTCAATTCATATTAAAATGTTACATTGAAAGTGTCAGGTAGATATAGATACACATATATGTATATACATAAACTTTCTAACAATCAGTGCTGATATGAAGCTCGTGGTTTAAATTGCACACAAATCAGACATCTAAAAAGCAGACTTTCAATGCAAGCTCTCAGTAGCTAGGAAATGCCAAAATTAGGATTGCCATTGTATGGTTATGTGCATATATTTTTATTGTCTTTTACTGTTGTCTTCAACTGTTGTCTTCAATTACAAAATAATTCCTCACATACAACCTACCTCATTCAACATGCAAAACGGTCTTAAGAATAATTTAGTCAATATTCTGGGTTTGTTTTCCCCTTTCATTCTGCAACATCTGGCCATATCTCTTGCTAAAACATAGATTTAAAGACACAAGAATACATTTTTCTTTTCGGTGACACTCTTTATATCCACAACTGAGTGACACACAAATATTAATTAATTATTTTCGCCAGTTTTTATGAGCTGAGGAGTGACATGGACCTTATGCAGTAGCCAGAATGGTCAACACATGTGGGAAACCAAATCTTTCCGGTGATTAAAAAGCAGAATTCGAGACACAGGTAAATCAGACCTCTCACAGCATTTAACACCACATAGCAGCTTACGCAGTCTAATTGACTTTAGCTGAAATTGCAAGTTCATAGTACTTTCCTTAGTCAGATTCCCTGGTACTATAATAAAAATTAGTGATAAGCTGTAAAAACTCCAATTTGATGTGAGTTTCTAATGTTTTATGGCTGCATGTCCTCTTGGTTGGACCAAACTGACTGGAGTTAAGTCCCTCTCTAAAAAGAGATCCCAAAGAGGGAGCAGAGTATGGAAAACCTGTCTCCAGCTAAGACCCATAACCCCCATGGCTGGTCACAATTACAATGCTGATGCCATGCAGTTCAAAGGCAGGAAGTTTGTGGATATCTGCCTGCAAGACATCCTTGGCACACAAGTTAAGGTGGAGAGGGTTCTGCAGGCTGTATTCAAGGGATTTTGACTTCATTTGATCTGCTGTTTTCTTGAAGTTCCCCGTGACAGTCACCAGACGACTGCAACTGGTGAAAATACATTCTGCCAGGGCCTCCAGGAATGGGAGAGCATTGCAGGAGATGAAAAGGGCAAAACTGTAATAATAAATACTAAGAAATACTTATGTCACAGTACGTATTCAAAAAGGAATTTTCAATAAGAGTTGCACAGAGAATTTCAATTTTCCAGTTTTCTCATTTCTGATAGTCGAATGTAAATGTAGGCAGAAGGGTTGGCATTGAAGGCAAGCCTAGACTCACTCTCCTTTGAGCAGTGAGTGGAGTGAGCCAGGCTCCAGCAAGGACTGAGGGACTTATTCTGTTACAGCTCATCATATGTGCTGGCCAGCAGTGGATCTAGCCTGCCTGAACTTCTGATGTCCCCTTCTAACAGAAGGGACAGAAATCACACCTTTTGTGCATGAGAAGTACACCTTTTGTGTCTTTCACAGTCCACTCTGACAATTTTATTTGGTGGTATTACTTGCACTGTCAGTTGTTTGATATTGACAATTTCCATTCTACAATATCGTTTGTGCTGTAACGTATTTTTCCAAATTATTTTTAGTTCCATTTTTATTTTTATTTGCTTTCTAGCTATGTGAAAGACAATCCACATTTCTGTTTATTTTTGTTGTCTTTGTCTGGATCTTTGGTAATTCTATTATACCATTTTCTTCCGCTCGGGAATTCCTAGAACCCCAGGGTTCTTAAATTTAGAATAATGAAATCTTGAAATATTAATAGCTGATTAATATACACTGGGACATGATTATGCATTCTGTTATGCTCCTAATTATTTTCCCAATTATTCTTCAGATTCTAGGTATATTTATAGACACTGCTGAATTCTAAGCTGGTGTTTTGAAGAACAGTTTGCAGCTAAGAAATCTCTTTCCAGAATGGTAGTGATTACACTGATGGCCATCCTTTTACTAATACTTGTAGGTTATTTCTTTTCCTAGGCTTTAAACTCCACTTCTGAACATATAATTTCATGTAACTGTTTATCATCTACTTGTAAGTTTGAGCTCCTTGACAACTTCTCACAACCAGCTTTAGATTACCCCAAATAATTCTGGATCATTTTCAGATTTTTCTCTCCTTATCATTCAAGCAGTACCCGTTTATGAATATGTCGAATGGCACATTTTTCACATGTAGAATATGTTTGAGCTCCTTTCTTTCTGAAAACCAGCTACCCACTCCTACCATCTGTTTCTTATACTTTCACCTGAACCATATGCTCAGTGGCTCCTCTGAAGATGACTGATACATGAGTCATGACTTCTCCTTGCAAAGGCTAGGTTGGCTTTTTCCTCATGTTTTTCTCTTTTATTACTCAGTCTGTGAAATGGAATATCCCCACAGATTTGCTCTTACATAAATTTAATTTATTGGTTTGTAGTTGTCTGAGTTGATCTAGAAAAATCTTTAAAAATTTTGGTGAGATATTTGCCACTTTCCATTCTTCAGGTAACACAAGTCATCTAAATGACAGACTATTATTCACAGATAATAGTTTAGTAGATGTTTATTTCTGTTGCTTAAGAATTCCTGATGGAAGCAATCCTGTGAGCTTATGTTCTGGTAAAGCGTAGCTCCGGAGTAGGAATCTCTCTGGCCTCTTCTGCAATAAATGTTGACATAAGGAATTAATTTTAAGGGTATTTTTCTCCAATAGCCTCACCTTAGTGAATTCCCCTTTTATGATTTGATTAACTGTTGGACCCACATATTTTACTGAAGACATTTCCTTCACAATTTAGGCAGAAAAATTGTTTTCATATTTTTACCCTATTAGCTTTTCTCATGTGTGTTTTTACATGTGACCTCTTGAATTATTTTAAAAGAAGAAAACAGAAGAAAATCTTTCCTGTGACAAAAAATAACAGAGGTGGAGAAGAACTTTGGAGATTTTTGCAGAGAGTCAACAGCAGCAAAGTATTTCTTGCAGGTCAGCTGTGGAACCCTGAGATAACAGTTTGTCATTGTTTTGTCATTTTTACCAGTAGCAGAACAATAGTGAGACTCAGGACACGTGTTCACCCAGCCATGTGCAAACTGAGCAAAGCCTTTTTATTTCTCATTCCTCTCTTCTTTGACTTCTTCTTTGCCTTGACTTTGATCCTTATATCAGCTCATTTGAAAGGTTTTTGTTGGCTTTTTCCAAGACTTGCAACCTGAAGTTAACATTGAATCTATAAAAGATCAGCCCAAACAAGTTGGCAAATTTAAAAGTCAGTGAAAACAGATCTTTATAAATGAAAGCATGAAAGTGGCATAATAAGAGACAACATGACCTGTTCTGCCTAAAATAGCTACTGCTAAAGAAGATCACTTCCAGCTATGTGCTGAATGCTGGAAGCATGAATAAGGGAGAACCACTGGATGTCAATGGTACTATGGCTTCCAAACTGTAAATGAAACAAAATATAGATTTTTCATACAAACAAAAACACGTGACAAAATGTAACATCCTTGTACTGTTACTGCAGAAGCATTTTCTGGAAAAGTTGTTCTGTTATAAAAGGCTTATATAACTTACTTTCTGCCACTCTCTCTTGCAGAGCTTTACAGGAGCTTCACACTGGAAATCACTCCCCAACCATTTATTCATACAAATGTTGTGCTGTGTCCTACAAACACTTGCCATGGAAATTTGGGAAGGGACTGGTGCTTTCAGAGACCTAACTTTCAGGGAGGTCTTCTGCAAAACCGTGAAACTAATCTGAACCTTACACTTAGTTCAGGTTTCATTCTCTGACCTTGCATCACAGATCCTATGAATAAAACGTTGTCCTTTCAGTGCAGTCTCAATAACTGGACATTTTCTGGGTCCGTGGATTTGTACAATGAGATATCTGCTCCAATCTGTGTACATAATGCTCCAATGCCTGCCAGGAATGGCTGCAATATTGACGCCTTTCAATGTAGATCACATCATTCACAGAGCAGAGTTCAATAAAATGATACTGTAGTTAACAAGTTTTATAACACAAAGTTACTTTAAAACATGGAACTAATCAGGAGGAAGTCTGTTTATGCATGTCGCAGTTACATTGAATTGTCAATAAATAAACAAAGATTTGCTTCACCTATTGTCATGTAGATCAAGTAAGTCATTAATTTAAACTAATGAAGCTTAAGATATTTGACAGGCAGTTTTTATGGAGCTCTTTCTTAATGATATGTTTGCTTTTCTTTATAACACTGAGAGACCATTATCTAGAAAGCAGCACATTATAGCCCAAAAGCCTTGAATCTACTGCTTCTCTCTTTATCCCTGGCTCACATTGTGTAGCATTTACACTTACACTTTCACAGAGCTCTCCTGGATGAATAGCATTACTCAGAAATGAATTAAAAATCCAGATCAGAAATGCAACAGGAAAATAATGTGTCCATTGCTTGATCTTTAGTCAGTTATGTCATTAGACAGCTAGTGAGTTAAGGATTTTTGAACTGTCCTGGAACACTAAAATGAAGGCCAAATTCAAACACTTTCACAATGCACGTTCTTTTGAAATTTACTTTTGTTGTGAGGAAGCACAGAATAAACCCATTCAGAATGTTTCAGAGAAAACATGCTCATACACCGTCTTGCAAATTTCCAGAAATAAGGTTACTGGATTATCTTCGTGGATTCACAAGTTTGATGTTATAGAACAGAAAAATTAGAGGCAGTCTGGTTTCCATTTTCCCCTGAAAATGATAAGAAATAATGTAAGAAGGCCAACAATTAGCAGATCAGCTCCATTTCCTATTGTACCAGCTGCTCACACATGAACACCTAGAGCCAATTTAGATTGGGTATGAGACACAGGGTATGAGACACACATCCAGGACAAGCAGCTGGGACACTGCTCTAAAGACAGACCCGTACTTGCACAGCATCTGTAAACCAGATCACATCCCCTAGAGCATCTCAGATGGCACTAGATACTCCTGGTTTGGTTCCTGAATCAAGTACAGGATGTTTTCTGCATTCCTGTGCTCAAGTGAGGGTTCTTCCAGAGGTTGATACTAAATTTTGACTGGAAAGGAACAAAACCTTCCTTTAAAAAACTCATATTTCTCTTGGTAACCTGTACCACAAATTATTTCACTGTTAAAAAAGTGCTGTTGTTTTTCTGCTTTCACTTAAGTGGTTTTAACTCCTAGTCATTATATTTTGCAGGGTTTTGCCAGAGTAAATATCCTGATGGTCTTTCTCTTCCCCTGAAAGCACTGAAATGCTTGAATGTTTAGTACTCTGGGACCACTTAATGTCATTTCATTCAAAAGAAATCTTGTCTGGTTTTGGAGAAAATGGGTTTTTTTCACATAAAATTTGTTTGAATTGATGGTACGAGGTCCATTGATCCAGGTTGAACCAAAGTGATGTGACCACTTGTGGAATACATATGTGTTATTATATATATGTATTCCATTTTTCTGGTAAGTTCTTGTCTAGTTTTAACCTTTAATTCGGTTTTGAGTGTTCATTTTAGAGCAAGATCTTGACACTTTCTGAGTCACTGTTCCTGGTGAGCTCTGATGTAACTATGCTGTTCTGATGGTTGCTAACTTTGAAGAGTTCTGTACTCAGATGACAACAGAAAACTGAAGTATGAAATCTCTTGGTAAAATTTCATCAGAACATTATAAAAAAAAAATCAATATCCACCAAAATAAACAAACAATAAAAAAGAGTACAGTGTAAAACTCCCAAATGTAAACTTTCCAAGTCAATGGAAGCCAATAAACTGCTACATAGTTTAGTCTGATAAGACTAAAAAAACTGAGACTTGAAATGGCCATTGTAACTCGGATCAAAACCAAAATTTCTGTGGGTGACAAAATTCTGCATTAATGATGGTGTTCAGGAGTTTGATGGCTTTCTCCCTCTGTAACTTTCCTGCTCTTCTTCTTCTGCATACTCTGTGTGTGTGCACATCTGCATAAGAAGTTACCCACTTGAGATTAACTCTTTGCTTTGTTGACATGGCTACCAGAAAAAAATTGATTTCTACAGTCAAGTGAATGGAAGACATAAAGGCAAGAGAGAGGCTCAGCAACTGGTTTAATAACTATTCTTTTCTGTACCCACACAGGTAGACTATGGTCTTCTAAAATGACTCCAAATAGCATCAGACATGACATTAAAAGACACAGATTTTAAAAGAGTCATTCCACAGGCTAAGGAGATTTAGATGATCATAGACTCAATGTTTTGAGATGATTACAGGAGACTCTTGTTCCCACTGAGGCCAGAAGAAAACAGTCTAAGAAAAAAAAAAGACATAGATAAAACTTAAGTTTAAAAAAATTAAAATAAGGTGTTTCACTGCTAGCTTTTAAATTAAGAATATTTAATGAGTTCATGTGGTTTTGGAACTTCCAGGAGAGCACAACTAAAAAGAAATCAGTTCAGAACCTGCCTCTTTAATGACTGTGTAACCACATCTCTGAACAGTTGCTGATGGTACCAAACTATTGCCTTGATATCAGTGGCATTCTGATTTAAGATATCAATATGTGGCTTCTTAAGAGGCCAAAAGCTGGATGGAAATATTTTGTATATTACCTGAAATAAAGTTTCAAAGAGACCAGCACAGATTTTTTTTTCCATCAGAACAATTGTCTGATCGATCATGCAGTTTTTATAAATTAATATGTTTCATGGGGCTATTTCAATTGGATTTTATATCTTCCAAACTCGTTGAGAATCACTGCAGATTGCTTTGCCCAGATTAAAATATTTCACTGAACTAAGGAATCTATAACATTTTATTTGAAAAACTTCTTGAAATCGGCCTGATTTCTTCGTTAAATTAAGAGGTCCTTGTGCCTGAGATCTGGTCTCTGCAGAATGACTTTTTTCCAAAAGCCAGCACAGCAAAGATGACAACGATGGGCAAAAGCCCAGCCACATGATGCTGAGTGCATCATGCAAAAATCTAGTACCTCTGCAGATCTGAGACTTTATAGTCAGATTGAAATTTTGGCCATCAATGACTTTCCTGGCCTTAGGCCACTGTGTGACAAAGTGTGAAGTATTCAGTTAACATCAAGTGTGGGTGAATCCCATCACGTTCAGTGGCACATACATCACACAGATGTGTCAGAATGGATATGTGTGCTGGGGTGTTAAGGCTGTAGTACCATGAGTAACAACACTCTCTTAGCAACCTCTTTCAGCCTGATGTAAATATGATGGTAGTCAAACACAGAATATCACAGATTTTCAGGCCTGAAGGAAGAGCTCAAAAGAGGCTGCTCTATACATTGAAAACATGCTATTACAGGAATTAGATGATACCCAAGGATTGTAGTTCAGTACTAATTATTCACAAAATATCACTTCCCAGATGCTAAGGCTGTACATTTATCATTGTTAGGAAAACAACCATTATGAAAACTCCCTGCCCTTCAAATTATCCTTTAAAATATTTTAAAGTTTCTTTTCCTGTTTTGGACCATAGGGAATTCTTTACACTGGATCCTTAGCTCCTGTGAAAAGAAAAAATTTTATTTATCAAGCCTCTTTTGTTAAGTAGACAATCTACTTCTGAACTGCTATAGGACTAATTCAAAGTAACTGGGATTTTCATTTAGTATAAGCCATCTGAACACACCATCCTAACTTAAAATGGTTCTGTGAATCTCTATAGCCAATCTGGTCAAGGTTTGTTCTCATTTGTAAATACTTGCCACTGATGTCATGCAAACTGTTATCAAATTCCCTTATGTATAAATTATAAATATTGGTAGATGTCCAGTACAAATGTTATCTAATAAGTACTAAAGAAAACAAACTCAAGATAAAAAGTGTTGGGTGGTTTCAAAACTTCTATAACTTTACAACAAGAGGGTTTCTTTATTTTCAGTGATTAAAAAAGAATCTGTTCTGTTTACTATATAGCCATTTACGTTCTGGCTTAGGATTTTCGAGGAGAATGAAAGTCTGTTTCCATTAGCACTAAAAGCATAGAGAGACTTTCACCCTAGAAATGTCAGGCACCATTACTTTCTGTAGAGGCTGAAAGCACTGCATCTGTTGTTGTCAGAAATGGGCAACATGTCTATCCAGAGAAGAGCAATGAAGCCTGTGAAAAGAATTTGTAGAAAGCCAGGCAACATTTTTATAAATGGCAAGTATCAGCAGTGGTAAGAAAAAATACTAATTTTTCCTTCCTTAAGGAAGAAACACACGATTAAAGAAGCTACTTGAGTTATTTGTTTTGCAGGAAGGAAGAATAAATGCTTTGTATGGTTGAGGCAATGGGATTTCCAAAGTTTGTAGCATACTTGAGATACAATAGGTGAACAGAATATTGGCGTGTGGTACTGCACTTCAAGAAGCACTTCAAATAACCAGTGTTGACTTAAGATAATCCTTTTTGCTAGTGCTGTATACAACAAAAAGCAATTTTTTCAGAAAGACATTATGTTTACGAAGCAGGCGCTAAACCTAAATGTTCATGAGAAAGTACTAAATGAAAATTCCAGAATTATTAGAATGCAAAATTAACCATATATGCTTTTTTAATATTTACACAATTGTCTTTCATGTAACAGAAATCACAGATCACCTTAACTTGGATAGAGATATTAATGTATCTAAGGCTTTCTAAGAGCAGCCTACATGCATTTTCTCAATACACAGATGCTGCACATGAATGAAGTTTTACAGACTCCATGTCTTATAATAGGCCAACACCAACATACCACATAAAAAATTATATGGTCCAGCACCATACACCCTTAGATCTGCCCTGATATTTAAACTGGTTTTAAAACACAGCATGTATCAATATAATAGCAGTTTAATTCTCATTTTTTGGGTTAACAAGCCCCAGATGTATATGGGAGGGCTTTTATTTTTTCACAGCTATTATTATTATTATTATTATTATTATTACTACTACTATTAAATTATTTTATTCAGTAGATAAAAATGGCAGTGATTTTAGATGTAAGACCGTATCTGTTCCAAGTACATTTGATGACAGTAATTGCCTTCATGGTCATGAGTCATATCAAAAATGATTTTTTTTTCAAAACTGTGAATATCATTCTCTTTAACTGAATTACAGATACTTCATTTTAAATACAGACTTTACTTGGAAAATTCTTGTAACACAGCCCTGACTACCCACTCAATAGTTTTTATTAGTTTTGGGTTTAAAATAAACATAGTCAAATGAAATTCAGAAATTAGTAAAATTAAAGGGTAATACTGAAAGACAAGACTCCCCTGAGAGTCCAAATAAAGATTTAACCCACTCTTTTTTCTTAGTCATTGAAGAGAGTATGACATAGCATACAAGACCACAGCATTGGTGATCCAGTGTAAAGGCCTCTCTGGATTGTGCCAGGAATATTCCTTGACAATCACATGAACTCTTAGCACCTCACTTTACAGCCTGTTGGGCAAAGACAATATAGAATCATTGAATTATACAGGTTGGAAAAGCCTTTCAATCATCAAGTGGACATACTCCAGCACCACAATGTGTTTCCTGAGGAGACCAAACCTGAACATGGCTTCAGCGCTTCAATCCCTGCCCTGCTCCTGCTGCCCACACTATTTCTGACACAGGCCAGGGAGCCAGTGCCCTTCTTGGTCCCACTGGCTCATGTTCAGCTGGCCGTTGACCAGCACCTCCAGGTCCTTTTCCACAGGGCAGCTTTCCAACCACTCTGCCCCTGCCTGTAGCACTTGGCCTTGCAGAACCTCATCCAAGAGGCCTTGGCCCATCCATCCAGCATGTCCAGATCTCTCTGCAGAACCTTCCTGTACTCCAGAAGATCAACACTGCCACCCCAGGTGGTGTTGCCTACAAACTGACTCAGGGTACGCTCAATCCCCTTGTCCAGATCACTAATAAAGGCATTAAACAGGGCTGGCCCCAGTACTGAGCCCTGGGGAGTGACACTTGTGACCAGCTCCCAGCTGGATTCAACTCCATTCACCACCATTCTCCGACCTGAGTTTTAACATCCAGCCAGATTTTTACCCAAAGGAGATAACACCCATACAAGCCATGGGTAGCTGGTTTCTCCAGGAAAATTCTGTGGGAGTCAGTGCAAAATGCTTTGCAAAAGGCTTTGCGGAAGTCCAGGTAGACAAAGGTTCAGTCCAACATCTAGTCTTTCCCTCATCTACTAAATGGATAACACTGTCATAGAAGGTTGGTCAAACAGGACCTGACTTTCCTAAACCCTGTTTTCTGGGCCTGATCCCCTGGTTGCTCTCCACATGTTGTGGGATGGACCCCAAGATGTTCTGTTTCATCCTTCCTGACCTTATCAAGCACAGAGGTCAGGCTGACAGACCTGTTCCCCAGATACTCCTTCTGCACTTCTTGTAGATGAGTGTCACATTTGCTAACCTCCTGTCACCTGGGACCTCCCTGATTAACCAGGACTGTCGGTCAATGACGGAAAGTGGCTCAGTGAGTGGCTCCCTCAGTACCCTTGGGTGCCTCCCATCCATTCCTGTGCAGCCTTGTGGGTGTCTCAAGTGTTGCAGCAGGTCTCTGACCATTTCCCCTTGGATTATGAGAGCTTCATTCTGCTCCCCATCCCTGTCTTCCAGCTCAGGGAGCTAGGCAGCCAGAGAAAAAGTGGTCTTACTAACTGGTCTTACTGCTGGTATTGTTAAAGACTGAGGCAAAGAAACCATTAAATATCTCAGCCTTTTTCTTATCCTTTGTCATTATGTTCCCCCCCACACATCCAAAAAAGAATGTAGATCCTCCTCAGTCCTCCATTTGTTGTGGATGTATCTACAGAAACATTTTTTAGTGTCTTTTGCAGCGCTTTACAGATTAAGGTCTAGTTGGGCTTTGGACCTTCTAATATACTCCCTGCATAACTTTACAACCTGAGTCACCTGCCCCTGCTTCCAAATATCATAAACTCTCCTTTTTACTCTGAATTCTAGACAAATCTGTTCAGCCAGGATTTCTTCTTCCTGCCATCTTGTCTTTTGGCACATGGGGACAGCAGGCTTCCTAAAGCGAAACCTTTAGGATTTCCTCCTTGGAAAATGTCCAGCCTTCCTAGACTTCTTTGCCCTTCATGATTGCCTCACAAGGAACTCTATTAATCAGTCTCCTAAACTGTCCAAACTCTGGAAGCCCAAGGTGACAGTTCTGCTGGCCCCTCTTCTTTTCCAAGAAGAAAAAACTCTTTAATTTCACTATCACTGTGCACCCGAGGGCCTCCAACAACCACAGCACCCAACAATCCTTGTCTGCTCATCAAAAGCGGGTCCAGAGGGCGCCTTTCCTAGCTGGCTGCCTCAACAGCTGTGTCAGGAAGTTTTCTTCTGTGCACTCCAGGAACATCCTGGACTATTTCCTCTGTTCTTGTATTGTATTTTCAGCAGACATCCAGTAAACTGAATATGCAGAGGTTGGACCCACTAGCTACACAGCAAAAGTTTCATTTACTTCACAAGGCCTGGACTTTGCTCACTGTGCTAAAACCACTAGTAAAAGCTATTCAGGGCCTTGGTTAAGCATTGCTAAAAATTATGGAATCTCTCAGTAGGGTCATTTAAGAAAAAACATGTCACAAATTCACAAGTGCATTCTGTTTTGAATGTATTATGGTAATTGAACTGTCATCATGGTGTTGTCAGTATGCATCTGTGTCTAATTGAATTTCATTTTATTGCAGTTTTAGCCATAAACAGTATGTGCAAAGTCTTTCTTGAAGGACTAGGGGGACTGGGGGATGGTTTCTGTAGCTTTTGGGGTTTTTTGGGGGGGTTCTTGGGAGAGGGTTGGGGTATGGTTTCTTTGGGGGGGGTGGATTTTTGTTTGTTTGTTTTGGTGTGAGCTGTAAACAGGAACATGAGAAATAAGAAAACAGAATATTTAATAAAATTAGCCATATAGTCATGAATGTCAAGGAACTTTGGGGTTTAGCTGATTCTTAAATTGATTTTCCGATCACTAACACTAGCATTGATCCAAGTAGGAAAAATTTACTGAGAATTTTCCATTGTAGATAATTTTAAAAGAGTTATGTAGTTTAGGCCTGAATACCACATGCAATAATTCATAGCACAGCAATCCATATGCTACACATCTCTGTTAATCTGTCAAGTGAAAATGCTAAAGCAGGAACAGATGAGAACGCTAGATTTATTGTGACAATGTATTTTGGATTCCTTCTTTGCTTTTCTCACCTAAAAACTTCTACATTCTAGATATTATTCTTAGGTAAATACTTACCCATTACTTCCTGTTCTTTCCTGGTGAAAATTGGTCTGTTCTCATCGAGACTTTCAAATTACTCAAATTAAAAGTCTGCTCAAATTACCAGTTTAGTATTCATTAAAGGACATCTTTCTGAGTAATGCAATACCTAGTACAATCCCTAAGGAAATATAAATAACTGAGTAGATGGTAAATATAAAGATAAATCTGTAGGGGAATAAATCAGAAAGTATTGTGGGCATTGCTTTAAACTCTTGTTACAAATTTAAGATACAGAGAGGTGACATACTACCAGAAGAAATTTTTGGCTCACTCATGCAGCCAAAGTTACTTGACTTTTAAATCCATACAAAAGTATGAGTATTGGTGGATTCACATCAGTGGTTGTATCCGTCAGAAGTCAGAAGGGCACACAAGCATGTGGATCTCTAGCTTGAGGACCTAATCAGAACACTGGTTGTTGGCAGTCTGTGTGTTCTTGTCCTCATCTTTGCTGAGTTAGTTGAATTTAAGACACAGTCTAGACTCACACACTTGCCCATGAGCCTGAAAACAGTCCTGGCATTTCCAGTTTAGGTACAGAATGTGTGAATGTCAAACCTCTAGTCATGATCACAAGTCAGAGTGGCCAAAACTGCTATTTTGTTAAGCATATTTATGGTTGCAATATGAAGGGGGAAAAACCCCATAATATTTTATTATCAAGCAACCTCCTATTCTTATATAAAGTTAATCTTGCTACAGGTGATGTGAAACAAAAAGGGTACATGTCTGTCCTTGCAGCAGTTATCCAAGAAGTCTTCGCTTGCCTCTCAGAAACCTGTAGGATGTTGCACTTCTTCCTCTCATGTGGCCAATGTTTGGCTTATTCATTTTTGTTAAAAATGTAGTTGTTCTTATTATTTTCAGCTTAGCCTCTGTTTAAGGAGACAGCAACATCTTAACTGAAGAGATAAATAGGGTCTTCAGTCCTGGTCTTTGTGAACTGCTTGTCACCATGCAATGAAATTAAGAAGGCACATGTTGACAATTTAGATTCCTCGCTCAGCATTTCACTAAGCCATTCACTTATCAGCTACTGATATGCCTGATTAAGACCCATTGCAGTCCCTGTGATGACTTTTAGACATACCTTCGCTTTTCCATCCATCAAGAGAGTGAAGCTGTACTTCCACGATCACCACTTAGTTCCTTATCAGTCAGTCATGGCTGTGGGCTGTATTAATGCAAAATAATTCTCTCATCCTCTTGTCTCCTGACATCACTTTCCCCTCCAGTTTAATGGCGGGAAGCAATGAAGTAGCAGCACAGATAGAGTGTGTGTCAGATAATCGTGGTAGCTACCAGGCAGTCAGATCATCAGACCTTTCACGGAAGGAAATAGAATTACTGATATGAGAAGGCTGATATCAGATGAAGATGCTTTGTCTAGGAGAATCAAAATGAGCTTTTCCAGGTTAGGAAGAAAGCTGATGAAAGTACACACTAGAGAACATCTATAAGCTCGCTGAGGAATATAAATAAAAAGCAAACAAATAATGAAACCAAATGTCAAGATTTATACACAAATTGTTAGCAGCTTTATGAAGCCTACCTATGTGGTGATATTGGAATATTGCTGTATATCCATTCCACAGCCATTTTTCTTCACTTTTTTCCAATGAGATAAAGCTCTTTTTCTAACTCTTGGCATTAAAGTCATACTTTAATATTGGCTGTTACTAGAAATACATATTTCTGGATAAAAATAAGACAACAGGCTATTAAATTCCATTTCAAATATTCATAAATTTAAAAATTCTGAAATTAAGTCTACTGAGTAGTGGTTTGGGGTCCATTCATTACAATTAATCACATAAGAACAAAATATTTGCTTTTAGAAGAGTGATTTTATTTTGCATGGTGTACTCAAACACAATTTTTTAAAAAGTCTTTTCTGCTATCCATGTTTTAAGATATCAAATGAGTTTTGTATAGAGAACGTCCATATTTTTCATGAATACTACAACTTTGATATTTTCATGGATATTTCAGAATCCAGGTCTTCCAGTAAGCATGTTATATCTTGCACAAGTTTTAGTCATATCCCATTTTTATGACATGACACACTGGACCAGTCCACAAATGAAAGGTCTCACCCAGTGGAAAGGATTAATTCTGGAGCAGGTCTTGAAGGACAGCAGCACACAAGATGGACCCATGTTGGAGGAGCTGGTGGAAGACTGTATCCCACTGGTGATTAGACTGCATCCCACGGAAGGGTCCCCATGTTGGAGGGCAAGAGTATAAGAAGGAACAGCAAAGAAGAAGATTTTTGAACTGATGGCAACCCCCATTCTCAATTATCCAGTGCCAGTCAGGGGGCAGAAAGAAGCAGAAAAATTGTGTGTGAAGTTGGGACTGGGAAGGTAGGGGAAGATAGGGGGCAGAGGTGAAAAGTGGGCTTAGCTTTGGTTTTGTTGTGTTGCTATTAATTGTTAGTAAATCGTATTATTGTGCAGAGTCAAGAATGCTTTGCCCAAGACAGTAAATGGGGAGTG
The DNA here is from genome assembly GCA_013398615.1 of Brachypodius melanocephalos. Classification (NCBI taxonomy): domain Eukaryota; kingdom Metazoa; phylum Chordata; class Aves; order Passeriformes; family Pycnonotidae; genus Brachypodius; species Brachypodius melanocephalos. Next base: position 20,281,031 of record VZSR01001685.1, read on the forward strand.
ATCTTCCTCTCCTTATCTCATTCTATGGAATTTTTCTGCCTCTGCTGAGGAGGGAGAAGTGATCAAACAGCCTGGATGGCACCTGGTGGCAACAAACCAAGGGATCAGTAGATTGCTGCTCAAAATGAAAGGTCAAGAGGTTGTCACTAAAAGGAAAATAGGTCAATAGATCCAACTAAGCCTGATAAT
>VZSR01001685.1:20288476-20326750 GCA_013398615.1 Brachypodius melanocephalos
AGCTGAACATCTCCTCCTGTGCGTCACCTACTGGGAGCAGCTGCGGTGTGCGCGACCCCTTGGGCCCCCACCCAGCAGCTGACCTTAATAAAGGCCATTTACAAAGGAGCTGGACTCCTGGCCCTTCGTTTCACTGCCACTCCAGGGAGCCCGCAGCCCTCAAGGTTCCCTACTGCACTGCCATACCCTGAAGAACCCATGAGGGATGAGGACAAGGCAGGGAGGCAAAGTCACTGCAGGTGAGTGCAGTTAGCCTGAAGGAAAAGCTTTCTAAGGAGATGGGGAAGGCTGACATGGGAAGGTCTCTAAAGCAAGTTATACATATACCCCACCCCAAGAGCGAGGCCACTCTTGCCTCAGTGCTGATAGGACAAGGCATGGCAGCTCAGCATCCCTGTGTTTTTACAGCAGCAACAGGCTTGTGTACAGCAAGGGGAGACCTCCTCTGGGAGCATATGCTCCTGCTGAGCCTGCTTCAAGGTGCCTCGCTGAACTTCACCCAAGCAGGGCACAGAGCAGGCTGGATAAAGCTTTATTTTGGCTACCCCTTTACATCTCCTTCAGTGAATCAGAAAGAGCCAAGCAGTTTCATTAAGTCCTTCCAGCTCAAGACCTGGATCCAGCAGTGATGCTTCAGACCTTTGTCAGGGCCACTGGGGTGGCACTGCCTTTGTCTCCCAAAGCAAATATGATCTCACAGGAGGCACCCTTGAGTCCCACTCATTTCTAGCCATACCATCAGTCCTTTTTCTTTGAGAGACTGACAACACAGTTAGGCAGAAGCAATTCCATTTTGTAGTAACTTTCTGTGAATAATCAATATTTAGTGCCTGCAACTCTAATACTGAATTATTTATTTGAGAATTTAAGTATTGGAAAAAATATCAAAGCCAGCTGTATGCTGGGCTGCATCAAAATCAGCATGGCCAGCAGGTCAAGTAAGGTGATTCTGTCTCTATACTTCATCTTTGTGAGACCCCACCTTGAGTATTGCTTCCAGGTCTGGGGTCCCCAGCATACTGTCAGAGTGAGTCCAGAAGAGACCATCAAAAGGATCAGAGGGATGGAGCACCTGGAAAGGCTGAGAGAGTTGGAATTATTTAGCCCGAAGAGAAGACTTCAGGATGACTTAATTACATCTTCCGTGACCCGAAGGAAGCCTCTAAGAAAGATGGAGAGAGACTATTTACAAAAGCACGTAGTCATAGAACAAGGCGCAATGACTTTAAATTGAGAGTAGGTTGAGATTAGATATTAGGCAGAAATTCTTTATTGTAAGGGTGGTGAGGCACTGGAACAGGTTGTCCAGGGAAGTTGTGGATGTCCCATCCTTGAAAATGTTCAAAGCCAGGCTGCATGGGCCCCTGAATCACTTGGTCTAGTGAAAGGTGTTGCTGCTCACGGCAAGAGAGTTGAAACAAGATGACCTTTAAGGTCCCTTCCCATTCATTCTCATTCTATGATTCTATACTTATTCAAACTACATTATTAGAAGGATGAACCATTAGGTACTCTGAATACTAGAAGATCTTACTACAGCCCTGGCTAAAGGGAAACTTTTGCAAATATACAACAAACATGATAAGCAGGCAATAAATAACTTCCAGGCCATCTCCTACTGCTCAAAGATGTCCTGGCTGAAGTGGTGTGTAAGGGATAGGTCCTTAACAGAGCTTTGAAGACATGAAGCATTTGGACCATCACTACTGATTGTCCAGTACCTAAAAAACATCAAAGATATTTTTTGTATAAAAACTACACATTCTGGAGATCTGTGAGTCAGGAAAAGAGAACGGGCACATTTTCCTGTAGTTGGGCCTGAAGGACTAAGAGGACTGAAAAAACAAAAAAATTATTTCTGGGAGGTGATGTTCGAACATGCACAAAGGTAGGTTGTTTACTAGATCAAAAACATTACTTTGTCATTTTTGGAGAAAAGCATAAACACTTTGGCCAAATCCAATCATTCTACCATCAGATGCAATGAATCTTATGCAATGAATTGGGTAGAAAGTGATAATTATTTTTTTCCTAAGATGTCCATATGCTCTGTGTCTTTAGTCCTCCATATTATGAAAATCTTCTCAAAGTAAAAAGATCTTTGTCACTCTCAGTTTGTCCACAAAGAGATTCCTGTGTCCCTGTTGGAAGTAGTCTTGTTTGGCTCTCCACTTAAGACCTGTCATCTGATTTCAGTGCAAATCAGGAAAGATTCTGGATTTATTTCCATTGATTTGTGCAACTGTCCTCCTTCTTATCTTCTCACTCAACTGGCCCTCTAATTCTATAGCTGATCTGCAGGTACACAAATGAACAGGAAAAGCTTTCATCTCACAAAGTTCAGAGTTCAGTACTGGATATCCTCTGGTAGGAATAGAGGAGCTTTTCCTTAGGCTGATCTCTTTTCCAGCCACAGGGGCCAGTGGTACTCTCTTAGACTGCATCCTGTGTCTGTCTGAGGCACAAGCCCAGGATGTGCCAACCCTCCTCAAGCATGCTCTGACTGCAGTGGCCAAATGCTGATTTCAGCAGGCAAGCAGCAGGCAATGAAGTTAGCCAGAGTGGCAACCACCAGGCACAGCTGTCTCTTATCCATGGCTGGTGCCTTACTGCTCAGGGAGCCAAGCCAAGACCCAGGCTGAGGATGGCTGTCTCTAAACTGAGAGAGTTGCCAAGGTTCTGTGTGAAAGTGTGACTCTGTGTACGACTCCCAGACAGGTGCTTCCCAGATGATGTGTTGACTGTATTGTCCAAACAGCACTGTATTACTGGATGCTTCACATATTTTCTGCCATATTACAGGATGACAGAAGGATATTGAACACATTGTGGATTAATGAAGGAAATTTTATTGTCTGGGTCACTCAAGGATCAGGTGAAATTACCCAAAGGACTCATTCTGGTCTTAATAGCAGGAAGCTCATTACTTTGCTGACATTAGTGCTCCTGAGGCTGTAAATAGACAAGATGGTAAACCTGTTTTAAGATGCCTATTACAAGATCAAAAACCCTGTGGCCATATGACACAAAGCACTAAAACAACTTCAGTCTGTCAGTTCAAATTTGTTCCAAATATTTTGAATTCTTAGTACAACTTCAATCTGTCTTGACAGATCAGTTTTTAGCTCATCCTGCCCACTCTAATTTTATGCTGAATACACATCATCTGTTTACCCATAGTTGGGATAAAGCCTGGCATATATCCATACACTGTACTCTGGCTAATTCATCAGAAATATGCCCGTGCCTCATTCAGATTGGATTTGTACCACAGGCTGATCCAGGAGCACACAGATCTTATACAGTGGAAGCACAGCCCCTGTGAGGCCTGTTGACAGAAATGGTGTGTGACAGAAAGAATCTAGGAGCAAACTAAAAAGTATAAAAGCTGGAGGAAAGCTGATGAGGAAAAAAAAAAAAAAAAAACCACAACATGACTTAAAAGGGAAATAAATAAATAATCCATAGAAGGTGAAATACGGAAATATTGAAATATTTCAAAATATTTGAAAACCATGCAAACACTGCAAGTACTGCAAATATGGTTGCATATAGTGCCAGAAGTAAAGCATTGAGAATACAGAAGAAAGGCAACTCAAGATGAGGCAGAAGGTCAACGCCAGCTTCTCAACTTGATTAAGGAATTACTGAGTGAATTTCTGTGGTCTCTTTTATAAAGACCAAGCCTAATAGAGTGAACCTTTCCACTTTAATGTTGGTTGATCATAAGTAATTGCCAGTCTCTGTGGTGGTGCAGTCTGGATTGCACACACAGACTTGAGTGTATTTTTGCTGCAGCTCTGATGGCAAGGCTGTGCTGCTGGGTACAAACAAGAAGAATATAACAAGAAAATGGAGGACTCTGTCTGGAGAAGAAGAAAAATTTCTAATTAAAATCTAAAAAAAGACAAGGAGATATAAAACTTCACATGATCTCATTAAATTAGCAATTGAAAAACCCTTGAGAACAGATTTAGACTTGACTCTAATTCTTTCCTTGCTCTAGCCAAATGTTTTCCTTTAACATGTTCAACTGCCTTGATTTGGGAGACAACAGTCCTATTCCTACATGTAGATGTCCACTACAGCTAAAATGTCAGCTGGAATGTTTTGCTGGAAAGGACACCATGTTTTGGTTCTTTTCTCTCATTTTTCTGGCTGCCAAGGAAAGGGACAGGCATAAGGAAAGTGAGGGAAGAGGGGTGTCTCTTTGTTGGGTCTCTTGTTGCCCAAAACTGGATATATTTTGGTTCTTCCTTCTTAGAAATTAGTAGGAAAGAAGCATTATTTAAAAAACATAAAATCAATCTCATCTATGCCCAGCTAAATTTCCTTTCATATGAAAATATTCCCAAAGTAATACCAGATTGCTCTCTTTCAACTGACTAATCAGCAAGAGGATGTGTGTATTTGAGATCACAAAGTCTCTCCTATTAAGAGCTGGTAATGTAATCACATATTATCACTCTCTTCATTTACAGGACAACTGACAGATACTTTCTCAAAAAGCATAAATTTTTATTTTCTCTCTCTTTAAGAAATAAAAACAATTACACAACAAAACAAGTGTAGAATGCAGGTTGCTTTACATAGGAGCTGGGGGCTCAATGAAAAGAGAAGTTTAGTTAATACAACAGAAGCCCTAAAATACATTACTAAAACTGACTTAAAATCTCAGTAATTTAGCATATTCTAACTTAATTAAAACTTAATTGCAATTCAGAAAAATTCTAAAAATGTGAAGAAGGGCACTTCTTGCAGGTGGAACGAGGAACCATCTTCCAAGGGATTCATTGAATCCTTACTTTTGAGACTTTAAGATCGAGCACACACTTGTCTCAAGACAAATAATCTTCACAAAATATTTTCAAGGGCTTTGTGAATTAAAAAAAAATACAGTGAAGAACTGCACATTCCTGTAAACAGCAACAGGAGTCTGCTCTAATTCAAAAAGAAGTAGCAATGACATTTTATCTATTCCTCCACTTCTCAAAAAAGATAAAAATTTCCTCATCAATCTGTGCATAAGCTTCACAAATATAACAGTCACTATTAAGAACAGTGAAAGAAAGTTTCTGCACTTTGTAAATGCAGGCCACCTATTGCATCTTCCTTTTTTGCTTTTATGAACCAGAATGAAAGCAATGTGAAATGAGCTTGTGAGCCTTTTAGTGATTAAACAAAGTTAATTGTGATGTAACACTAACTACTATTATGGTCATCTACTCTAAAATGAGAATGAATCCTTAATATTAGATTCAATTTTGTTAATGAGAAACTGAATTTAAGAACTGTTAATTTATTAACTAGCCAAGAGATGTAAAGAAGCATGGAAAGTCTTGAACATCACTTAAAACATTTTGAGAAAGGGCGAATACTGAACTATCAAGTAGCACACAAAAAACGTCTGTGCTCTGCAGCCACCAACTACTAAATGTGTTTGGGAAAGAATTCATAACAGCAAGGAAAGGTGGCAGATCGGGAGAAGCAAGAGGAAGTTGTATTTTGGAGCAACAAATCAAAGCACCATGCTAAAAGTATGAAGAGGCCTTTGGAGAGAGGAGGAAGGGTTCCAATTCAAGGGTTGTAGGACACAGTTAATCTGCCTCTGTAGTGGTGCTCACTTGAGACACTGCAGGTACTGCCTTGAGTAAACCAGTAATTTTTACAAAACTTCGTATCTTTCACTTATTCCCATGACCTCAGATAAGAGGGTCTGAAGCTGGGTATCTAAATTCAAGCAGTATATGCTTTTCAGCAGTAGCAAACTCCCTGAAAGCACAGGAATTTTTTTTTTTCCCATCCTATTCTTGGCATTTTAGCACAGCGAGCACCTAGGAAGAGCTGCTGATCACTGCCTTGAGGAAACCCTGTGAGAAAAGTATTTATGCCAAACAAGTCTGTAAACAACTGCCCATGCAGAGCACACTTAGTCTGGGCTGTGCTACAGTTCAGGAGAGATGTGTCCTTGTTTTAACACTGTTATTATAAAGCAGGCACTGGGGGGAATATCTGTGGGCTCACCGTGCTCACAGCTCACCTTACACTTCCTAACAGCTCTGATTCCACTGAAATCAAACAGATGATGCTCCATTTTGCAAATAATAAGCGACAAAAAACCTCAGTGGGACTTCCTGAGGAACTGGAGTCAAACCAGCACTGGGACTTATGGTGCTCTTAAAATCAGTGCTGTATTTAATTTCTGGTATTTGTGAACTTTATCTGAATAGATGTGATCTTGACATATGGTCTAATCTATTGTTTACTCTCCAGTTTGAATGGAAACCAGACATTTTCATACATATAACTTTTCTTGCAGATATTTCTTTGCCCACAGATCCCTCCTTGGACAAAGGGCATAGGCCAGAATAAAACAGATGCCAAATTATGATACAGAGAGAGACATCTGCAGATACACATTTTCTTTGTTTGCCTTTTATGCTGGGGAACAAACCCTGCCTGAAGCTCTATAGCATGCAGACATCTAGTGGTTGGATAATATAATGCAATTAACATATCTTTACAGGACACCTGTAAAAATTTTGCATCATCATATCATCATCTGAAGGTCTGATACCTTGGGTCCTGTCAAAAACAGATTCTTTGGTTCTGCAAGAACTTTTTTTCGTTCATTACAGCCCTAGTCACAGGTATTTTGAGATGCTCTGGCCTCGTGTGGTTTCTAGGATTCCATTTTAAATTGTGTGGAACTGGGGTGGGCAAAATGTAAAATCAGGAAGATTCAAAATGTTGCAGAACATCCACTTAATCACAGCCTATAATTTCACACTGAGATTCATGCACTTGGTGATCATTAGAGACTTCCCTGCCAAGAGCACATAGCTCACAAACTCTTTTGTTTGTTTTTTATTTTTCTCGAGTAAACAACTCCTTATCTATATGAACTACTGCATATTTCTAAGCCATGAACAAATCTTCCAGCTAGCTTTGATTTGCAATTTTTTTCTTTTTGCTTGGCCACACACATGATTACCTAGCTAAAGAGACCCAGCCATTGTCAACTTATGAGCCAAGGTAATGAAACTCACTTTGTGTGGACCCATAGTGCACCAAAAAGAAAAACCCTGATATCTTCACATGAGGCTAAACACACATTTTCTAGAACTGCTTTATACCTGCTATTTTAAATATTGCTGACATGGGGTATCATATTCAGCTGTATGTGTTCACTGACTTATCACAGCTTTCATCTGTTTCATGCTCACCACTGTCAGATGTTTACATGGGAGGCACTTCAGAAAGCACTGTTTGTAGTGTGTATTTATACTAAAGCCTAAGGGAGGAAAGGAGTTTATGTCTATGTAAGATCATGTTGTTTTTGTCTCCATCTCAGACACAAACATCACCTTTAATAATAAGCACTGGAGTTGCTTGTGTGCTTGAAACTCTGGCCTTCTCGAGTGCTTTACTTTATAAAAGAATGGAGTTTGTGTTTTGACTTTATTTCTTTACTGTCTTCCATCTCAGGAGATGTGGTGAGGGTGGGAAGGTAACCCAACACAGGGAACGTGATGAACAGCCAGGGTTTTGGATAAGGTTTGCTGTCCAAGGACAAGCAGCCAATTCCCTGTCACTGGGGGGAAAGGTGCAGGAGAGGAGCAGTCTCAGGGAATAAGGCTGGCTGGATGTGGTTTGTGATCACTGATTGGGAGTAGACTGTGGGTTAGTCAGCTGCTGTTACACAACTCAGAATGGATTACTTCCAACACAAGCAAGCTGAGATGGAAATAGAAAAGGAGTATTTCCAACCACATCCCCGTAGTGAAAAGGACACCTAAGGAAGTTTCTTTATGCTGTTTTTGCCTCATTATCCTTATATTTTCTTTTTCTTTGTTATTCAAGACTTAAACAACTTATTGTGTAGTTTATAGGGCAAGTTCTTTCCAAGTTTATCTAATATTTCCCATCTTTTACTCCATCTTCAGTTGTTTCTCTGATATTTGGGGAGGGGAGAGCCTCTTTGGATCAAGATGAGGTCAGGCTGTGGGGAAGGGCAAGCAGAAGCAAAAAGCTGCTACTGTCTCTGTAAGCAGCATGGGAAGAACACTGCTGAGAAGCGTTTGAACATACTGAATGGAAGAATCACAAAACTTACTCAGCACTGAAAAGCAAACCTTGCATTAGAAGTAATTATCCTGGCAAATCAGGGAGAAGACTCAAGAGGTGATCTGACTACTGAGTCAGTGCTGGGTTTTTAATTTGCAAATAAGGCTAAGTTAAGGTGAAACAAGCTCTCCTGGACCAGGACTACATGCATTGCAGGTCCACATGAAGAATCTCTGTCTGACATGGCTGATTGCTGTGTCTTTTTCTTATACCTGGCATCATACAGATAATAATCTGTGATCTGAGAGGAATCCTTACTTGATAGAGGGGAGAAGGCATATGCAAAGTGATTGTAAAGATAAGTTCTTTAATACATCTGAAGCATCCAAACAAGCACTGTAAGAGAAAGGCTCATGAAAAAGTGATTAATGTCTTCAGAGCAAGTCTCAAACAGCATTCAATATAAAAGACCTGGGGCTGTAAAATGAATAATGGGGAGAAAGGAAAAGCAACAGGGCTTTAACACAAATTCATTAAGCAAAGGCAGAAACCAAATCAAACAAATACCAACAGGGCTAATGAGCTTATGCTAGGCATATAGTCTTCACACTGAAACATATGAACTTTAATTAGAAGTTGTACAATTCATTTTAAATTGGTTTTGGTTTTAAAAATACTTTTTTTATGTGCAGCATTCAAAAGAGATAAATAAGCACACATAGGTGTACTTACAATGGCAGCTACAGTTTCATAAATAAATGTGCACATGAACATTTCCAAACACATCCTGCATGGTCCAGCCTCAGGAGGTGTAGTGGGTGATTCTCCAGCTACCTGACATTTCAGCAGGCAGCACTGATGTATAAAGGAAGAACACATCTCAAAGCAAACCATGGATAACAATGCCACCGTGAAACCCAGCCAAGAAAGAAAAAGCAGGCCAAATTCTGTGCTCCTTCCACAGTTCTCAACCCCTAGAGGGTTTTCCCCTTTTTCTCTACAGACATCATTCCCTCTTAGACTCCCCCCATTTCTACAAGAAAGGAAGTTTCCCTTCATTCTCACTGGAGTGGATGTGACAACCACGAAAGGAATAGCTTGCCCAAGGCCATTACTGCACCAGTGCTGTGCCCACCAGTCAAACTCAATGAACCTGACCCTGGGCTTATGGAAGCTGCACCCTGGCAGCATCTGGAAAATGCTGACTGGTGTGACTTCTTGTGAAGCTGCATGTGCATGGATCTCCTCTCCTTGTTCTTTCTGCAGCCTCAGCAACATTCAGCCGAAATTTATCAGTAAAATTATTTTTTACGTTACCCTGCTGTTAGGCACTTTTATCTCCTCAGCAACAGGAGTCTTCAATCACCCTCGGAGAGTCAGGAACACAGATGAGTCAACCTTTAGGATATAGACCAGGATGCTGGCCAGGGACTACTCTTGCTTCCTCTTAGACTCCTGTCCTACCTCACATCTGTTTCCATACACAGCCACTACCCCACACCTGCCAGTGTAATGTCTGGGATCAAGCCTTTCCTTTAACTCACACTGATTTGTTCCTGTTTAACTCCCCGGTATATTTTCGGGATCAGGCCTAGAATTTATTATTGGTCCACCTACCCATGACTTAATTTTCACACAAAGGAAAGGTGGGAGCCAGGGTAAAAGGCAGCTTTAGAGGAACTGTGCTTTCTGAGAAGCTCTTCTGATTTGGATAAGTGGGAGCCCAGAACCACAGCTCAGTGTGGAAAGCATCATACCATGGTCTGAAGTCAAACTAAGAGTTTAAATGCTCTAAATTTTTCTAAGAGCTCCAGAAAACTACAGAAACTGAAGAACACATGACCTGTAGAGGCAAGCATCTGCCCCAAGTCACCTTCCTTCTCTCAAGAGACAAATTTCTTCTTATTCCCAATACCTTCCTACAGTTTATCAGAAGCCTGTGGAGCCAGCTTTTGCCTGATGAAGCACAAAGTTGCCTTTAAATATTATGTCATTGATTTCGTGACCAAGAAGTGTGCAACTGAATGATCTTGAAGGTCTCTTTCAATCTAGTGATTCTGTGATCCTGTAACTGCTCAACATCTCTTGGAAACTTGTAATTCACATTTCTAATAAATCTCTAAAATTATGTGAAGCATTATGCCCATTAACATTTTCCTTTAAAAGTACTTCCAGAGACCAAACTGATCCAAAATTTTAGTAGCTGTAGGCTTGAAGAGGAAATTATTCATTTACAGCCTTACACTACCCTCAAAGCCCCCTCATCCGTTTTTATCATTTCTCAAAAATATTAATACCAAGGCAGGCATGTGGAACTCCAATTGGAGAGTAGCAGAGCCTTGCCACAATCAATAAAACCTCTCATGGGTGCAGTGTAACTGAAATAATACACCGAGAGCCCTTCCTGAAAATTCCTCCCTGTGGATTCCCACCAAAACCAGAAAGACTAATTTAACTTTTCCCAACACACAATGAATGTGGGTTGACCAATCTATAATTAGCATGGGTGTGTTTTGTGAATGAATTTGTTGTTATAATCAGACCCAGTTCTTAAGACACAAAACTGCTATAAGTATTTTTACCAGTGGATCTAATTTTTCTTTCAAAGCTAAGCCTAGGGAAAAAAGTCTGACAAGTGTTGAGACAAATTTACTAGCTTCAATTCCTCAGTAGTAGTATTTATAAGACTAGAATTTCGCTGCACAAGGCAATGCTTGAAAGAACAGCAAACACAGGAAGGGAGCACAGGAAAGGGAAATAATGGACTTTTTGGTGGAGACATTACATCATTTGCTTTGCAATGTATCTGTATTTCACAGCCACAAGAATATCAGCCAGCTCCAAGATAAGGAACACGTTTATTTAGAGAATAAATCTAGTTCAGATTTCATCATAATGTCAATATTTGCCATATTACTACTACAGTTCCTGTCAGTTAACACTCAGTAGTTAATAATATGCTGTATGCAAAGGCAGAAGACTTTAATGAGCTGTGCATGTAACCTGAGAATTGTCAGGTTTGGAACATGGTTCGCTCCATTTTTGGAGGGTTCATTCATTGCTGGGTGCAAGGAGGCAACAACAGACCTTCTACCTGGCAGAGAATAGTTGACTTCCACCTCACAAAGTTTTTTTTTTTTAATTTTCCCAAGATTTTAGTACCAAACTTGACAACTATGACAAATTATCAGGCTCCTGTCAAAAACTACAGACAGCCCAGCCAGGTCATTGCAGCAGAGACTTCTCCTGCCCTGTGGTATGATGCAGATCAGTGGGCAGCCAGGATCTGGTAATCAGGATTTGGGGTTGAGCTCTGGCTGTAGCTGTGTGGGGAGTAACTGCTGAAGGCAGGGGGGCAGCAGCCAGTGAAGCTGCTACACGCACATGTTATAGACATATTATAGACAGGTGGAAAATGTGGTTTTGGCCAGCACTGAAATCTTGAACCCATGGTATAGATAACAGGGTTATACTTCATTAAATGTGAGCAGGAGGTAGAGATAACCCTAAGAAATATAAGTTTCTCTAAGCCCAAGGAATAACATGCTGATTGTTACTCTGCTAAGCCCAAATGAACAGATGACCTCATGGTGGGTTGCTTGCTTTACGTTTTCTGTGCATTTATCGCAATGCATGCGACCAAGGCTTATCTCCAACGGAAGCACGTGTTTCTGCAGTACACCCAGCTACAGACACATCAAGTGGTCAGCAATATCTGGTCCTCCTCACCCAACTCACATGCACAATGTGGGTTTGCCCTGTTGTTTCTGCTGCCTCTTAAATACACATAAATTACTCCATGAACTCGTAACTTGTTATGCAGCAGTAGCTCTCTCCATAGCCCTTGACAAGGTGGATTAAGGATGCCTTCTGTGCTTACCATTGCCTGGGAATGACTTTATGATTGATGATAGATCTGCTCCAAGGGAGTGGCCTCTCCTTTGTCAGCCCTCCGTTTGCATCTCAATTGTGTCCCAGACTGGAAGTTGCCATCTGTGCCTCTGGGGTTCTTCCACTGACACAAATCTCTCTCATGTTCCTCACGCTAGGACAGGGGACCTCACTAATAGCTACAGTGATCAAAGCTATTGGCTCCCACATTCAGGTCATGGTGTTTCTCAGGAATTAGGAGCTATGAGGTTGACTAATTGATTCAAGCTACCCTTGCCTTATCTTGTCTGTCAGGTAAGTCATGTGTGGCCCATGCTGTGCAGTGAGCTCAGGACACACAGAGGAAGTCCCCAGACCCCCATCCTCAGTAACGTACAGAACAAACAGAATTGTCATAATTCACAGGAGAACAAAGATTGAACATTTCCCGCCTCAGCTGAACACTATCTCGCAAAGTTCCATGGCTCACCAAGTAGAAAATAATCCAGACAATTCTGTTTATTGTTATATTGGTTAATTTTACTTAGTTCCAGCCTGTTGTTTTTTCAGTAAGGTTCCTAGTAATGCAAATGTCATTCAGCTTTACTCAGATAAACCTTGTCAAGTGCACATGTTTAGCAGAGAAATGCTCCTTTCTGCCAAAAAAATAATTCTGAATTTATATAATACTCTTTGTGAACAATGTTTTTATTACTTTTGTAGAATGCATCTCCCCTCTCCAGAAAATATGGTTACTGACAGCACAAGAGATGATATGGAATAAAAGTAAATCTAGCATTCAAAACAATAATGAGTATTTCTACATATTAGCATTCATACCAAGCTTAAAATCAGTACTATTTGGATCACAGATGACTATTGAATGCTATGGCAAAGTAGCTACAAAAGCAATGATATCAACAATTTAAAAATATTTAACAGTATGAATTGGAAGATTTAATACGTTTTCTTCTTTTAATGTACAGCCCATTCCCAGAATTTCACCGGACCATGTGGACAGGCCAACTGTCACAGCTGTCTATCAAGGCTGAATCAGATGAAAACAAACAATACAGGCTTTGTGGTTCAACTGAAGCAGCAGTCTCAAAAGTTTCCATTCCTCATCTGCGTGCACTGTGGGAGCATTGTCCTCCCCCTCGCTGAAAAGAGAATGGAACAATTATGTTACTGAAATTCCTCCACAGTGGGTCTGAAAGACTGTTTATGTCGAGCCAGGGAGACAGGGAAAACTAAAAGCTGGGATTTCATGACAGCAGGTGGGAGCAGTTTCAGGGTATATACTTCAGTGCCATAATGGTACTGATTCTTCTCTTTTAGGGTAAAGCCAGTGCTGCAAGATTTACTAGCAAAGGAGGAAATGGCAATAAAAATGCAAAGTTAAATGCAGTGGTAAAATTTTTAATCCGAAACAAAGTTTTACAGTTGGCTTTCTGAATCAGTCTGGTAATTGATTCTAACCTGGTGCTCGTGGTAGTAAACTAGAAAGAAAAATATACTGGTCACAGAGAACTTTTTACCATTTACTATTTCAGGGTCCTTACTGAGTGAAGTGCTGAGTACCAGCTCTCATGGGAGTCAGGTAGGCTCAAAGGATAGAAAGCAATCACCCAATTTATCCTAACAGCAGTAATATTCTTATTCATTAGCAGCATTAATCAATACTTGATTTCATGCAAACACATACTCATGTGCTTTGGCACAACCTTAAGAATCCAGGTGCTCAGGTGGCCCCAGTGCTCTCAGTCCAGAAGCAGTGGGTATGAGTGCTTCTGACTGCTTCCTTCTGTTGTACTAATAATTTTCCTTTTTTTCCCCTGAGGTTATTATAGTGCTAACAATAGCTCAGTGTGTGCACACAAACAATCTGAAAGTGCTCGTGTGCAAATGGTCACCTGAGGCTACAAGTGCTTGCAGGAAGAGTCAACACATTCCAGAGAGCTCCTGCTCTGGTCCTGACAAGGGAAGGGAGTGCAGAGGAGTCTGTAAACAGCAGTGCTACTAAGTCAGTGCCTACCCACAAGACAATCCCACAAGTTGTGATTTCCACATACGCCCTGGTTATCACTCAATACCCCCAAAATCCACCTTGTCTGGCAGCAGCACCATTTGATGGTCCACTTGAAGAGCTTTCTACCAGCTGCCTCCTAAGGCAGGCTGGAAGCAGCAGGTTTTACACTCCACGTACCAGCACAGAGGATTCCCAGTTCTTCCTGGGGTTTGGTATAAAGGTGTAACATAAAAAAAAACCACCAAAACAACCACCAAGTAATAATAACAAGCTATTATTATTATTATTATTATTATTATTATTATTATTATTATTATTATTGTTGTTGTTGTTGTTGTTGTAGTATTATCATCATCATCATCTCTGGAAAAATTCTTGGCATGTTTTTAATGGGCTACTGATACAAGGGTGCAGGGACCAACCCGCCCCGCTCCCTGAAGTGAACAGAAAATTTCCATTTTCATGGCCAGAAGGTACTGGATCAGTGAATAAGACTGAACAATCCTAGTGAGAAAGTGCAAAAGAAGCCAAAACCTTTGTGTTTTTAAGGTTCCATTTTGGTCAACTAATGCTGTGACACAGTGACACTTCCTCAATCTCAATTAGAGCTGAACTAATTAAGAAAATTGTTTTACACACTGCAGTGAGTAGCACCTCTCTTCTTTCTTGGATAATCCCTAGTGTGATGTAAGGGTGATTGAGTATCTAATTACTGTTTAATTGAATGCACATTTTGTACATTTTTAGCTAGTTCAAGCTAAATGCTTTTAGTCCAAAAGTCAAAGTCGGTGAAATTAAGTTGAACTGGGATTTGGTACCTATTGTATTAATGAATTACTTTTTGAAAGGAGCCTAATTATGAGCCAGTCTGAAGATTTCAGCTGTGTTTGTTACAAAAATACTTAATGTATTGTCTGACAAAAGACTGATTGTATATATTGGTAACGCTGTTATCCATGTTTACCCTTGTTTATTCTTGTTTAAAAATAACTTTCCTAATTTCTGGTGAAGTCCTCTACAGATAAAATAACTATTTCCAAAACAAACCTTCCAGGATCAGTGTCATAAAATGTAAATATCTGCAAAACCTGAGAGTTCTTCACAATACCCATGGTTTGAAAAAAATATTAACGAGGTTAATCAAAGCTCAGAAATCAACCTCAGAATGTAAAAAAAGTCATTATTTTTCCAAGAATATTTATATCTAATTCTTTCATATAAAATTGTTACACATCTATATTCTTCACAGAGAAAATTTTCTTGTACAAAACTGGAACAAATGGAACACTATAGATTTTATCTCAGAAACCAGGAGCAGAAGCAGGAGCAAAGATAAGGAGCAAAGCTGTTATATTTTTAAGAACCTAAGGCCCCAATGTTCCTACAGCAATAGAAAGAATATATTTAAAAGAGAACATATGAGAAAACTTCAGTGAAAAGGATTATTTTTCAAAGTCTTCCAAAAGTGTTGAGAAAATGCAAATAAAGAGACTATGGAGAAATTAAACAGGAATGTCACAATAGTGTGTCTTTCCACCTGATAGGGAAGAAGTAAGATGGCCCACTGCAGCAGCTTTAGGTCAAGATCAATACACAAGATCAAAACCTTTATTCTACTGCTTAGAAGTAGTCAATCTCCTTTCTGGAGAGCTTTTCCACCTCTTTTGTCTTACCATATTCCTTACCCCCATTGTCTCACACAATGTCCTATCTTTTTCTTTATAGAAGGATCTTGCCTTCTCCTCCTTAACAATATGATAAATTAAAAAGTTTAAGAGTTTTTTTAAAAAAGCAGAAGACATGGATGGCAAAAACAGTATAATACTAACAAAACATTATCTTTATCCTACACCTTCCTAAAAACAACACCTGAAAGTACAGCCAGGCATGGATTCAGAGTATCTCAGGAAAGAGAACTGAGTACCTTATCAAACCTTATCTTTTTTGAAACACTTTGCATTCTTTCTATGAAAAGGTTGCAATTTACTGAATCAAGTTCTGTGGGCATTTAGCTACACCTAGCTAACTAAAATACACTTTTGTTTGTCTTGAGCTATGGGGATGCATAAATGTTTTTAAAGAAGGTTTTGTTGGGTAGCACTGCTCTGTCATAAACTCTAGTCTTATCCATATAACATTGCTAGCAACAGTAAGTGCTGACAGTCTGTTTCTAGAGCGGCAAGTATCAGTTGCAAAAACATTTTCAATAATCCAAATAACTTGCTAGTTTTCTTTTGCTATTTATTTACAAAACATGTCTGTTTGCTTAGCAAGAGTTTGCGTATTTTTCATTGCACTGTCTTTATCCATACGAAACAATCAGGATTAATAATTCCAATAAGAGTAAGGATCTGGGCCTACCTGGATCTTCAGTTTCAATGGAGTAATAATGTTCTGCTTGAATCTGTGTGATTTCATCCAGGTAAAACAGAGTGCACTTCCAGTGCCAAACTTGTGTAACATTGGTGAAGGAGGAAAGCACATTGCAGGCTCTCATCCCTGTACTGTACAGACACACGTACCTATATGTCCTTCTAGCACCTTTGATATTTGAGAGCCTATTACATTATATTTTATATGCACTACCCTCTTTTTCTAAAAATGGGTGTAGCTTTATCAGCGATAATTTAAGCTTCCTACTATTTTGAGTCACCACCTATTTGCAGCATTTTCCCCATAAGTGAAGATACCATGGCAGAGTTTCAGTGCGTGTTCAGACTCTAACTTGAGTGTTGTGATTGCTAATGAACACTTTGTGAGGGTGTTTGTATGACAGGCACTCTGGGCTCCTGGCTACATTATCAGTTCCCAAGCAGCATTCTACAAACCATACATGATTTATGGTAAGCTGCTGGGAATTATACGCTCAAAACTCTTTTTATGAAAAGCTGATGGTAACAGTGAATTATGAACAGGAAAGACTGTGTGATGTTAGTGGAAACTCACAGGTCACAAAATTTAGGAGCACTTGTCAGCATGAAGTATCTTATTTGAAGCATAAGCAGGGATCTGATTTCTAGACTACCTTATGACTTTTTTAGCTTTGAAAAGGAAACACAGTAACCTTTCCCCTCACTTCTTTACATGCTAAGGGATTTTGACCATTTTCCATTCTCCCACAATTCGTGTATTTCTAACAAGAGCTCATTACGGAATTGAACAAGGACAACTCCAATATGATACTAACACTGAAAACTCAAAATGGTTTTCTTTCTCATTTAGGCTTGTTCACCTGCTATACTGATATACTGGCCTGGACACATAAACAGCTACAACAGCACAGACCAGTCTAAGACTCTTGGCTGCCTCTGGCAAGTCCCTACATTCTGGCCCCCTGTCAGAGATATGTCACACAAGCAACAAAAGTGTTTTTCTAGTCACTAATTTGAATCATCAGCAGTGGGAAAAAAATTTATGCTGATATTACAGGATTCATTTGCAATCTCAATGCACACCCTACTCCCTGCTATTACAATGAAGTAGTGGAAAACAACCTTAAAAGGCACCCTTTTTCAGCCATTCCTGCAGCTTTTGGTTGCCTGAAGGCTCCAAAAGTTTTATTTCCAGTAGGGCTCTGATTATGGTGTGTGGCTCACAAGACAAAGGTGTTTGGCCCTCTGTCCTACAGTCACGCACTCAGTGTAAGCACATTCTCAAAAACTTTGAAGTAGCAGCAGAGGGTTGGGCATTGGACGTAAGACCTTAAATACAGAAGAACAATAGTAATTTTTGGTGATAACATGAAGTTAAATTTCTTTAAAAACTGAAACTTAACAATTAAACCAATCACCTTTTAAGCACAAACTCTAAATTCATTGGAGACAAACAATGACCAATAAAAATATCACTCATTTAGAAGCAGTATAAATGCTCATATTTCAACAAATCTAGGAAACCAGTGTTTGCATTTCTAAAGAACTAATGTTGATAATCTTTGTGTTGGGTTGATTTGGGGTTTTTCAAACAGGAAATGATAAGAACAGTTTTGGTAGACTAATGATGCATGGTTGCTGACAGCTCATTCCAGCTCTGGACCTACACAACAGGAAAGGATAAAATCCCCAAGTGTTAGAACCTCTGCAGAGCAACTTGTTTGTGAACTTCACAAATTGCAAATGCTACAAGTAAACTGAGAGTAAAGACACA
Organism: Brachypodius melanocephalos; assembly: GCA_013398615.1. Lineage (NCBI taxonomy): Eukaryota > Metazoa > Chordata > Aves > Passeriformes > Pycnonotidae > Brachypodius > Brachypodius melanocephalos. Next base: position 20,306,589 of record VZSR01001685.1, read on the forward strand.
TGGATTGCTAATGTAAATGTCCATTAAAATATAAATTTCACTGAGATCTGTTTAAACATAGAAATACAGTCCATATCATTGCATCACCCTTCCCATTTCTCAAAGGCAAGGTGCAGCTCCATGGCTCACCCGGGATTTGAATGTTCTTTCATATTCTACAATCTGTTATCACACAATTCACAATTCCATAAGGAGGAAAGTGGACCACCATCTGTTTGGTACTAGTTCATTCCCACTAGCAACAACAGATCCCCTGTTCAATATCCTGGGGGAAAGGCAACATAGTTTTGCTGCCACAAAAGGTTCTCAGCAGCTCCAAAATCAAGAAATTTGCTCTATTCATTCACAAAATGCACCAGATAGACTGCTGGGAAATTAATGTTGCACCAGTTTCTCCTTGTCTGCTCAGACCTCTCAGTATCATGCAGAGCCTCTGCAGCATCAGAAATGCAGTCTCTGTTCCTCCCACCCTGAATTACACCTTACTGTTCCCCAGGCCTAGCAAAACCTTGCTATTTTAATGATGTAATTTAATTTTTTTTTCCTCTAATCTTTAATTTACAACTAGGAAAGTAGTAATTATATTAAGCATGTTTTTAATCTGAATTGATTTCTGCTATCATAATTTACTGGATATTGGATAAACTTGCAGCTACTTGCAGTCTGAGGTCTACCACAGATGTATGAGTGTGTATATGCACTTCTGTATATAAAAATTGATGCTTTCTCAGGAATTTCTGAATCAGTCATGAATGAAAAAACACTCAAGAGAACCTGAGTAATGTATATACGTAGATGGAGTAGGCATAAGACATCACCACACTTGGAGGATAATTATTAATGAATACAAAATAAATTATGTCTGAGATGGGAAGTTTTGAGACAACACCGGAGATCAAAATCTTTAGTTTATTAATTATTCTCAGAGGAAAGCAAATTAAAGTTTTTCACTTTAAAAAGAAAATATTCTTTCAACAAATTGTTTTTTAGAACAAGCTCTTACTGTCTTCTATTAAAAGGATCTTGTGGATTTCAATTACTTCTATAACAGGCACTTATTTGACCTTGTCTTAGTAAATAGGAGAAATGCCATTTACCTACTCAGTGCATGGAATCATGTGTATACACCCTGGTGTATAAAGGGATGAAGACACACTGGCATGCCATACTGAGTTCACTATCGTTACAAATTCAAGTTGATATTAAGGTGTTTGAAATCAGAATTCTTTCTCATTCACAGTTAAAGCTGTTCCACTGCAATAAAAGAAGGTAAAGGCATGTCTATCAAGTCAGCTATACTAGAGCAAAAAGAATTAAAGAGGGGGTGATAAATCCATTGGAAACCACAAATAATGCTGTCTTCAGTGAAGAACACAGTACTGGAAAAATACTTATCCATTAGAAAAGGTGGTGGCAAGCCCCAAAATTCCAGAAAGCCTTCTGGAATAGTCACAATTCACATATTGAGAAATAATGTGTCAGGCCTACAACTGTTAAATAAATAGCCTTTAATGAAATGGAAGATTTAAGATTTTTGTCTTTTGATTTGTAAGAGTGGTAGCATTTGTTTTCTTCACTGTTAGGCTTTGCTGTAATTATAAATCTTATTACAAGATCATCTGAAATTCTCAAGAAATACCTCAATGCCCACAGCAAGGGTTCTGAGTCAAGCAGAAAGTAAAAAAGAAACTAGCATTAACACTGAGGAATTCACAATGTTATCCCTTTTCTTTCAGAAAAGAACTTGGGAGTCCTGGCAAACATCAGGTTCAAGCTAAGTCAGTAATGCACCCAAGGCAACAATGAAGTTCTGCAGCTTTCTAGGCTGCACCAGGAAAAGCATTGCCAGCAGGTGGAGGGAAATGCTTCTATCAGCACTGTTAGAACATCTGGAGCACTGGGTCCAGGCCTGGGTTCCCCAGTGCAGAAGAAACACAGACATACTGGAGATCAGCAACAGGCTACAAGCACGGTCAGGGATTGGAGCATCTGTCATAAAAGGATGGCTGAGAGAGCTGAAACTGCCCAGCCTGCAGAAAAGGTGTTTCAATAGGGATTTTATCAATGTGTATAAACACTTTATGAGAACAAGTAGAGAAGATGGCAGCAGACTGCATCTTCAGCTGCATCCAGTGAAAGAAAGGGCAATGGGGACAAACTGAAACACAGGAAATTTCATTTAAAATTAAGAAAAACCTTTTCCCCTGCAGAAGTACACAGGTACAATTTGCTCAGAGAGGTTAAGGAGTCTTCACCCTTATGATATTTAAAACCCAGCTGGACATGGCTCTGAGCAACCCACTGTAGCTAACATTGCTTTGAGCAGAGGATCAAACTAATAGATCTCCAGAGGCACTTTTCAATTACAACTATTCTGTTATTCCATTGTTCTTCACCCTCTAAATCTGAACTCAATTTTTTAACCTTCCGTGTCTGAAAGCAAATCTGTTCTGAGCTTTCCCTCCAAACTCCTTAAGAGCTGACTGCTTCTTTCTCTATTGCATATGATTGAAAGAGGTTAAAAAATTTTTAAATGGCTTTTTCAAAAGGAATGTATTTGAAAACTTCAGCAACTGAGGGACAAGAAGGGCAAAAAGGTCATTCAACGGGATTTAATTTGGATGCATGTGAAAAACCCTCCCAAAACAGAATCCAAAAGCTCACTAACCCCAAGCTATATGAGGGCTATGTTTTCAGCAGAAGAAACTTTTTTCAGAAAAGAAGCAGAGCCAGGAGAGCGCCGACTAGATAGAAGCAAACTGGGTTAAAGAGAGCAGAGAAGCTACAAATTTCTATCTATTTTGTCATCCTGAAGCCCTCCTCTAGAGCCTGGCCAAACTTTGTCTTACAAATGGGGAGGAGTATTTTGAGATCTGGGCTTTTCCGTGATGGAGGAACATTAAAATAAAAATTATTTCTTTCCCTGGTATTACACACCATGATATTCCATGTTTGTGTCAACTCTGCTTCTTACTCAACAAAGTAGAACAAATTACATCAAAGATCAACATATGCCATTTGATCACTAGCCACAAAGAGTTCAGTTTTGTCAAGGTTTAAATCAAGGCTGAAGAGCAGACGTTCTGAAGCTTTGGGAGCATGGTGTGCATAAAGCCTGAATTCTGATTCAGTCAGAATTAATTAGACCTTTCAAACAACCTCTTTCTACTCCTGTGGATACACTTACAGAAACATTTGTCTTCTTCTTTCCCGACAGAGTAACAAGGTCATGGCAAACTAACATTCCTCAAGGTTCTTGGAGTGGCTGTGCCACACTGGCTCAGAATAAAAAAAAAAATATTGAAAACTTTACTGATGGGAATTCCAGTAGCCTTGGCAGAGGGGCATTGGCTAAGAAAAAAAGTCAGCCAGTGTGTTTATAACTGTAATATTAAAGACACATACCAGAGCTTTAAAATAAAAGGTAATCTGCTCTTTGAAAAGAAGAAATGCTCCTCTTGAATCTCTGGGATGATGCTGCCCTGAAAACTATTACTTCTCCATCTACTACTGAGTCATCATAGCAATATTCAGCTGATGCCAGCAGTCCCACCAAAGGGACTTCCCTCATTCCGGTGAAGGAAGGAATCTTTTTGAGGATTTCTGAGGTCTGTGTGAGGAGTTACTATTCCTCAACATCTTCCTTCTGGAGAGGTGTGAGGAAATCGTTACAAAGTAGAGTAGGATTATTTCCTTCCCTTTTTACTCCTTTGCATAGAAGAAATGTGAACAAAGCCATGTGATTTCTTTTCACACTTCATTTTTTTCAGCTCCCTAAACCCAATAGCAAAGATTTATAATGAAACTTTGATTAGCTCAGTGCTACTTGGACTGATGCACACAAAACTGAAAAGACCTGACCAAATTAATTTCTGATAAATAATTCAATCAGGTATAGAGAAACAAGTGTCATTTCTTATGTGAGCTACACCATGCCAGGAGTCTGTGCTTGAGTGTCCATAATTAGTATGGCCCTACAGTGAGGACTATAACTTTGCATTAAAAATTCCATCATTTGAGAATTAAAACTACAGATTATTTTGTGAAGCAAAGCCGAGATAAATCTTATTATATAGAACAAATCTTTGTAAGTATTGACAAATGTAATAGAATTTCAAACATGAAAGCAAAAGGGAAATTTTTACATTTCAATTCCATCATTGTAAAGGAAACTCTTTCATGCTTAAAATTCAAACTCAGCGTGTCAAGTAATTTCACTGTTACAGACTTGAATTACCTGCACTGGCCTCAGGGCATTATTCACTCTCTGAGAAAAATCGTACTTTAATATTGCTACAATTTTCCCAAGTAATTTTTATGCAGAAGCTGGGATGAATTGGAAACATCCATTTCAAGATTAAAGTGACAACATTTGGTTACCTCAGAGAACCATGTAATTGAGAATTGGTCTTAGGGATATGCCCAAAATCAAATATGGGAATAAGAAAATAATATTATAAAAAGGGATCAATCTTTTTTGGTTTTTTTTTTTTTTTTTTGGTGTAACTTCTGGGATGCAGATGTTAAATAGGGTTATAAAATACAAACCCTTACCTAAAAAATGTTTAGATGCATACACTATATCAAATGCTTATGCCATATGGAAAGATTATGAAATTGTTGGTCATTGTCCTAGCCAATTCAATAATTTCTATTATATGCAGGAGGGAGGATAATCTTCTCACTTAGTTTTAATGGATGTATTTTTTGGAAGCACTGAATTATCAATCTTTTTTATGGGTTATCTGCTGCCTGATCATTTGTTACTTCACGTGAAATTGGGAACTGCACCCAGAGCATGCTTTGAATGGGCTTAACTGCACAACAGAGCCTGACATGAACTAGAGAGGGCAAGAATTTAAAGTACAAATAAATATCCTTACCCAAAACAGTTTATCAAAACCCTTTTAGCAGCATGAAGATGATTTTTTCCAGATGAAACCCTAGATGAATCTGTTATTTTGTAGCTTCAAAGAAATGTGTAGATAAAAAATCTGAAGCTTTTAAATGATGTATTTCAACAGCAAATAGGCTAATGGGGAATATCCAATGCTTCTATTATTTCAATAAAATTTTTTGTGGGAAACTAGAGGAAAAATTTTACTGTGTTAAAAAGCAATACTACTTATTGAAGAAAGCAATCAAACTGATTCTTTTCTTGAAAATTTCCCAGATTTGTTCTTCTATTATTTGCATTAAAGCAGGATCACTTCATTTCAAAATCAACCATGAAGCTGGAGCCTCGACTCATTACTTTCAAGGCAACAATTTGCCTTAGAATAATAGAATTGTTTAAGTTGGAAAAGACATTTAAGATCATCATGTCCAACTATTAACCCAGAATTGCCAGGTCCACCACTAAACCATGTCCCTAAAATCACATCTACATATCCTAAATGCCTTCAGTGACTCAGCCACTTCCCTGGACTTTAACTCTCTTTGAATCTTGTTGCCAGGTTTTTCATTATAGCAAAACATCCATTAACTAAGAATAACAAGGGTTAGGAGTAACTGTTGAGCACTGAGGGGATTTATTTTATGACTGATAGAGGCTGGGGGAACATGACATGAGAAGTTGTAATAACTGAGGCAGGATTAATGCAGGTTCACATGTGCATTTCTCTAATGTCATCCTCCAATTCTTGCTCTGTGAGTCAATGAAGGTGGAAAAGAAGCAACAACTACTTTGATAAATGAAATATGAAAAATTAGCCATGACAGAATTTAATTTGTTTCCTCTTGTAGCTTCACTGGAGTTGCCCAAAATTCAGTCTTGTTGGGAAAGAACAGCATTGTAAAAAAAAAAAATATTAAAAAAAAAAAATTTTAAAGCCTCATTGTAGAATTAAAGGCCTCCTTCCAGAGCTACTACCCTGCCTTTTTAACAGGGTGAAAATATCCACTAATGGCTGGTCTTCCAGAAATATGGTAAGAAATCAACCAGCAAAACTCAGTAACTGAGGAAATACACCAGAAAACCAAGGCATATTGTGCTCTTCTTCACTGCAGCAGCAGAAATTTAAAACTACAAGAAGTAATTGTGATGCAAGTGACCATCATGATTCACTGCCTGGATGGTGGTGAATGACTTTCTTGTTTTCTATTGCTCTGTTTGCACGCATGGCTTTTGCTTTACCTACCAAACTGTCTTTGCCTCAACCCACAAACTCTCTTGCTTTTCCACTCCTGATTCTTTCCCCCATCCCACCCTGTAAAAGTGACTGAGCAGCCTGTGGGGCTTGGTGGCCAACTGGAGTTAGACCGTGACATAACCAAATTATTATACACAGGATGAAATAGAATTTACAGCGTCAAAATTTACAATTGCGACAATGTATCAGAACATTAGCTAAAATTGAGTGCATTTTGTACTTTAGCTCAATTATTTCAAAGTTTTGATTTTTTCACTAAGTTTTTACTTACCTGACTGAAGATTCATCATTGTTCTTCCACCTCTGCTACTGAAATGCAGCCCTGATGACTCTATCACTAAGTGGCTGAGTTGGTCTGAAGTTATCTCCTAGGATTCCATCAGAGCCCTCTAAAAGTTCAGCACCTTTAACATGAGTCCTCAGTCTTCGAAATTCCTCTATCTAAAAGACAGAAAAATATAAATTAAGAAGCTGAGACACATTCTTCACCATAGGATTAATGATCCAACCCAGTCTTGTCCAGACAATTCTGCAGCTTTGAAAATTGGAGTCTTCAGGTACCATACAGTAAGGTCAATATACATTAATAACATTTTAAAATAGTTATCAGCACTGTCAAAACATTTGAGATATAGAGAAAAACAAGAACTCTTATGCACACAGTTTGGCAAACTTATTCTTCGCCTTTTCACAACTTCTTTTAGGATCTATAACCATAGATTGCAGATCTTGGCCATTGTAGATTATATCCTATGAATCAGCCTTACTGTTGTGTGTTAAGAGTACTAAATCCAGTCTTCTTCAAAGAAGTGCATTTCAGGAATAACTTGCTCTATAAACTATAAATTGTTTTGAAATTCTCCTAGTGATTTATTTACTGCCTGAAATTGTTGTTATCGTCTAAACCAGAAGAATACTGAACAGATTCTTAGCTTCAGAGGATGTCTGTTGACATTTTATATGGAAAAATGCAGTTTCTGTGATCAAAACAAAATACTGTTCAAAAGATCTGTAGGTGTAGATACTCAGAAAGTCAAATACAGTAAAAAATAAATAGAGAATATTTCAATTGAGCCAAAACAAATATGTTTATTGCTTATAGACTCTTTTTAGATTTTCCTAAATCTAACCTGGTGTAGGAAAGAATACGAGCAGCTTCCATCTCCATCCCTGTATACTAGCATTAAGTGCTGTGTGATAAAACACTTTACCTCTTACTGTTCACCAGCACTGTTTTTTGGAGTCTGGTATTTTAAATAGTTACAACTACTAGGAAAAATGCTTTTTCTTTGACATATTCAGAAGCTGTCTTAGCTGGATACAGCAAATGCACTTGATGGCTGACTCCCCTAGCCTCAGCCTTTGTACTTCTACTGACCCTGTGGTGCTTCACTATGCAGTTCATCCCTAACTTAAAATTGAAGATACACAGAAAGTAAAATGAAGCCTGGAGTATGCAATCACTTCAACATCTAAGACATTATAGAGTTAATTTCTCCATGAAAAACACCCTAGGAAATATTACAGGGAGAATGTAACCATGATTCCAGAATTAAATTGAATGAGGTACTAAACAGCAGGCAATGGCATTTTTATTCTTATCCTGCCTATAGAGAATACTTTCTTACTGCAACCTGGAACACAACTGCCCCCGTTGTTTTCCACTCTACAGCAGTAGTGATACAGACTTATTTACTTGATTTAGAAGCTAGCTCTTCTCTGCTTCATTTTCCTCAAAAAAAGTGTGCTTGGAAATCAACACTCAGCTTCTGGCAGGTGAGATATAATTCAACAGCTTAGACTGCCAAAATGAAAAAAGCTCCTTGAAGGTGCTTTTAGAGGAAGAACCCTGTTATGGAAGATTTTTGTTGTTGTTGTTGTTGTTTACTTAAAGCAAACTGAAAACAAACCCACTACCAGCTTGGAATTGAAAAAGTTGTCAGAACTCAAGGGCTGGTACATTACTGAAGGAGTTCTGTGAAAGCATCCTCTTTCACCATCTGAATCAACTCTGGAAAGTCTGAGATAATTGCAGTTTAGGAAGGAGCACTTTACAAAAATGTGGCTTTTGTTTGATCTTGTGAGAATGAGACACTTCAAACAAACACAGATGAAGGAAAGGGAAGTGCAGACTCTCTGCAAAGCTGGCATTTGTGAGCTGTCTCCTACTGTAACTACAAATGCTCCATCCCAGTTCCTACAGCGAAATCTTTCTCCAGGAGGTACTCCTCACAAAGCAGCTTCCAATTTCTTCAGTCAGGAGAGCAGAACTGACCTGATCTTTGTGCCTACTCTTTAGTCTTTAGGGAAGTCAAGAACTGTAGCTCTGCTCCAAGGGGGAATTTCTTCTGAGACCAACAGCCTCCTTGTTTAGTTGTTCCTCACACGGTTCAGGCTGCCGTGACAGAGACCCTCCACACAACACGGTGCTTTGCTCTACTCCTGAGAAGCGCTTCTGTCACAAAAGGACACTAGCTGTGCCAACACTACTTTCTCAATTAAATTTCCATTTGGCAAGGTAATATGCAAGGTAATGTGCTCTGCTCATCCTGTTTCACCGCTTACCATCTCCTCCCAACCCCTCCTAAGCCAATGCTGTGAAGTACACCCTGCAGGCCTGCCAATCAAACAGATGTTTTACAGGCATATGGCTAAGCACCCTTGGATATTCACACACCTCTACCAGCAATAGCCACTTTAAAAAGTTCTCCTCCTGCCCAGAAGACATTGAGGATGACCTAAGCCTGTTCACACTGAAATTTGGGATTAAGTTCTAACCAGTATAGAGGCAAATCCATCATGGGTACAGTTGCATTTTTACTGAGTAAATTCATGTTCACATTGTGCAGAATTTTTTACAACTCATTGTATTCAGATCCTGAACACTGTGTTCTTCTGTTTCACTTACATATTTGCTGAAGAATAGAGAACACAAAACTAAGAATTTGCATGTTTTCTATAAACATTTCTCAATATGGAAGCATTATTCTTCTGTTTGAAAATTTCACATGTCTCCATGATACTTTCCAAGAACACAGACCTACTTCCCAGAACCCAGAATACCATGAAGCTCTGAGTGCTTTATTTTACAGTTTACATAAATTTTACCCAATTTCCACTACAGCTCCATATGTTAGTTGCTATTTCTGTCCTTTGGTAGCTTTTGATTCTGAATGAGGTAGACAAAAGCACTAGAGACCATGCCATTCAATAAAAGACCAGTTAACTCTGACAATGTATACAGCAGAACAACAGCTCCTTCTGCATCTTTGTTTAAAATCCCTACTCTGAGTGGCTTAGACAATGCACTTGTTCTGGGCTTCAGAACCACAAAGCACATTATTCACAAATGTCCCTTTTTTTTTTAAATATAGTGAAGAGAAGCATGACCAAGTCCTTTTCAATTACTTCCTGCTTTTTACTGGCCTAATAGGAGTTTTCTCCCACCGCATTTCAGCAGTGTACTTGCATGTGTGAGGTATCTCACGAAAAGAATCAACACAGTTCTTCCCGAGCTGTGTATTTCAACCTAAGCCAAGTGAGGATAACAAAAATCACAGTAAGAAGACAGGAATACTCACAGACTGACCCATGAAGGACTTTTTGATGGAAGTGGAGTCTCATGACAAGGAAAATTACTTCCAATGAGGAAAAGGCATTCCTCAGGATTCCAGGAATCCTGATGCTGCAGTCCTGAATTGCTCTTTTGCTGTTCATACGACCAGCACACTCAGACCTCCTTTCATTTAACATTGACTTAGATCAGTAGCATATCAACTCATCAGCTGAACTCTGCTAGCTGAAAATGTCTTCAGAGTAAAAAAAATGCTCTCTACTTTGTAATGGTCAGCCTATTGTGCCTATGTCAAAACAGTTACTTCATTGTTTCAAAATAACGAAATGTGAAAATGTTTTATGAGTGTGAACCTGAAATAGAATGGAAATTTTATTCATTTTTTTGCCCTTATGACCTGCAGTTTGTTAAGCTGATCAATACTGCTGCGTTAATTGCAGAAAATTAGCATCTTGTCTCCAATATATGAACTAGTTAGAGAGGAGATATAAAATCTCTTCCATATTATATTAAGTAATTATTTATTTGTTATTGACACTTAGAACTTGATTATTTCATGACCCGAAAAATTAAAATAGCCTTGAATTTTTCACTCACTGAAACCACAGATGCTACTAGTATTTATATAAAGCATTTGACATTTCATTAGTATCTCAAAGAAGAAAATTCTACAAGGTAATGACACATGTAAAAATAATGTATTTAAACCCATTAGAAATGCATTTGCACTGAAATCTATGATTTAATACTGCAAGCTGGCTTAATAAAAATTAAATGCCTCAACCAGCCTTCCATGGAAGATTCAAAATGGTATATCCTATACTACATCCTCTTATTTCCCACAGACAAAAGCCCTTGCATTTCTCATCTCTCCTTAATCTCTCCTGGGCAACCTGCTCTAGACGAACCTGCTTTAGCAGGGCATTTGGAATAGATGATCTCCAGAGGTCCCTTCCAACCCCAGTCATTCTGCAGTTCTGTGATTAAATGAAATCTCTCATAGGCACTCATGCCCACATGCACAAAAGAGGCCAGATATTCCATTGCAGCCAAAATGCTAATTACAATTTTAAATCTTGGAATTTTAGGCTGTAGCAAAATATTCTAGAACAGACAAAATCGTAATTTGGGCATAATGGAGACCTCACAAAACCTTTCAATTTACAAATCCCAGAATCATCTCCTCTCATCCCGTATTTATTTTTCATTGACATATTTATTTTTCATTGACATCTGACAGCAATATCTGATGGAATATATATTTTTTATCCCACCTTGGCAAAAGCCTTTCAAGTTCTTAATAATTATCTTTCCTGCACAACCTTAACTCTAATGCTGCAATTATAAATATCACTGAGGACTTTTTTTTCTAATTGATGCTTATCTATGACAAGTATAGTGAATCATCCTGGCATAAGTCTGCTCCAATCCATCACTGGACTCCAGTTCCACCTCTCAGCCACATACAATGCCAGTGGGAGGGAAAAGCTGCTCCATAACTTGCATGCCCTTCATCACTGCCATGTTTTTGGATTGGTTTTACACCTACCAAAGTAACGCAGCAACACAAACCAGCCACCCCTCACCGAACAAAGGCCGTGGTTGTGAATCTGTCTTTGCTCCAGGCACTATGGGTCACTCTTTTCCGAAAACACAATATGCTTTTCAGGAGTCTTATCCTTTCACACAACATTCCAACATCCTGCTTTCTAGTGGTAAATTAGTACATAGCTATAGTAACTAAAGTTGCTTTTCTCTTCTTAATTCCTCTTTTGTTCACCCTCTTGCTGTCTCTCACTACATGTGGATGGTTTAAACTCAGCTCTCCTCTGTGCACTGACTGCATTAAAAGGGAATAGAGACTACAAAATCTGCAACTAGCAATACCATACTATGTCTCAGTGTAATACTGTGGACTTTGTACAACTGATTAAATCCCCTTATTTATCAATATCATATCTGGACAATTAGCTGACAAGTGACAAAATGCATTCTGTCTTTAAAAGTTATTCTGAATCTAATAACACTAACAGAATGCTGTTTGTTCAGTAGTAAGTAATGCATTTACTCAGTAGTAAACATCCACAAGCCTTACCTTTTCAAAAACAAGGAACAGATTCATGACATTTAAATTGCAGCTACCAGACAAATAAGTTATTGGGAGCTATTACTTTTATCCTATAATTAGGCCTAATATTCAGTTCCATTAAACAAAAAATACTGCCAGTTTTAAAGATGTTAAAATATTATGCTGGCATCGCTAGCAAAATTTTTAATTATTAAAGCTGAAATAATTTAAATCTGAATTCATCACCTTTTATAATTTTTTCACATGCATCAGAACAGACAATGAAAATGAATGCATTCAGTTTCAGGGATTCTAGGTAGTTCCACTTAAATCAAACACACATTCCTCCAGCTAGGATTCACAGAGTGTGGGAGAATATTCATCAGGAGTTTTCTTTGTTTTTACTAGGATTATTTGTAGAGAGATTTGAAAAATTTTACATAGAAAACAACTGTTAGATTCAATTTAAGAAAAAAAAATCTATTTTAAAATATATGTAAGTGTAATCAAATTTAAATAGGCAGTTTCCATTTGACATTTATTATAAAACTGAATTTTAAAAGAGCCAGATAAATTAAATATACTTCAATGTAATCTAGCCAGTCTGTATAACATTAATGTTTTTCATTCTCCAGGATGTAGTACCTTCCTGTGCTTTTTTTGTTCTTTTAACATTAAAAAGCAGTAATATTTGAAAGCTCACGAGTACAAAGAATTGAATTTCTTTTGCCCATTGAGTTCCTTTTTCCTTTTTCGTTCACTTAAATATAAGAATTATTTTAAATGCAGATGATAAATGATAACAAGGTTTTTCATCTCTGACCTTTGCGTTGCTTTCAGTGACTCAAAAGGTTTAACCTTTACTTGAAAAGCCATGTACTGATCTAATGGGATCTTTAAGGGGAACAGACATAACATTCTGGTATCTACATTTGCACGCTATAACCTTTAGCTCATCACCATATTCCAAGGTCACTTTGAGCACAGCTGTTACCTGCACTTGGGACACAGTCAAAGGGTAGCGAAACAATATCCAGGTGACACCTTCACTGCAGGGTGGGATGGTGAGAGAGCCCTCGTACACCCAGTAGTCACGCAGAAGAGGATCTGAAATCAGAAGAAACGGGGGGATTTTAATGACATTAAGGAAGTTAATGGTGTCTTTCAGTTGTGACAGCTTATGACAGCTGTGGGCTCGCTCGCATGATGAAGTTAGTAAGCAGAAGCTAAGGTGTGAATTTATAACCTGCCAAGCACTGCTCACTGTTTCCTGATATGAATGTATACGAGCTTGTGGTCATTATATTACAGTAAGTCACCCTGCAGATGAGCATTTTAGATGTGAAAATGCCACTCTGTAGATGTGAAAAATAACAAGTGTACAGTTCTTCAAATTAACACAGCAAATAAGCAATGTTATGGGAATAAAAGAATTCCTGTTAATGTCAAAAGGTAAGAGAGACATCGAATTTTGAAGGCAGATAGTCGGCAGTGACTAAATTTTAACTGACTTCTACATTTAGGCTATGTATCAAGATTTAATTTTTATTTCATTTCTTAGAAAAAAAAAAAAGAAAATTCAGATGAAGAAAATCTTTTCATTTTGCAATTCTGGTAACATTTTTTTTGAGATGCACTGGTGCTTCCTCTCTTTGGAAAAGTTAGTTGAATTTCAAAGGGGAAAAAACATCAATCTTTACCATATAATTGCATAATTTTTTTAAAAATTTATATATTTATTCATAGGTTTATAAATAACTGTTAGAATAAACAGTTCTGTTATCACGGTTGAAAACGTACAGTATTTTGTCCATGCAGAGTTTTAACTCTACACACAACCTGTTTGATTTTAATTTTAATTATTTTAATTTCTCATAGATTCCAATCACACTACACTCCGTAAGTGAGACAACAGAGGGCTTTCCTTTGCTGCTGTAGGCTATACAGCCTGAAAAGTATGGAGAGGAAACTGCCTGACTGTAAAACAGGAGACAAGAAACAAACCTAGAGAAAACTGGAGACAAAGAGTGGTTAATCATGGCATGGAGAGCCAGGGGGAAGGCTGTGACTAGCTTGACAAGGACAGAATGGGAGACTGGAAACAAATAAACCTGCTTGGTTGAACTAACCTGTTACTGTCATTTCACTACTAGCTCAGAGGAATATCAGTACAATCAAATCTTGCTAATGAAGCCTGCGATTTTCAGTAAATGGATTTTGTTTTGTTGGTGTAATTTTCTTAGGAAATAGGAAATTATGTAGCAAATCCACTGACAGCAAGTTACATTATCAAACACTCGAAAAGTTGAGAACTGCAAGAATTAATTCAGCCCATGCTGTGCATGCATTGTGATACAGTGTTGTCACATGATCATGTGTGTCTTTTCTGGAGAATCTTCCATAGTTTACTTGCAAAGACAGATGACTTTGTTTTGAAAAGTACATAATATTATTTAGAATTCTCAGTACAATACGTGGCACTTGGTGTTCTTTTCCCCATGCTATCGAAATCCTACTTGTTAGAATATTTTCTCATTTTTCACATTTCTAATACGCTTATTTCTCCAGTGCCTGAGAGCTTAAGTGAATTAATTTATCCTCCCATACCCTTGAGTGGTGAGGAAGGATAGATTATCCCCTCACTTTAAAGCTGGGGAACTGAGGCAGAGAAGTTGAGGTCAAATGCATCTATTCATTTGAGGTGTTCAGTATGACATGCTTAGAACCTGATTTCTCAGAGTATTTAACTTTCTATAGCACATAACACAGTCAGAGCACTGCTCCCATTGACTTCTCTTGCAGGTGTAAGCACTCAGCACTTCTGCAAATCAGACCCCATGATCTCAAGTCGGGCACCTAGAAAATGAGGAACACGTAGTTAGAGATGACTGGTGAAAATTTTTGTTTATGTGACTTGATCAGCGTCAAACAGCAACTGTGAGGCAGGGGTCCTGTAAAAAATAACTTATGGTCATGCAATCAGGTGATGTTTCATAATGGACATGCATGAGAGGCACAGGCTGCCTTAATTCCTGCAATTCCTAATTGCTGAGCACTTGACTTAGCAACCTAGACTATGTTCTTATGGTATAATTAATATACCTTAATATAGACCTGGGCTACTTTGAAAATTAAACCTCTTGCTACTATAATATTGTTTAGCTCAAAGGGATTCCTTGCAGAAACATTTCTTTTCAGGTTGTTTTGTTTTGTTTTTTTAAGTCACATTGTTACTCTTTAACTTTTACCTATGGAAGTTTGAATTTGCCTCCCTTTGTCACTTCTCCTTTCACGCTATACAATTGTCATTGCCCAATGGGCATTGTCTTTTGATTCTGCCAAAAAAACTACCTTGTTCAATGGGTAGCCTTACACTGCCCATTCTATGCCTAAGTAGAGAAAGGAATACACACAGCTGTCTCTCTAGATGGGTTGGTAAAACCTCAGCAAAGGTATCCAGCTGTGTTGTCGGCAGTGCACAGACCACGGTAACACATCCCATTCACATGACAAAGGTGCAGATTTACAGTAAATTCCAATTTCTGACTTCACCACTCTCCCTGTTAGGATGTGCACTACCAAAATGCATTACCACCTTACAGGACACACTCAGGCTTGCAGTTTAGGCCAGGCTTTAGATTAAGACTGTCTCAGCCTCTGCAATCAGCTACTAATCCACACAAGCAAAAGTAAGCAAAGGTACCTACCTGGCAATAAAGAGTTGGGATTAAAACAGGGTATTGTTTTGGACTTTCCCTGAAAAAATGAATAAAAATCAATCTCATCTCTAGCTTCTAATTAAAATGCTGATGAATGCCGAGGCAAAACACGTCCTACGTTCATATAACATTAAGCCTTGAATTCCTGTGGAAAGCAACCTCATTAAGAGCCCCCATTTAATCATCATTGCATTTGCCCTTGTAGCTACATAAGCACATATTTTTATTTTATTTTTTATTCCATTTTTAAGCTTATCCCAGCAATTTATTAACTTTCTCCTTTTAGTGCCTGGACTTCTTTCAGGTCCCAACCTTGAAATTCTCTACACGAAATTCAGGGGTTTCATACAAAAAGAGTTTAAAAAACAAGGGCCAAAGTGAGCTTTACTTAACTGACATGGATAACACTTAATAAAATAATGCTGGTTCCAAATACTTAATACACAAAAATTTTATGTATGCCAAAGTGTGCTTGATGCTGACCCTCTGAAAGTCACCGTTATAACACAGTCACACAATGATCTTTCATGAACTTCCTCTGCTTGGCTGTTGTCTCAGTAATGAAATTAGAGCTCCCTACATTAGTATTTTCTCTAACACTTTCATAAATAAAGAGTTTATAATACTAAACATCATGACCAAAGTTTACCATATATTATTTGACTAAAAGATTTTGATTCCTTTCTAATTTTTCTGCACTTCAGCATCTGCTGAAGTGAATGGTAATCTCTTCAGATGAATAAAAAATGTGTCATCAATACATCACAAAATCCTTTTAAAATCGAAGGTATGTATGATTATATCTATGTTACAGATCACGAAGCAAAGAGATGGAGGTAACTTGCCCAAGGTCATTTAAGATAGTGTCAACATTTTGGAGAGCACTCAAATCTCCTCAGTCCTGCTAGGATTACTATCTGTCCTTCAGCATCCCCACACATAATCCACTTGACAAGTTGGCAGTGTGGTTTTGCTGATTTCCCAGCAAGTTCATATGGGTGCTCAGTTCATCTGTTCTTTTCCTCTACAAATTAAAACCAGGTAAGTTTGGAGATACGGCTGCTGGTGCTCACTAAGCATGTTGCAGCACTTGCACTCACACTCAGTCCATGAAAATCACTGAAAAGGTAGGACTTGCCAGCAGTTATTGGTATAGATCAAATTTTCTGGCCACCAGAAAAAGAAAGAAGTACCAAAAATGTATTAGGTGAATAATATTATCTGACTAAAATGCTGAGGTTTTCCTGCTGGCCACCAAACATGTGGTTTCACTACAGACACATCTGAAACTTTTCTCTTGGCTCCAAACAGACCCTTTGCTCACTGTCTCTCTGGTCACAAGGAAGCATTGCTTCAGACAATGCCTTACCTTGTACTGGATGTCCTGAAGAATTTCAGTTACAGCCTTTAGGCCCACGTGCTCTTTTCCTATCTGAAATACAAAGATAGCAAAGAAAGCAAAGGTGAGTTTCAGTATCTTGGTATTTCAGCAACCATGAGGCAAAACACAGGTCAACCAGAACAGTAAGTACCATAGCTGCTTTTAGTTTAGCTACACAACCTTGTGTTAATCAAATACACTGATATGTGACAACTCCAAAAAATTAAATCATTATAAAACCACCGGCCAAAAGCAAACAGTAAAGGGCTTAAATAACTTTAAAGCAGACAGAGAAACTCACAGAATAGGAGAAAGAGTCTTAATTAAGTCTGGTAGGTTTTGATTAACCCTGTTTTGCAGCACCTATTTTACGTGGAGTCAAAATTGTGGCATATAAATGCCAAGGATGCAGTTTGTCCTTACTGGTTTTCGTCAGAAAAGTACACAGAAAGGAACAGAGTGAACGAGCAGAACAGACACTCTGAATTTGTTCCCACAGCCTTGCAAATCTGGCCCAAGGTATCTCTGAAGCTCGGGGGAGTGTTTTCCTGCCTGCAGAGAGCAGAACAGCAGATTCCCTCTCTCACAGCATCTCTGGGATGGTGCCAGTGAAAGCTGGGCTCCCGGCAGGCTGCAGTAAGGCACGGATGGTGGGGCTCTAAAGAAACACACTGCGATAAGAGATTCTAATTCTATATGGACACTGCTCACTCTGCACACTAAACTCAGCTGCTTCTGACTCAAATCACCCATTCCAGGATCCCAGTTTTACCCTCAGAAAAAAATCAGAAGAGGCAAAATGGTCTTCCACTTGATTTCTTTGCCAGCTTGTACAAATATGAGGTGAGGAAATAAGCCAGCATGAGTGAGAATGAGAGAGCTAGACCCTGAAAATTTTGTTTGCTTTTTGTTTCTCTTGGAATAGAATGACACTGGAAGGAAACAACTGAATGTCAACAAAAGGTACTTTGTTATTTCTAGGAATTTAAGAGCATTTTCTTTTGTTTCAGAATGGAATTTCAATTTCAAACCTTCAAAGTGCATAAAAGATATTGAAGTCACTTCAAAGATGCTGCTTCTAAATTGATAATCTCCAAGGGCTGTCACTTAAATATAAAATATAAAAATATTTTCAGTGACCTTAAAATAATGTATTTTGAGAATTGTGGTACAAAATTCTTTTTCTGTGCCTTTACCATGAAAAAAAGGGTCACCAAATTTCCTCTCCCTGTTACTTTAATAAACAGCTTAAATATTATTTTTTCCTCAGTCAGTTGTAATTATATGATGGTAATTATATGATGCCTTTCTTGGCTAGTGAAAAAGACTTTTTGGAATGCTTAAGAATATTGATGTGGGTGAGAGACCAGAAATGGAAAATGTATCATTGAAGTTTCAAATTTATTTAAGAACTTAAATATAACTTTCTAACTGACTCGAAGGTTACCTCTGCTGGAATGAGAAGGTGACTTACATAAGCAATTATCACACAGCCCTCTAGGACACAAAGCTGAAGACTTTCTAACTTCCATTTTTAGCAGTTCTATCTGAGTGTTGAGGCGGTAACCAATGTACCTTTAAATTCAGAGGTAAAGCTCAAAGGCACTCATAAACTCGTTATGAAATACGACAAATTAATAATATCACTGTGAAAGAAAATCCATTTGATCTAAGCATGAACTCTAAACCTCTTCCTCAGAACCCATTTAAATAAAACAGTTTGTCATTTCTCATGAGGAAGACGAGAATCTGGTGTTTGAGGACTAAAACTGAAAATCTTTATAAGGTGCAGACCTTGAAAAACCTTCAACAGCAATTAGAGTGCTAACTTCCCAGATTTCATTACAGCTTGTCCCCAGGAAGCTGGGGACAGGCTTTTCTGCAGGCTTTTCTGAGGGTCTCTCGCAAGTCTTGTTAACAGCCTCAGTCTCTGAAGAAGTAATATGACTCTACCTCACATTTGTCCTGTGTGAAGAAACACTCTTGTCCCTGGGTTCAGGAAAGCACAATTCTACTACCAGTTTTCAGCAGTGCCAGTGGGTTTGTAGGCTTTTTTTTAAAATCTCTCCTCCTCTCCTCTGTCTATTTCCTCAACCCCCAAACAGCAGACCCAGCCAGGAATTAAGAGAAATACATTGCAGAAATAGTGAAGCACCTGTCCCTCCTGACATCCCTCATTCTACTCCCAGAGGAATGAAGATTGGCTGTCTACTTACAGCCAGAGTCACAGAAAGATGCCTAACTATGTATTATCCTTTCTTTAACTAACATACTTCCAATATCCTGTTTAAATAAGAATTGATTGCTTAGCACACACATAGAAGACATGACTGAAAAATATCTTTCAAATAGAATACCAGCAGTCATACATTGTTTTCTCTTATGAAATCATTAAAAATTAAATAACATGGAAAGGACCTCATTATCCCCGGACAAATGACAGTGCAATGTAACAAGTGTAACACAGGAAACTTACCTGCACAAACAAAGCAATAATAGCTATGCCGTGCTTCTTCCCCACTGCCTCGTCAATGCTGCTGTACAGTGTGGAGTTCCAGTGCATTAGATGAAGCTAAAACAAAGCAGTGCAAATACAGAGAGATAGAAATATGGTTTGTAATTAAAAACACCAGTAATTAACATCAATTAACAAAGCCTCAGCACATTGTGTGTGCACATCCATGACTACAAATATGTGCATGGTCATGGCTGTGCATGCAGGGATAAGTGGATTTACTATTGTAAATATTAGGAACACCAAGAAAAACAACAGATAAAGTTGCAGATAAAGTGATGTACAGCCAGTTACCAAAAATCTGCATCAAAGGTGTGAATGACTATAGTAATGATGATTTAACAACTCCCTCAATCTGAATACTGAAATAATGTCAGCTAATGAAATCCACCAACATTGCCTCTCAGCCAGCCAGCTCTCTCCCAAGGTAGGAGAATCATGATGGACATAGGCTGTCCAAACACACGTTAGACTGACTGTCTGCACTGTCATAACGCCACTTTTCTCACACACTACCTCCCAAGGATCATTCAAATGTCACTAGTAAGAGCAGAAATTATTTCAGAAAAGGTTAAACACAGAGAAAGTCAAGCAGAGAAAAGTGGCTTGAGGATCAGCTTGGGGATAATGCTGAAAGAAAGGGATGGTAAAGAGCAAAGGAGTTAATGCAGGGATACATGAGAGACAGCAGACACTGGATAATAAACACAAAGTCTGTTGTGGTGGAGTGTCACAGCATAATCTGGGAAGTGG
>VZSR01001685.1:20326850-20364192 GCA_013398615.1 Brachypodius melanocephalos
TGAAAGGTAATATGCATTTTGAACATGAGTTTTGCCAGAAATAAATGTAAATGTAATCTCTGTGCCTAGGTCTGATAACACTGTAGAGCTTCAACATCCTAAGCACAGCTGCTTTGAAATTTATCTGCCAACTCTTCGACTTAATTTCCATTGTAAAATCACGATCAATGTTTTGTTCAGTCATATATCTAAGTTAAAATGTGATTTTTATAGCTAACATTGTTTCCACCTTCAGCAAAATTAGTTTTTAAAACAGTGTATCTTCCTATTTTATTTCTTATTCCTGCGCATAAACAGCCTCTGTGAAACGCTTGTTGCCCCTTAGACAACAGGAGTTCATTCAGGCATCTCAGCATTTCAGAATACCAGTTCTTCATGCAATCACTTTCTACTTATTTATTTCCCATACGAATTTTAGGCACTCCTCTTGATGACTGTTATTCCAAAAGTAAATACAAACTTTTAAATGAACGTGTTGTAAATTGAACAAATTCCAGATTATCACACAAATAATTATATTCATTTTGATCAACGGTGCTGCTGTAGCAAAAAAAAAAAAAAATTCTTAGAAAATACATTTTTACATGAGAACACTAACATAAATAATCTACTTGCCCACAGCTACAAAACCTCAGGAATAGAAATGCTCCCTGTTAGAACTAAGCCCATGGATTTACTTGCCGGTGTGCATTTTATCACGTATAAAGGCTTTGTTACACATTTGATTCGCCTTTGGGCTTTAACGCCGGAGGATCAAACAATGAGATTTCGGTCTCCCGTTGGCAGACACAGAACCACAACCACGTGCGGAGATAAAGCCAAAGCACCGCGCTCCCCCAGAGACGAGCCCGGCGCTCCAGCGGCTCCCGCTAGAGGGGGATCACGGAGCCCCACGGAGCACCGAAACCACGACCACAGCAGGGAAATGTGGAAAAAAGGCTGTGGTGACCGCAGCGGGGATGGCAGCGTCCTCAGCGCTACGAGGACACTGCAGTGTGGCACCACGGTTCTCTTGGCTGGACGTGTTAAAGCGAGTTCGTCCCTTGGTGGCTGGAATTACAGCACCCCAAATGTAGGGCGATCCCCGAATGTACCGGGACCGTGACTTTGTGTCAGCAGGCGGGTCTCGGCTAAAGCTGCTGTGGCACTCGGCCTGTCACACTGCCTTGCAGGTGAAGTCTAACCTGACACCTGTCTGCGTTCTGACAACAGCACGTTGATTTCAGTTTCAAACCTCCAAATCTCTAAATAGATCCTAAAGGAAAATGCTGAGCCCCAGAAATAAGAAAATGAACATGCACTTCAAATTGTTCAAGCAATGACCCGTTTATCCAGAAGCAGATTGTCCTGTCTTAGGCAGCAGGTTCATCAGGGCACAGATTTCCCTATGGTAAGGCTGAATCACCTAGAAAAATTACACCAAAACCTCTGTGTAATGCTATAAAATGTTAACAGCTCTAGAATTATTCTGTGCGTAGTACTATTAGTACATATATATGTAAAGGTAATGCTGACACCCCCAGACTAGGTTCAGGTTTAGTAATCAACATCACTAAAGGTACTGAAAAATAGGCAATCAGCACTTTCTGGTCTAAAGGTTTCTGTAACTGCCCAAGGATGTTTAAATCTCATAGTAGGGTCCTTGGAACAAGATCCATCATTTTGTACTGGCTTGCTAACGCCCAAAGTAAAACAAACATCTGATCTGTGTTTAAGATGCTCTTGTTAAGGATGGCCATAATTACACTGGATTAGTGAGATGTTTTTTACACAGCAGATTGCAAACTTGCTGTCATAAACACTAAAGAAAACAGGTAAAGAAAACACTCGTAGCCCCATGACAATAGATGACTGGGGAGTACAAAAAAAGGTGGTCAGGCTCATATGTTCTTTCTACATAGCATCCCTTATTGGTACTGCTAACAACAGCACACTGGATGATGCAGTGTATTTGTTATGTTCCTGTGTCCTGACTCAAGGTGATACTCACAATTAGCTGTTCACAGAAAATGTTCTACCATTAGCAATATACAAACTAAAATTAGAAAGGCAACGTAATGGAAAATAATAGTTAATACCAAGATACTTCCTAACAGCAGGCCAACATGTCATTTGCTGTAATTCTATAAGACCATGCATGCATACTGAAATAATTAAATACATTTGGTTATGCACTTAAATAAATGGAAGTCAAATTATTTCTTCTACAAAGCAGGAAAAATGTAGCTCAAAGCAGGGCTGGAAAAGTCATTCAGAAAGTGAGGTAGCAAGGAAGTAGTAAGTGTTTGTATTAAAGTGTGTGGGTTTTTTAAAATCATGTTTTATCCTGTGTATTTGTTGCTCTCTGGAGCTGTTCTGACTTTTGTGTGTTCTTGTTTATTTGTAATGTAACATCAGATAAAGCATCAGACAAGAGTTTTCAAAAATAAAAGGCAACAAGTCTACAAACATTACAAAATCTGAACTCTTAAGAGTACAGACCACAAAAAACATGGCCTATAACTCTTGTTAATATTTATGGGAATCAGGTGGGCACAGAGGAAAGACTGCAGTGCTTTCACAAATCCTGAAACTGTCAATATGATATAATGCCCATGCACAACATCATATCCACGCCTTTGTATCTCACAAGTAGGAATAATAGAGGCTATTAATATTCAGTATTTTAGTAATCTTCATTTTTACATTTATTTGAGACAGCTGTTTGAAAAGTGCTCACTCACAAGGGATACCAGCCCTTGATATGAACACAACCATGCAGGGTTTTTTACACAATCAGCTGCAGTGCATTGGCAGCTCCCCACCCTGTGGTTTTTATTCAGAATACAAAGCAGCTGCACACGTCAGTGTGGCAGGAAAGGCTCTGCTCACCTTGTTAGGTGATGTTTTGATACTTGGTGGTTGTGATGGTTCTACACAGCCAAAATGAGTCAGCTGTGCTGTTACTGATTATTGGTGGCTGGCTTGATGTGCCAGAGAATGTATTTTTACAAAACCATCAGAAAGCTATCAGAAAATCCTTAGCACTCAAAAATCCACTTTTCTCTTGAAAAAACCCATAATTTGGTGCCTTTTAACACTACAGCTGTAACTCAAAGAATTGTAGCAGCGGCTTCTTTAAAATTAGATAAACTGAAAACTCATGAAGGGAAATGACAAAGTGCTGATAAAGTTGATTTGCTCTGTGAACAGCAAGAGAGACTCTCCTACACAGTGAAGATTAAGAAATCATTCCAGGTAGCAGAGCAAACCCCCTGGAAGGATTATTCTGTATGGAACAAGTTCTGAGAAACTTCTCAATTTTCATCCAGCCACCACTCAACCAGCTACTGAACCCAATCCTTATTTAGGAAAAGCTGACAGACAGAGGGTATGTCTCAAAACAAGACTTTCTCTTAACTGAGTAAGGATCTGAGATTCTGGTTTTAAAATCAATAAATAATTATCAAATGAAAACCCTACCCCTTAAATCCATTCCTTTCTCTACCACAGAAATACCTTCTATGTCGATATGAAAAGGCCTGATGGTAGATTTTTACACAAAATTGGAGTCCTGGGATAACAGATTCTGGCAGGAATCAGAGTCACTGTGGATGACCTATCACATTCATCACTTCTGGAAGCCGATCTCTCTCAATAAAAAACACAGTTACAAAAATGTACATTTTTTCCCCTGTCTGGGGCACTGACTGCTCTGTGAAAATCTGCAGGGTCTAAAGCACACTGAGAGCAAAAATGATCTTTCAAGCTCTGTTGATGACCTTGCTTTATTCCCAGCTCACACATAAGATATATAATGACAGGATAATTTATGTTGGAAGTCACCTCTGAGGTTCAACTCTTTCACAGCAACACCAACTTCAAAGTTAGCTACTAATTCAAAGTCAGATCAGGTTGTTCAGGTCTTAGTCCAACTAAGTTTTGCATCTCTCCAACGATGGAGGTCTCACAGCCTCTCTAGATAACCTGTTCTATGCTTGACCTCCCCCATAATTTATTTCTCCTTCTACCTGATCAGAATCTCTCCCATTGTAGCCTGTGTCTCTTGCTTCTTGTTCTTTTGCACTCCTCAGGATTCTGTGTTTGGGAGCCCAGGAATGAATTGCCTGTGACCCCCAAATCAGCATCTCATGATTGACCCCTGAATGATGCCTCAAACCTCCTCAGTCTTCCACTCTTTTGAATGACCATGTTTCACCTGAGCTTACTTTCAACTAAGCTTGCCCAACTCTTAAAATGTCAGGAAAGCTGCTGCTAGCTCTGTCCCTTACTGTGACCTGCTGGTGTGCGTATGTCACACAAATGTCAGACCAAACATGACACATAATTCCTTACAGGAAAATGCACCCTGAAATAAACAACAGCTCATCATCTGTCATGATGTATCTGATTAATGGTAAGGGGAGAAGAAGGACTTTGCTCCAACATTTCTGCACTCTCGTATGATCCTAATGTTGCAAATTTGCCATGAACCTGCATAGTCTGGAATGTCCTGCTACCATAAAAAGCAGCTCATAGGCTATAACTCATCTCCTTATGAATATTTCCTGTTAAATGACTGAAACCTTAATTTGCTGTTCAGTATGTTGTGTTTCCACTGGCTAAGCCAGGCAGTTTGGAAGAGAGCACCAAGCTCACGTTCCACAGGAGTCAAAGGGAAATGTGTCAACAGCAAAAATCCTCCCGACCCCCCTGGCACCAGAACCAGGCTCTACAGGGGCCTGATAAAACCATTGGCAGTTTGGGCAGCAAGAGGCAGCAAGAAACACCTGCCCAGCCTGGGTGTAGATCCTGCCTCAACTTAATTGGTAACCACAACCCATATTGCAAGAGCTTGTGACATGGGGGATTCTTCTATTTAACAGGCTCCTGTTTGTGCTGTACACACAGTAGAAGACCGTAATTTTTAAATAATCCCTCTTTAGATTGATTGAAATATCTGAGTGGGACACAATTGTCAGTGGGCCTGCTTGAAACTGTGCAGCTGGTACAATCGCCCATTGCGGTTTTTTCCACTCTCTACACTCTTGATTGAGAAGCTAATCATTACAAAAGCTTCTTTCTTCAGTGCATGCTGCATCATGTGTAAGTTAATCTTCTAGTAACCTTTGTTCCTTGCTCAGAACTAGGATATACAGCTATTCCTTGTTAGCTGTGCAACCAGCTATTACAAGCTCCAGGAAAGTCTGCTTAGTCCAGTAATATTACAGGATAGAAGGCACCTCTTAACAAATCTATCAAGGATGAGAGATTTGGTTTTGCTCTCATATCTTCCCATCTCTTATTTCAACGCATACAGGCTGTACATCGAAATACTATTAGGGGAAAACTGCATCATGATGTCTTAATCAGAAGGGCACCTAAAACATGTCAGTCTGGAAATTTTGAGCAGACTGGGTTTTGTAGTACTTCCATCACTGCTGAGAAAGAGTGTAGCTGAAACACTCTTCTGATTCCATAAACACCATCCCAGGGTTAAATCTATATCTCTAAGGTAAATTAAAGCAGCTTTAGAATTTCTCTGCTAAATATTGTAGAGACAGCAAAAGTTCTCCCGGACTCACCAAAGTTTGCCAAGGACCAGTATACTCCAGTTTCATTCACAACATGCCATAAAAGTGGAGCAGGGAACAGTAAAAATGGCAAACTCTGGCTACCTATCTAGGACCAGCAGGAAGGCTTTTTCCTGGCTTGAGAGGGACAAAACGAAGCTGAGGATTTCAGCTAGTAATAATGGAAGGCAACACAGTCTAGTTGTACAATAATGATGTGTAATTTCAACAGCACAAATATTGCGTAAGCAACATCTCAGGAGGACAAAATGTGGAAAATTTGTGTCTTGCTATTTTACATGTGCAGAAGAATTTATGAGTTGATACTTGACTTGGCACTGAATTGTTTCAGGAAGCAATTGACTAAGCTGTTGGCAGTGACCATAATATACAGTAATTAAGTTCCAAATCCTCACAAGGGGACCGAACCAAGGATATGACCAGGGCATACAGCTTCCAGAAAAGTGATTAAAGAAACAGAAAGTTAGTTATTAACAGCCTGAAGGAGAGGTTTAGGAAAATAATGTAAATGGAATTGATACAGAGACTGTTTGAAAATATCTTGGGAGAAGCAAGAGTACGTGTACATACTTCATGCCACAAAACAAAGAAACAAATACCCATAAAGTAACAAAGTCTTCATGGTTAAACATTATAGTTCAGTTAACACAAACATGCTTCCTTTGAAAATGCAAATGCAAATAGAAGCAAATTACTAAATCATGAACTCTAGGCAAAATGAAGAGGATAAGAATGTCATTACGTTATAAATTAGTGCACTTGGTTTATGCTTCCAGACTTGAATTTTTCAAGGCTTCTATAGTGGATGGGTGCCAAAACGCCACTGAATTTCAGTATAATTTAAATCCTCTTTAAAATTCCATACACAGATCATTGTAATGAAAAAATTACATAAAGGGAACTCTCTGCCTATCTTTGAAAGCAACACTAAGTTAACGACTAAGACACAGCTGAAAGCAGTGCCAATGAACACAGATGACAACACAGCTAGCATTAAAAATCTCCTGATTAATATAATGTAGGAGAAGAGAAAGTACAGTTTCTGCTGAACTTTCTGCTTGTAATACTTTATTGAAAGGGTTAAAGATCGAGCAGATCTAGTCTGTGCGTTAATCGTCAGGCTCCAAGTATGTTCAGAAGAAGATGACATTCCCTGAACAAAGTCTGTAATCTAAGATCAGAGAAATTAGGTGCGCTTAAATCAAGATGGAGCAGAGCACAAGGCATCCTGGAGATACTGTTCAAACAGCTTCACAATGACACTGTGAGATACTACACATTTCAGGTCAAAAGCTAAATTCTCAGCTAAAACATGCTGAACATATGCTTGACTGGGACACCAGGGTAGTCCAGAACCTTTGCTGACTGGTGCTCTCCTCTCCATGAACATCTTTGAAAGAAAGAAGAACAGCTGTACAAGAAGTTATTTTTGTTGAGTCATAAAAGGAAGGACTGCAAAGACATCTTTCAAAATCTATTCTCTTTCCAAACAAGCCAGCCTAGTGGAAGCAGAAGTAGTCTAAGCAATTGTGTGGCATGCCTTCAGATGTGCCACTAGAAAGGTAATGAATCCAGGGACTACTGAATTATTTGCAGCATCTCAGGAAACACTATTGCAGTTTCTTTTGGCAAACTCACTAAAGAAGTATCTACATAACAGAATAATAAAAACATTGCAACATCTAATATTAAACAGGAATCTCTGTTCCCTTTGAAAAGTCTAATCACATGCAGCATCCTTATTTCATTTTACACAAAGAACTATTGGTCCATTTAAAAAATGAAATTAACAGCAGGAAGTAGTGATGTACATGGAAAAACTCAAAACAAGACAGCTACAAACAGTAAGCTCAAAAGAAAAGTGATAGGAACCATAAAAATCCAACCAGCACTCTTCATTCTGTTCTGGGAAAAAAAGCCAAAAGGTCTAAAAAAGTTTAAAAAAAAAAAAAAAAAAAACAACCACAGATGTTTTTACCTATCTGCTTGTTTGCCCACAGAAACTGCTGACATGTAACATTAATTTGCCTGTTTCTTAGGAAAATCACTGGCAAAACCATCGTAGGGTAAACTGAGGATACATAATTTGTCATCTGTGTGTATTTATTTTTTCTTCACATTTGAAATCACAAGCACAGCTTAAGTCTACTGGCACACAGAGAGATTAAAAGAAAACAGGAATTAATCAAAATTAGTAATTTTTAACTGTAATGTAAGTACACAGGCTAAGAAAAGGACTGGAAAAGGTAAAATTTCTCTATGTCTCTACGCTGCCAACTTTCAATATCAACCTAATGGTAAGAAACTAAACAGCTCCAGAGTTACTACTGTCAGATTCATAGGTCAAGCTCTTCACTGTGCCAAGTTTCTGCTCAGTGTGCAAAGCAAGGCACACCACAGAGCAGCTTATTGTTCCCTACCATGTTTGGCCCCAGCAAACATGTAGGCTAAAGTGCCCTGGGTCTGCCTTTACCTATGCTAACAGAAACAAACACACTTTCAAGCCTTTCTTTTTCCTTCCTTTGAAATATGAAAGCCAGGAAGGAAAAAGCAAGGGTTTTACTGCAAGATTCTCCAGCCTGCCTTCACTCTGGGCTCTTGCCAGCCTGAGAGGGTTCATGTGTGTGTCTGCATGTGCTTTTATAGCTCCACAGTTAGATAGGGTGAAGCTGAGAAAAAAGACTGGACCTTGACGGATAGTTAATGATATTACAGACTAGCAATATCATCAAGAAGGCAGAAAACACAAAGAGCTATAGGTTAAGCATTTAATTCTAGAAGTGTTATTTATATGACAAAGCATTTAATAAAAGCATGTCCAGTTCCAAAATGTTGTCTGCAATCTGTTTCTTAGATTTAAAACCAGTCTGTTCATATGTGGAAGGTTTTAAATCACCAATTTAATTTTCAGTGGTAGATTCTCTCATGAAGGCAGAATAGAAAACACTCCTTCCCTGTTAATTACCCAAGTTTTGTTAATAACTGATGTGTATCCCACAGTTCTCTGAGTTTCAAACGTAATGGTCTGTCTTAAGATATGAGAATCTGCAGCTGCATATTATCTTCTTAACTCATAATCTTGACTGTAATCCAGCAAGCAGTTGTTCTTCCATAATACACTCCTCTAGGAAACTCAGTCAGGTTCTTGTTCTCCTGTAATGTTGGCTAAGAAGCTTCCTTTGAAATAATAAACTTTGTTGTGCTTCTCAAACAGTTTTCTCTTGAATTTCAAGTTTGCAGATTGCATAATAGTGTGCTATACTTTTCTCCTCTTCTCCTCACAGTTCCATGAGCTCCACAAATTTTGCTAAACTTCAGCTGTCTTTCAGTTCAGTCCATTATGTGGCTTAATGCTGGGACAGTAAAAACTCAGGAATGACCAACGTCTCATTGACAAAAGTGTGGCCTGTGGACTAGGGCAGCAGAGAGCCCTGTGGTTAAATTATTGAAACAGGATTTACAACCTAAGTTAGGTATTCCAACACTACAGTGTCTGAAACTCTTACTAGAATTCGAGCATCTAGGAATCATGAGTCAGTTCTCCCCCACTTCTACAAAAGCCATCATGTGTGACCATGGACAAACAATATAATCCCTTTGAACTCGTTTTCTACCAGTTCCTTGGCAATAGCAGAACTCATCTCCGTTGCACTGATGCTTTAAGGATTATATTGTTTGTGCTTCTGATGCAGTCAGGCATAACAGCAAATATTTGTGGAAGCCTCCTAAGGTTTTCAGATCTTAGATGATCTGCAAGTTTTGTCCCTTACCTCTTGAGGGCCATGAATGCACCATTAGCACAAATAACACAAAATTTGGGGCTAGCATCAGAAAGCTACTACTTCTGATTTTTAGAGTATTCACTTGTGCATTGGGGCCAGTCTTGGAACTGGTCCTGACTTGAGCATGCAGCATGGAAAACAACAAAATAAGGAATCTCCTTTCCCCTTCTTCAATAAGTGATAAATTTTAGATAGCAAAACAGTTAGGCCTAATGGTTAGGGCAAAGTGCCACAGAAAACCAAATAGAAAACCAAGGCAGCAAGAAAGTGAAGCAAAACATGTGTAGAGTTCCAGCAAGGATCGTGGCAGAAATTAGAAAATTATGTACAACTGAAGCAAATCACAGCAAGAGCACACAGCCAAGAAAAATGGCAAAGACTTGAGCAGCAATCTTGCTGAACTCCAAACTAGGTTTAAATCCTCTTCAGAAGTCTCATCTGCTAAGAGACTACAGAAGGTCTTCTCCCACAGCAGCTACATAAGTAGACATTCTGTTAGAGTTGGGAACAGAGTTTTCTATAAGGGTTGTCTGATAGCAACCTCTATATCCATGAATACAAGCACTGTCAGCAAGACAGTTGTGTAAGAAAGTAGAGTAAGGAGGAGGCAAAGCTGTAAATCTGATCTAGGAATGGAAAAGAATCCCATATTTTTAAAAAGTGTCAGAGGCTATACTGTTGCTGCCACAGACAGGGTATGCTAAGAGCTCTTATGTCCAAGGTTACACACCTGCCTCCACAAGGATGCAGTGCCACCAAACAGGCAGCAACTGAACATCTTACCTTAGCCCAGCAGGGCTGCAAGAAAATGTGATGTAAAACCTCCATTACAGGCAAATCACAAAGCCTGCCTGCAGCTTCTGGCAGAACTAAACCAACAGACTGAGATTAGGTAGAACAGCGAGCCCAGAGAAGAGCTCCTCTCTTCAGTTGCTCCTCATTTTCTTCTCATTCACTTTTCCTTCTCATTCACTTTTCCTTCACCCAAATTTTCTCCTCATTCTCTCTTCCTTCACCCAAATTTTCTCCTCTTACAATTTTTTTTTCTGTTAATTTGTCCTATTCTTCTCAGTCATTTTTAGTTTGAACTATTTATTTCTTCAATGAATACTGAAATTCTCTATCCTGGTAGAAGTTACTAATCACAGAAGATTGCAACCACCACCTCAAAAGTGCTTTAGGTGCATATGGGCCACAAAGCTTCTCCACACAAAACTCAAATGATTCTTGAAAAACAGGCAAAAAGATAAAGAAGCTACAGTACACTATTAACACCTTTCCTCTTTGACCTGGTGTCTGGCAGTTCATACACCTTCCACAATCCAATATTGTAGATTTTACACAGAAGGGAAATCATATTTGCTACCTCTAAAGATGTGTACCTTTTTCCACAGGGCTTAACTTATTTTTTTTGCAGGTGTTAGACAAGATAAAAGCAGGTTTGTGCAAGTACATCAGCCCATTTTTGCACCTGCTTTCTGGAATTCACAATAGAAAGCACATAGGTGCATTCCTGAAAGATTAAAACTATACATGAGTGAGCAAAACAAGGGCAAATCAAAGTTCATACTGGCAAATTATCCAAAACAAAGTATAGCCCAGAGACTGCATGTGCCTACTTAGGTCAAATTAACCCTCAACAACAATAAAAACACAACACTGAAAGCAAATAAAGCACTAGCAATCTCAGGAGTCATAAGTTGATCATGTGTGCTTTTACAATGATGGGAATTTTTTCCTCATCTTGTTGCTGGTTTCATGTTTCCCTGTATATTGCGAGGAGACAAAGACTTCACAGCTTTGTCCCACCACAAAAAACCCAAATACATGTCACATCAATTAGGGGATTGTAGAGTCTAGATACATAGAAAAATGCAGAAAAATACTCAAACACCTGCACATTTGGGACTAGGATCCCACATAATGTGATTCACTGACAGTTCTGGAATTGGTGCTAAGACCAATTTTGCCCACAGAGTGCTGTGTAAAGCCAAGTATTATTGTTACATTCCTAAATGGCATCTACACAACATGTAAAAAATTGCTTTTGGAGAAATCACTGAGATTTAAAGAACAAAACCGAAAACATCTGTTTAAATATTGGCATGATTTTCCTGTATTTTTCCACAATTCTGTCCTCAAAAATTAGACACTGTCCAATGAAAATATCTCCTTTAAACAATTACTAGTCTTATTCATAACCTGACAAGAATATGGCTATTACACAAATGTCATCATTTCCTTATAAGGCACACTGTGTTTAATCACAGCTAAGTTTTCATCTGCAATGATTCCAAAATTTAGAAGATTGTCCAAGACTATTAGTAACAAGTTAGTATTCTGACAGAAAATTTGGACAGTGTCTGAGTTCCAGCATGATGCTACGTAAACTCTTCTGGAGTCTGTTCTTTTTGCCTCCTGGTAAATTCACAGACATCCTTCATTCAAAGGTCTTGTGCTGCCAGTATGAGTGGAATTCATTCTTTTTTCACAAGCAGGCAATCAATGCAACCAACTAAGGCAACAGGATTTACTCCTTGGATTATCTTTTAGAGTTTATTACTTGGATCATAGTCATAATAAAGAAACTACTGTCATCATGGTTTGAATTCTGCTTCCATTAACACCTGCCCAGTCCTTCTGCAGCTTGCAAGTCTCTGAATGAAGAGGCCAAGCACACTGTTTCCCAACACTTCTATTGCAATTACAAATACTCTGGTTTATTTTTTAGTCCCAATAAGGTAATAGGAAAATGATAAAAGAGACAGCAAGGTTAAATAGCCTTGGAAAAAATATTAGAAGTTGGCAAAAAATAAATTTCTGTGTTGAAGGCATGATACTTTCTCTCCAGAAACGCCAGAAAGGGGATGCACTGTCTGCAGAGAGCTGATTTTAGAATGAGGCACAGAGAAAACCCCACACTGAAGACTGTAAAGGCTTTAATAGGTAACTATAATGTTAACAGCCTAACTTGAAGCCCTAAAGCTTTAACTGTTAGATGAGTACTTTAGGCATAATTTCTTATTAACAAAGGGAAATGCCATCATTTAAATCAAATCAAGGATAGGATATGTGTTTTGCAATATGTTACCTTCATTGCAGCAGGTACTTCAGTTACTCTGAAAGAGTCTACAGAATTATATTATCTGCTCTTTCTTATGCAACAGAAAGGAACAGTTTTTATTCCCATCCAGAGCTGATTTTGGTCTTTCCAGCAACTATATTTTCTTCTGTTCTACTCAAAAAATGTAGGACGGACAATAATAGCTTTTAATCTTCTTGCACATCTTGGAAACATTTTTTAAATTATTTTCTGCCAACCCACTTCTATTGAGATCTTTCACATGGTTCACAGCTAACATAATCCTACATTTTAAAGAGGATGGATTACAGAGAATTATCCTCCTGGTTATATTGCAAGTGGTGAAACGAGCCTTTTTATTTTCCCTGATACAGTTTTATTTCAGAGCGGAGGCCTGGAAACAACTGTGCCTTTATGGTCAGTTAGTGCCTTTGGTCACACCACCATTTGACCAACTAAGAGGAAGAGACAATTTTAAGGCCAACTTATATTTTTCCCTGTTTCCCTTGATTCCAGAAGTAGTGAATTTTTTTTCCATAAACCTGTATTGATGTTATCATGCGATTTACTTTCTCCTGCTGGATTTCATTTCTTTTTTGACTGTAAGTTCATTCAGCCTGGCACTATATTGTGCCATGTTTATACAGAGATCAGATACAATGGGAACTTATTTTTAGCTGATCCCCTTTCTTAACAAAAATAAATAGCAGCAATTCACAATTCCTGTCCTCCTCTATCTCCCTGTTGTACATCAGAGGTAAGGGAGTCAGTTTCATTGGTTCTTCACTTGCTTTTCCTCCTTCTCCAACCCATACTCTTGGCATCAAGGAGAGGTATAAAGATCCCATATAGTTCCTCTCTTTCCTACATCTAAATCAGCTTGTGTAAATTTGGATTTCACTGCTTTGTGGAAATTTGTACTGTAAGGCACAGATATTTGGTATCCCTTTCCATTTGTTGGCAAGAAACAGACTCAATGTTAAGAGACCAAGCATTTAGCATATGTCATGTTCAACGTGTCTTTGGCCAAAAGGCAAAGTAGCACACTTTTATGTGCAGTAGAAGTAGTTGGTGAGAAGGATTTCTAGAGAAAGTTGCACAAATGGTTCTTCCAATTCCTGGCCAAAGGGCAAGAGTCGTCTTCATGCTCTTGTTGTCACGAAAAAAAGAGAGGAGTACTTGTAACGTACAGCCCTCTGCTTTTCCTTGGTTTAAGAAGTGTTACCATATTTACTTTTGACAAATATTTTTGTTTTGCCCAGTTTTCCTGACTTATTGCAAACACAGATTTTTCAGTGAAAATGAAAACACTGGCATATCACTGTCTACATTCTGGTTTCTTCAGTCAGAAAAGGTGGAAAACACATCTTTGCTGAACCTCATAGAAGAATTAAAAAACAAATAATTCAGCCTCAAAGCCACATGAACATTTTTGGACAATATGTATTAGCTCAAGAAGCTGTTCCAGAGGTTATACAAGCTTTCAGCTTCACCATGAACCTATGTATTCTAACCACATCCAAAAGCCCCGGCTGTGTAGTAAGAAGTAATGGATTTTTGCACTAAGAAACATGGGATATTACCCAACTAATACAGGATATTGCCTAACTTCTTTTATAGAAATTATGGTACCAAAGAAATTATGGTACCAAAGAGACTAAGGAAGTAATGGAAGATTGGTCTTCCAAACTTTGAAAAATTACACTCTTTCAAAATCTTTTACAAAGGTCATTACACAGTAATCTGAAGCTGTTTCACAACTATTTTGTCCAGTGTAATAAAATAAAGCTGCATAGCCTTCAGCCCTAAAAAAAACCCAGACTGCTGCTCCAGTCAATAATTAGTCTCAGATAGTCACCTCAGCACCCATCAAATTAAAAGCCAATTTTTGTAGAAATGCTCAGGTTTTAAAATAGAGCAGTAGAGCATGTAATCTAGGTCAACCTCTTGTGTTGGTAATGTACCCACTTAAATCAAGCACTTCCATTTTCATATTACTGCTTATCTCCTGGTTTTCCTCTCACAAAGAGAGTGCCATGGAAATAATTTCTAGTTGACCAACTAGATTTGTTACACTTGAAAAAGACCCAAACTTACGCACTTGGTGCTCAACATATTTCTATGTATGCATTGATGCACAAAAATCTGCCAGCTTATTTTGTATGAAAGCAAAAACTACACCAGATTGCTTGGCCATAGCCAAAATAGGCATCACACTGCTGTTTGTGTTCAATAACCTACAAACTTAGTTCAACTGATTAGAGCATGGTACTCATAACACCAAGATTGTGGGATTGATCCCCATATGGACCATTTACTTAAAAGTTGGACTGGATGATCCATGTGGATCCCTTCCAAGTCAGGATATTCTGTCAATCTGGGAAATCCAGTAGAAATCAAGGCAAAATACACATTCAGAATATAATGATTTTCAACAACTATATAAACCAATGTCAAAAGCTAAGAAAATAAGATTTCCTGGTCCATTGATCAAAGCTACTGTTAAAAATTAAAAAACAAGGCTATGTGTGGAATGGAAACAGCATTCTGGAGTCTCAGGTGTGCTATATAAACATTTACAGTGGCCACAAGCATCCATTTTATTATTGCTTAAGTATAATATTTGAATTGGACAATTTGAGAGGGAATTAATATAGCAGCTCTTTTGTGCACATAGAAGGAAATGCAGTTCATCTGTCAAAAAAATTGCTCTGCACTTTCTTGCAACTTGAGGCAGAAGATGATGAACTGGTCAATTCCTGCCATAAGAATTTATCTGCTTACAAAATGAAATATTCACACTGTACTTAAAGTGTATTATGGGTCAAGCTTTTCTGCTAGAGAATTTTAGCATCAGTAATTATCTCTTGGAAGTTAAGAGTTTAGTTGAAAGCTGCTTAGATGCGGGAAACAGAAAAACACTGGCTTGCTCACCTCCAGGTGATGTTCTTCAACTGCGCCAGAATTCTGTTTGTGCAGCTGCTGTACTGCTTTTAAAGTGGGTGAAGAATGAAATCCCTTCATGACTTATTAAGTCTGTTGTTTTGTATCTCTGGGTCAAGCATATTTTTCTCTGGACTGATCTGGAGTAGATAATTCTAGGTTTTTTGCAGATTGTCAATAGACTGTTCCCAAGACTGTTTGAAAGTGATCTTTAATAAGCAAAGAGAAAGGAAACTCTGACAAATTCCCAAGTACAGTTCTCAGCATAGTTCATATGAATATTTCTTGATCACCACATACTGGACCAGCCTTGAAGAAAAGCACTAAGCAGAGCTATTCTATAATGAATTGGCTATTTCCTGCCTCAGGGGAACACAGCAATATTCTGAAGGTTTTACTGCCCATATAAATCATATTGTATATATTATGCCAGGTAACCAGGATGCAGAAGTCATTCCCTTGTTTTCCTTTTCGTTGATAGGTCTTATCAATTCAAGGAATTCTGCATTTTCAGGACCTGCCTGGAATCAACCTGCATCTACACATATGTGTGGCAGTTAGGGACATAGTTTAGGGGAGGACTTTGGCAATGCTAGGTTTATGATTTGACTTGTTGATCATAAAGCTCTTCTCCACCCTAAATGATCCTATGATCTGACTCAATTCAACCTGAAAACTCCACATGAGTAAGTTTATATATGAGGGGTTATGACCGACCAGTGCAAAATAGCAAATTGGTGACCCACAACTCTTAAAGAAAGTATTTGAACAACCCCAGGAATTAGATGGATGATGTAAGTCTGCAAGATTTTTACACTTCTTTCTGCAGTAGTTGCTTTAATATTCTTTAATATTTTTATATTCTTCTCCATAAGACAGTTCTGTTCTAGTAGTCCTAGCACTGAGCACAGTGAAAAAAAGGAGTTTCAGACTCATGAGGGATTATGATAGATAAATAAGGTCAAAATAACTTAAAGAACTCTGAAAAATCTTGAGTTTCTTTAAAACAAATAGTGCACAACAAATGAAAGAAAAGGTGCAAAGCTGAAGTCACCAAACATCAGGGTTGGTATCTGTTAAAAGTAGTCTTGCAGCCCAGGGGCTAAGGAATACCCCAAGCCATTCCTTGACAGCTGTAAGCAACAGGACAGTGGGAAATGAAGCAATATGACAAACCACTTCTGGAGGACAGCAGAAATAGGACCAAGCATTTTGTGGTGCCTATGAAACAAACCCAGGAGGAACTGAATTTTTAAAGATTTAATTATCACTTTGCTTTTATTTCAGAATTGTGGACTTCTTTCAGATCTTGTAGAACATGCAAAAGACTATCACATAATCTTCAAGTATGTAAAGCTGTTTCATGAACAAATTGCTCTACACTTACTCCAAATTGACCTAAATTGTTATTACTCACCATGAAAATACTCCCAGTGGCTAGTTCTCCCCATCTATAACTATTAGTCAAGGTGACATAGGAAGTGTTGAAATGGCAGATCTTGTTAGAACACTAATAAGAAAGAAGTTAATAATTCTGCAAGTTAACTTTACGACCAATTAATCATACAGTGTGATGAGTGCTGGAGGCATTCTACTCCAGATGCAGATCCTAATTTACCTGCAGTACAGCATACCTCAGGAAGATAGCTTTGTGGTTGAAATATAAAGCACGCAGAGCTAAAAGGAAGCAGCTTTTGGGCTACCAAGAATTCAGGCTAGGAAATAAAATCTTTTGCATTTCACGGGTGTTGTACAGTGCAGTGCACTCTTACCTCCATGGGAAAGGCCTTAAAATTAACCGTGTGCTCAGAACCACGCTGGTTTTCTCTCCCCCAGTGAAATCGAACATCGTGTAGCTCAAACTCGTGTCCCCGAGGTAATGGCCCCCCTATCAACACTGGGAAAGAAGATAAGTGGTAAAAAACTTGCCTTTCAAACAGACAAGCCACTGAATATACCCTCCAAATACAAGCAAGGAGTTTGTGGCAATCTTTTATATTATTAGTGGTATCAGAGAGGAGAAGAGTTAAGTTGACAGACTTGTCACCTTTAGTTCTGAACCTTGCAGGTACAGAACATGAATTGAGGCAGTTATGAAAAACAGCAAAACTGCTGTCATTCTGAACTTTTTGTTTTATGCTGCAGAACACCAGGTAAAAGCATTGTACGTTTACCAGTCAGAAGAATGAATGTTTATTTGTCTTATCAAGACACTAACTGTGCACTCTACACAGATGGCAGGGGTTCTGAATTGAACTGGGAAGTTACCTCCAAGTCATCCAAATGTTTAATCTACATCATTTATATTTACTATGGGTCACAGAAATGGATAGAAAACTTTTGATTGCAAATATTTTGCTAGATAAAGGCGTCCAGTCATATACCACCTGTCAGGCTTCTGAGATACTGAACTATAATCAAACCTACACATTGGAGCAAAAACAGCACACCTCATTTACTTAAAAACCACTTCTAGGCACCCATGGGTTTTCCTTACTTCAGTTTTTTAAACATCTGGAATTTCTTAAAAGCATCTGTCCACAATCGCAACACACACACAGAAAATGCATATAGTTGCTCAGTACTTTTGCATTAATAGAGAATTCCACCAGAAGTAGTAAAAGCAAGTAATTGTGAGGCCCAATCTGCTATGGAATTAATGGAAACATTTCGCCCAGGGATTTCTGAATCTGCTTTAGATCAAATATTACACCACAAGCTGGAGGTAACTTCCCACTAAAATCACTGAATATTGGCTTCTAAGCAGGGCTGAGTTTTATTTAAGGGCATTCACAGTCTTCCCCAGAATCCATTATATTCTATCTTACATTTCATAGACTTGGAATTATCTTTTACAACCTCTGATAACTGATAAGGATTATTTAACTGCATGAAATATAGCCTTAGGGAATTAGTTCCATAATATATAGCTATTTTGACACAGAGTTCGGAGCACAAGAGGTAGAGTAATACCAAAATGTAAGTTAGCAATTGAATCATATTACAACTGTACAAACACAAAACCAAAGGTATGGAACTGTAAAAAACTCAAAGAAACAGATAAATTATGGTTTTCATAAGCAATTACGTTGGAGGAAAAAAAAAGTCAAATATTCCAATTAATCTTCCTTTAACAATTCTCAACAACTAATCTAACAACCATTAGAGTTTCTAAAATGAAATATCCTAAACGTAGTTATAAATTACAATTTGCTTCTTAACCTTGTTTTACCTATATTCTGTCTATACCTATATCCCCTAGAGGGAAAATCTACAAATCTGGTGAACACTCAGGGAAAGAACCAATTGAAGTATTTAAGAAATCTGGACAAGTAAGAAGAACCATTATACTCAATTAGCGCTCAATTAGGAAATAACAATAATAATCATCTCAATTAGAAAAATTGAGCCTTTTCTCTGTTTTAAAACATTGCTCTGAGAAAAACTGTAACTAAACAAAAGTACTCTACATGATGTAGTTCTGAATCTCCAGGAGCTTCAAGGAGTTTAATTCCAAGGCTTCAGTTAGGACACTGATTCTATGACAAAACTATATCATAGTTGGTCATGGTTCTTCCACCTAATGCACAACACATATTCCACCATCAAAACGAAAGCAGTTGTGAAAATGTTTGCAATTAAATAATGAGAAGGATTTGGGAATTCAATATGGACTGCATGTCTTGAATTAAAGGATAAAAACATTCACCAGTAATGACAAATTTATTTTTAATATGTATATTAATCAGTTTACTTTTTTCCATACAGAACTTTTTCTTTGACTGTTAACATTACAGTAGACAAGGATCTTGCACATTATTTGGACAGAGTTTCAAAAGCATTCAGTGCTCAATAGTTCCCAACCAAATAATCTGGCTAAATGGATTTGTCATCAGAGATCTCCTGTGAGGAAAAGAAACTGCAGGAGTTTCTGCAACCCCTGAAAAATGGCCAGAATACCAGGCCAGGTTCAAACACAGCTTATTAACTCTTTTCTCCACTTGGAAGTTTTAATAAATGTTGTCTTCTCCCTCCCAAATTATTCCCAGTTTACAAAGGGAAAATGGGAAATTACGTAAGGTTAAATCTAGGGAAAAGCTGAAATTAAACCAAGATTTCCTAAATCATGATTCCATAGTTCAATCAAAACCTTTTTTCTCTATTTCACATTTTCTTGTAATTCAAGACTCATCTATCCAGCATCACATTGCATTCAAGTATAAAAGAAGTCTTTCCTTTTTTCTAGTTCTCTTTATGGTTTTGCAAAGGCATTTAGGTGTGTTGGTCCCATCTTATTAATATCATTACTAAGTTACAAACTGCCCTTGGGAAAGGTAGGATAGAAGGAGTTGCATTTTGGCATGCAAATGATGAAGTCACTTGTGGTCACTCTAACTTCCTCCACAGGAGAATTCAAGAATTCCTGATCCTGCAGGAAGAACCTCATCACTTGGGAAAAGAGCTCTGCTTCTGGTGAAGGCAGTAAAACTGACGGGAAGTAAAACATTTCTTTTTTATTGTAAATCTGCAAAATTCCAAGAAAGAAAACTCCATTCTGTACTCCAAAAATCCATGGGAATTATCATAGAAAGGAAATTATAAAGGAAAGCATCATTATTAAAATAACAAACCCTTCCTTTTTTAAAAAACTGTGTAAAACCGAACTGACTCCCTCACTTAGCACAGCTGTAGTTCCCAGTACTACTGAGTTCTCGGAAGGAAACAAAAGTTGGAATGTCTCATGGTTTGACAATGTTCAGCTGTTTAAATGCCCCCAAAGGGCTGTTTCTAGCTAAGACTGGTTGGAATAACATGGTGGCTCTTCCAAACACATGGTAAGAACTACTCTAGTGCTGGAAAGCAAAATGGACTTTTTTCCTCCCTACTTTCTTGCCTCCTTCATACAGAATAGTTTACCCAGATGAAAGGTCTGGATAAGATGTTGCAACTTCACTTTTGTTGGAATTGTTTCTTTTATTATTTGCTTCTAAATCATATTTGATGAGTGACACCAAAAATGTAATCCTTTAAGAAATGAGGACTGCCTTCTGCTTAGTCCTCGTCAATACTGTGAGCATGTAAAACTGGTGTATCTATTTTAAGCTATCCAATTCTGTACTTAGTATTCAGAAGCTGCTCTAACTAATGGGAAAACGCACTTTTAAGTTACATGGTCTTTGAACCATGAACAAATCTTGCCAGCTGTACAGAACAGTTTGGCACTACACTGTCTTAGCAATAGTCTGTACTGCTTGTAAGTGCAGACAGCTGTTAATGCTTGTGAATTGGATACCACCACCACAAGAGGAAATTCTGGACATGCTTCGAAGCAATCTCACTGACCATCCAGTCTGGCATCGAAATCTGCAACTCCCATTGCAACATTTGCTCCTCTTCCTACCAAAGTCAACAGCAACACTCTCACCGGGCATAGTCCATGCTGAACGGGCACAACTGCTCGCTGCTGGGAAAGGCTGCTTTTCCTACACCCAAGCACATAAGTACAGTGAGTTTTCAGGCAACACAAGCTTTAGCCGGGAAAATCAAGGCCACGTTTCAGCATACCTGATTTCGATTTCAGGGCAATCTGAATCGAATGCCCGTCGTTGATCACTTCACAGTCACGACACACCACGTAGTTCGGTGACAGACGCACTTCCAGGAGCGAGGGATCATATTTAGCTTCTCTTGAGTTCAAGTTAATGGGCGACTGATACTCCCCGTTAGCATCGGGGAAAATCAGCCCCCACTCCACTCCTGAGGCACAAGGGAAACGCGGTTACGGGGGGACAGACCCCTGTAGGTCAGACAGACGCTGTCCCCGGCCAGGGAAGGGGCTGCTCGGCCGGACTCGGCGGAGCCCCGCGCCGCCCTCCCGCCCGCTGCGGGACGGCGCTTCCCCGCTCCCGGCGCCTCGGGACGGCCGGGGAGGGAACCCCGCCGCGCTCCGCCACTGAAATCCCCACACCGCCTCCTCCTCCCCTGGCCGCGGACGACGTTTCTCCCTGGCGGAGTCGCCGCCCGCTCCTCACCTTCCTCGTAGCCCCACTCCGGAGCCTCCTCCCGGCGCGGCAGGGGCTCGGCGCCCTCGATCAGGCTCCTGTCAGCCATGGGCTGGCGCCCCGGGAGCGGCCGGGCGGGGTGTGCGGAGTGCGAGCGAGTGCGGGGCGAGGCGGGCTGGCGGCGCTCGGCTCCGCGCCGGGACCTCCCCCCGCCCTCCACCCCCGCCCGCGAGTGTCGGCGAGCGCCGGGGCAGGGACAGGGCCGGGGGCGAGCGCCGGGGCCGGGGGCGAGCGCCGGGGCCGGGGCAGGGCCGGGGGCGAGCGCCGGGGCAGGGGCGGGGCAGGGGGCGAGGGCCGGGGCCGGGGCAGGGGCAGGGCTGGGGGCGAGCGCCGGGGCAGGCACAGGAGCAGGGGCAGCACCGGGAGCCGCTCGCTGTCCCAGCGGCGCGACGCGGCACGGCGAGCCAGAGGTGAGGTGAGGTGGCAGCGGGCGTGCCCGGCGGGACGCTGCTCCCCTGATCCTCCCTGCGTTCTTCCTCGCCGTCCTCCTCAGGCTGCTTCCCCAGCCCGAGTGGGTGGGTGTCTCCACAGCTCCCGCTGCCCCTCCAGCTGGGCACAGCAGCTCTGTGCATCCGGAGAAACCCAGGGAGAGAAACTTCAAATGAGGAGAAGGGCAAAGCCCGGTCACTGGGGAGGAACAACCCAGGCGCCGGGACAGGTGGGGGACTACCCGACTGGAATGCAGTTTGGCATTGGGTGGATGGCTCCCACCCACTGTGAGTCCTGGTGGGCATCAAGTCAGACATGAGCCAGCAGTGTGCTCTCGTCCCAAAGAAGGTGAACGATACCTTGGGCTGCATTAGACAAAGCAATTCCTACAAGTCCAGGGAGGTGATACTGTCCATCTGCTCAGCTCTGGTGAGGGCACACCTGGGGTGCTGCGTTCAGATCTGGGCTGCTCCAGTACGGAGAGACATGAACACACTGCGGAGAGTCCAAGAAATGGTCATGACTATGGTTAAGGTGCTGGACCGTCTCTCCTATGA
This sequence comes from Brachypodius melanocephalos, assembly GCA_013398615.1. Taxonomy (NCBI): domain Eukaryota; kingdom Metazoa; phylum Chordata; class Aves; order Passeriformes; family Pycnonotidae; genus Brachypodius; species Brachypodius melanocephalos. Next base: position 20,349,279 of record VZSR01001685.1, read on the forward strand.
GAAAAGGCTGAGAGAGCTGGGACTATTCAGCTTAGAGAAGAGCAGACTCAATGGGATCTCACAGACGTGTACAACTACCCGAAGGGAAGATACAAAGAGGGTGGACCCAGGCTCCTTTCAATGGGGCCCAGTAACAAGACCAGTGGTGATGGGCACAAATTGAAACAGGGGAAGGGGTTTTTTTGAACATCAGGAAACAATTTTTACTGTGAGAATGACTAAGCCTTGGCTCAGGTTGCCCCAGGAGGCTGGGGAGTCTCCATCCATGAAGCTGTTAATCTGAACACGGTCCTTGTTGTGGGGAGCCCTGCTTGAGCTGGGCAAGATTTGGACAAGATGATGTCCAGAAGTTCCTTCCAACATCAGCCATTCTGTGTTTACTCCTCCCTCCTGAGCACTGTGTCCCTTCTGTGGGGGAACGGAGACCATCAGGGAGGATAAGGAAGCCACTGAATAAGGAAGGAAGCCCACTTCTGCCCTTTCTGTCTGAAAGGAAGAAGTGTGGCATCAATTCCTACTGCAAATTATACAAAAATAGAGTGTTTGAGGAAATTCTCTCCCCAAGATGAAGATGCTTCAATTCAAGGTTATGAAAGGACTCTTCATTCTCCTTTGAAAACAGCCGTGTATGGAACTAGAGAATATTCATTCTGTCAGGGGAAAAAAGGACAGAAGGGACCTCTGTTACAGAGATCTCTTCTAGGCAGTGGCCCAAAAACTTGCATCAGTGACAGGAAGGGAAACGGGAATGTAGTACTGACAGTCTGCAATCCCTGACAGCAATCAGAAAAGGTAACAGAGGCAGTCAAATAGCATTGCTATAATGGTAAGGAGTGTCCTTTGCTTACCATCCTAGTCCACTTAATGACAGTGACCAGACCTCACTGAATTCTGGTATCCCAAGATGATAACATCTTGATCCTGTGCTGTCGATCCACAGGTTTGATCTCAGTGTGGAGCTCATTGTGCTTCAGTGATCCCCAACTCAGCAGCTGTACCTGTGATTCCTGTGCAGCACTGGCAGGGGAGCAGAAATTATCATCAGTGTGAGTGTCAGATGAAAAAAGAAGGACTGAGATGAAACTTCATTAATGAAGCAAGTGAGTGCTGGTTCATGAGCTGCATGCAAGGTGAAAAGAAAATAGGGCAAAAGAAGTAGAGTTTACTGGGTTGGGTTTTTTCAAGAGAAGAGAAGAAATACAGATTTCCTTCTGGAGTATCATACTACCCAAATTACAACATGGTGCAGTTTATTGAGGAAAAAAAGCCAAACAGAAATTTTTCATATATTGAGCACCTGACATCAGCACAAACAGAAAACTCAGATATTTTAAACATGCATTTTAGTCACATGAGGTATCATGTTGTTATATGCATAGCCATCTCCCATAGCCAACTGGCTTTATTAAGTTGTTAAGTTTTACCATCTACTCGCTTCTAAAACACACACAGTTGCTTCTTTTAATGTAGATTCCTTTGAATTATTGTTAACCACATGAGGAAAAAACAAACATTACTCTAACATCGTCAGTTCTGGTCCATTTGACTGGAAATTCATTTTCTTTTTCAAAAGGAGTCTCATATTTTGGAAATAACCCAAACAGTCCTAGGAGGCTGGGTTCATTCCTTTAGTCTTGAAATACAGTATTTCATTCATTCATGCTCTCTATTAAGTCCTTTCCTGCAGTAACATTCCTGTGGGATGTCTGTTCTAGAATTTCATGCTTGTGAGGGGCAACTTTATCAGACCTGTGAGTTCCTGTCTTGCAATAAATACTTTTCATGGCTTTGCCATATATTTGTTGCCCTTCCTTTTAACCTTTCAGTTCTTTCCATACCCCTCTGCAAAATTAAGCATAGCAGGTAAATTCTTACTGAATAAGAATTTATAAGAATTTATAAAGTAAGTTCTTACTTTATTCCCATATGTCTGCTGAGTAGTTTTTGTGCAAATATCCTGTTTCTTCCTTAGCATCTGTCAGGCATAGCGTGAACTAATCAACAGATTAGATTCCAGTGAAGATTCCTGGGACTTCTTTAATGGTGAAGTATGTAAGTAACAAAGGAGTTTGCTTCTCCACGAGGAAAGGGAGTATGAGACTGAGGCCTCACATTAAACTCCAGTCACAAATCCAGACATTGACCTTACCTATCTCTGCTCAAACCAGCTCATTCGTTTATGGACCCAGCTTCAAGTAAAAGGGCTGAGACAAACAGATGGAAATAATGGCATGATGGAAGATTTGTTCAAGATCAGTGGGATTTGATCTCTAATGATGTAAGCAAACATAAAATTGTTTAAGTTTGTGTAGAAGCTCCCAATAGTTGAATTTACAATGAAAAGATGTTAAATACATAACTATAATACATATAAATGCACTCTTTATTCTGTAAAAATGCATTTCCCATGATGTTTGCTACAGTGGCTCAACACACTGAAAAGTCTATAGATAGGTAAACTTATGGCCCCCAAGCCAATACTAAATCATTGAGCAAAACATAGGAGAAGCTCAGCCAGCGCCACCTTCATAAGTGACATGACACTTCACCAACAGAAGCAGGAGCAGGACATCTCTCTCCTGAATCCTGGTTCACCCTTTGATTCTGTGGAACGTGCTGACTTCTTGTTTAACTGGAATTAATGATCACACCCTTTGATAGTACCAGGAATAAAAAGCTCAGGCACAGATCCAGGGCTTAATAGTTCCTCTTTGAACTCACACAACAGTAGTTCAGAAGCAGTGTAGTCTCTGACATTCCTTTTGTCAAACAAGAAATGGCATTTTGAAATGTGGTTAGTATAATAGTTAAACCTGGTGAGATCCCAAGCAACTATTCTTCTGTTTTCTGTATCTAGATATACTTTTTTGTTCTACGTGGGGTTTTTTGTTGGTTTTTTTTCAGAAGATAATACATCTTCCCCAAACTCAAGTATTTACTGGGAAAACTGGGCCTGAACCAATATTCTCTATCTACACGCTGAAAAATCTGTATGTGACAGATTTATTGTCATTAATGACTAGCAATATATTTTTAGGAGGTTACATGTTCACAACTTTACTTACTGCTTTCACCATTCTGAAAAGAGAGAGTCCAGTGCAGAGAACTGTACAGGTTACTAAGAAATCTATAGGAAAAAAGAAAAGCAGAATTACATACAAGTTATTTTAGACTATGCATTCCTACCTGCATGATTCTTTGCAGCCACAGAACCGACAGATTTTTCCTTGGTGCAAGGCATGAGAAATCCAGAGTCTGAGATGATCATATTTCCTGTATTATTTTTTCATTATTACTTTACTGCCAGCATGGAATAGTTGAAGGCATGCAGGATTTAATATTTCTGTAAGGAGGGAATTGTTTGATGGAGTATTAGAGCATTCCATTTGGGGTAATTTAGAGTCTATTTATGCTTCTGCAAGCCAGATCTCCATTCTTGCCAAGGTGTCCTGAAAGAAAAGGCAATAATACAGTAAGACAGGCAGCTGAAGGGACCTGGAGCATCTAGTTATTCCAGTGAATAGGGCTTCCTATTTTTCTTCCTGTGTTGACTATGAGGTTGACCAGCAAACATCTCCCACATCATCTTGTTTCTATCTTTATTTCTTGCCAGAATATGCTCTCAAATAAGCTTGATTCTTTTCCAAGTTTAGGTGTGTAAGCACAGAGTTTCTGTGTTTGAACTTGAAAGCACAAGCTTATATGTACCAATATTGAAAATCTCTCTGCACTTTTGAAAGTGAACTAGTTCATTAGAAGGAATAATATTCCCGTATTCCTGGAATAATAATATTTGCCTATTTTTCTTCGTCTGTAGTAATGCATTACAGAAGGGAAAATATGGTTTGTGTAGTTCAAATAGTCCAAGATGAAAAGGTAAAGGAAGACCATTTCCAATAAAGGGGCCATTTATAGCAAAAATAGACCATTCACAGTGAAGGACACTGTATCTTTGCAAGTCAGGTTTACATTGGCAAATGCCATCCTGCAAACATTGCAAAAATTTCTCCTTATATCTACACCAAAGGGTGGTTTCCATGGCCTTGTGTGTTTTTATGGTCTGTAAGTGTAAATTTGTGCTTCCTGGTTTTGCCAGCTAATAAGACAGCAGACTGGCCCTAAATACACTTCACATTTCACTTTACAATATGCATGGTCTGGGTGGGGAATTTGAAGATCAATGTATTGATCTGCAAGTGTGTACAGACGTTTTCCTACAGTATAAAGTTACAAACCTTTTACATGCACAAGAGATGAGGGGAAAATGGGAACAACCCACAAACCTATGGGCATAATTGGTGTGTATTCTTCCAGTGTTCAAATGTGTAAAACGGGACTATTATGGCTGCCCATGAGAATTTAGACACACAGCTTGACACTAAAACTACACGGGGATAGTGTTGAGCTTTTTAAAGAAAACACAAGGAATAGGAAGTCACTTTTAAGGACTGAAAAAACTACCATCAAAAAAGAATAGAAGAAGTAATATCAAAGTACAGTGTATTTAAGGGCACACTAAAAAATTTAGAGAGTAAACTATGTAGTCTCCTGGAGCTTTTCCTTTCCCTAAAGGGATCTAGCCCTGGGGAAAAAATGTGTAAAAGATTTCAAAAAATGGTAGAGACAACAGGAATTGCTGATGAAGTAAAGTAGGCACAAAAGTAAAGTGAATTCCTGAAGACAACAGAAGACTAGAAGGGAAGTGAGATTTTTTTTCTGCTACAAGGCTAAAAGGAAAAGGCAGTTGCAGGATGAAATAAGATGTCTCTGAAACACAGAATGCAGATGATAATCAAGGACCCTTGATTATTTGACATGGCAAAACTCCTATTTCTTTATTTCTTTAGGAAGGAAGCAAAACTATCAAAACAAAGATACAGCCAGATGCAAATTAAAGGAAGAAGATGGGAAGCTCAGGGGGTAAAAACCTGCAATAAGGAGATGATAAATATGTAGTTACCTAGCTGTAATAATTTCAGATTTTTAACATTAGATGAGATTCTTGAAGGATTATGAATTTCATCTAATAGCTATTGAAAAAGAATGGCTTTTTTGTCAGTGTGACTGATAGATATTAAACACACTACTTGCAAATTAAATGTTTCAAAGGGAAGCACTGAATCAGGGAAAGATATAATACCTTCTACAGTTTAAAATAAAAGGAGAGGATGAGCTAAATAATGGGCCTGATCATTTTTTTACTAGAGGAGCACAAGCAGGTGTTGGCTTACAGGTGTTGGCTTTTCAGCTGGGAAGCTTGCAAGAAAGAGGAAGCACTGATCAGCATGAAGTGGCAAGGAGATAACAACATATTTGAGTCTGTAAAATGATGGTGAAAGAAGTGTTAGTTCATCATCCATTCTACTAAGTTTCACTTACCAATGTGCCAACATCCGGTGCTGGCAAAGTGCTCATGTGCCCTGTTCTGGAAAAGCTATGAAACTGTACATTCAGAGCACAACCTGTCTTCCTATATCACAAGTTATTACATTTCATGCAATTGCTCATGTATTAAGTTAATTATTTGACTATCAATAAATAATAACTTGTGTTTAGCCACAGCACATTTTTCAGAAATGCCTGACCTGAAGACATCAAGACATGAAGAATTCATTACTTTGAGAGCTCGTTCCAGTGGTTAATCTCTTTCAGTGTTAGCTAATGGGTATTCAATTCTACTTTGAATTTTTCTGCTTTTAATTTTCAGTTCATGTTATGCTTGTCTGCCTTGACATGAGAGCCTTTATTGCTTTGTGTTTTCTCTCTAATGTACTCACCTGTGTTAGTCTGGCCATCTCTGTGAGGTCTAAACAAAAGGAGCTCATTAACACTTACTAGAGGGTTAAGACCAAGATATCTTGGGTTTAGGTTTTTTTCTGCACATTTTCCCATTTTTCATATTAAAAATAAGGACACTGGAATTCTCCTGTGTAGCTCTTGTTTCACCTATAGGTACACATTAATTTCTTTTTTATCTGCATATTTAGGGCTCACATTAGGCTTTTCCTGCTGTTGAATCAAATATTGGCTCTCTTGTTTGCTGCGATTTAGTATAAACATTAAATCCTCTTTGTGAGTCAGGGTATCCAGGAGCCAGTCTACAGAATGTGGGCAGACTGCATTATAATTTTGCATTCTGTTGACCTAAAATGCCATTCATTTGAATGAGCCCTAGTGTTCCTTTTTAATCAGGTTTTTTTTACACTAGTAAATCATCTGCCTCAATAAATCTGTAATCTCATTATAGGTTTCTTTGACAAGACAGTCAAAGAAAAATAGTAAAACTATCGTCACTAGCATTAGTCCTCTACATCAAGATTTTTATAACTGTAGTCCCATGTTTTGTAGCTTTTCTGCTACTTTTGTCAAACCAGAGAGTAATTACCTAAATTATTTCATTTCTCTCTTTTTTCTTCAATATTTACAAGGCTAACATTATTTATGTCTTATAACATTTTCCTGTATTTGTTTAAAATTTACAGAACAGATTGAGGATCTGTTCAGTCAGTTCTTGAAAAACTCCAGGGTTCTGCGAGAACCTGGTAAGTTCCTATCTAGGTACATACATTTAAATCAGATTTTAACTTTATGTTATTGCACAATACCACTTAGTTATTAACAAAATGAAAAATTCTTTAATCACTCATGATGTAAGCAGAGCAGACTCCTCGCCAAAATAAAACTCTTAAAAATTTATGAATATTTTATCTCTTTATCACCATCAAAAATGCAGTCTCAGCCAGTAATGACTTTGAGTTTCTTCTCTAATGAATGTAGTTAAAAAATTGTTCCAAATTTTGTGAAACTTGGCTATTGATTTTTCCTGAAGTGTACATCAATCTTTTTATGGCCTGAAATTTCCACTACATATCAATATTTGTTTAGTATTTTTCTACTTATTTCTACTATTTTATTTTTTTTTCCTATTCACTGCTGGATCAGCACCAGATCCCAAGTACTATTGCCCTATTTTTGGTTACAAAGATGTGTCACATTTTATAGTCACTAAAGAGCTTCCTATTTTCATTGACATTTTTCTACTTTTTTCCTTTTAAGCCATGATGCTTGTTATCTTAGATTGATAACAAACTGTGATTTCAATGTATATACAGCAGGAAACAAAAGACATAGAAAGCAGTTTGCAGTTTCAAAGTCCAGTGGCCAACTGCAGATAATAATTACGAAGAAACAAGTACTTAAAAGGGGGACAGGCAGTAAATGACAGGCAATGTGTCACTGTAATTCTGCTAGAGGGGCTCTTAGCTCACATCCTCAGTCTGACAACTCAAAACTGATCAACTGGAACCTTGGAAGAGGAGTTATTTCCATTCAGATTTATATTTTACCAATCATTAATCACATGTCATGTAGCTAACTAGGAAAAAGCAACTGATTTTGTTCTCATTTAAATGTTCTGTATGGAAACATTGAACATTGATTTCCTGAATTATTCTTCCATGGTGATAATATCATCAAAAACAATGTAGTACTTGGCTCAGATTAGATGTGTGGTAAAAAGAACCACAGCCACAAAAAGAACCACAAAAACTGAAAACTTGCACAGACACAGAAACATTCATATTCAGAAATGCAAAGGAACTGGTAACTTTCCAAGCCACTGAATAACTTCAAAGAGCTACCATTAAAAATAAAAATATTTTCCCACACTGAATAAGAAATATTTTCCTAAAATTCTCCAGATTTCTGTGCAGTAATTTAGAGCCGTGCAGTGGCTCAAATACTTTATCAATGTCCTACAATGCATCTCTGTACTTCAGTTTTATATAAAAAGAGCAGGGGGGAAAGCATCAGAGAAGATTTCTTTACTAAAAAGAAGAGTTTGATATCAGACATTTTATTAATGTAATTAGATTTTGTGTTACACAGTCTGCACCCTCCTGTTTAAGAATCTGAAAACAGGCATTTTCTGGTTTACATTGAAACACGGGAGTCTTGAATGTCTCTTCAGCTGCTTCCTAATGTTTGTTCCACAGGAAGGGAGTTAGTTCATAGCATACTGTGCTTTGTTGTATCTGCATCAGCAGAGCAGATAAGCTCAGCCTCTCTTCATTTGAAAAAGGAACCAAGGAGTAGTACCAGGAGACAGTGCAATACTGCAGGATATTGCAAAGATTTCAGGCAACAAGACAACTTTCAGGTAAGCAGAAAAGGTACTCTGCTACTTACACTCCTGTGCTGCTTCCCAAACTGCTAATTTTGGCACTGAAAAACTCTGTCTTGGGTGTGTTAACATTCATTTTAGTGCTGGGTATTCCCTTCATGCAGAAGATGGCTCTTCACCAGCTGTTCCCTGTGACACACGTGGACTGGCATCACGTGGAAGGGGCCAGCAGGGCTTTTTCCTGAAAATCTGATGCTGAGATTTGGCTACTTATGTACTTTGATTACACTGCAGTTCTTTCCACAGAGACCTTATCACATGAAAGGGCAGGCTCCTCGTGAGTCCAGGCACGTTTTTTGCTTTGGCAGATCCCTCCTTAGAATTCAGGGAGGCAGAAGATACTTTTCAGGTCGCTAGCATCATTTATAGCTTCTTGTGAGTTTTCCTGGACTGTCTACACTAGCACTTAGTAGAAGGCTTGCTGCAGTAGGACTGGTGGCACTAAATCAAAGCACTGACAAAGCTTCTAAAGTACAATTCTTCTGTGTGCTTCCTGTGAGCACTTTCTCTCCTACCCTCTTTTACCATCTCTGTTCAGGGCTGAACTTTTGGCACTGTCATTGACACACAGCTTTGTCAAGTTGTGATTTGCTTAGTAAAAGTGTGGAAATACAGGATTAAAAGCTTGTTTATCACAGAACTTCTTTGTTAGCATAGGGCATCAAAGCAAGTTGTTCTGTGGCAGTGCTTTTTCAGTATCACGGGGAAAGTGAAATCCATGCCAGACAATGCAGTGCATCAAGCTCAGGAAGCTGCAGGCGTTTTTCTTGTAAACTTCTTTTCATAGTTAAAAGCTCAGATGCTGCAAACTCCCTGCAGTGTGGTGTTTCAAATGAGGTACAGCAAAAGTGGCAAAAAAAAGTGGGCATGCTTTGCTAATGAGGGCAAATTCTGCCAGCTCTTTACAAAGAATAGCCTGTTTCCACCCACATCAAACTTGATAGGTGTGGAAAGAGAGGAGAGACAGGCTATAGTTCTGTTTATTCTTTCCTGCTCACCTCAGTCTGGCATCTTGTAGAGACTATGGATCTTATTGTGTCTGATCTCCCCCTCATCAAAAAAGGACATTATTTTGTGTGGCAATTGGATTGCCTAAGGGGGAAAATGGCAGTAGTCAGGTTCTCACCACACACCCAAACATAGTATGCTCTTGGATAACATTGCTGCTGGCTTTAGCAGCAATAATTCGATTGCCAGCAACCAGTTTGAGGCCTTCATTAGGTTCAGGAGTCTGGCTGTTGTAAACTGTAATATTTTACAGCTACTATTCAGAGTATTTATTGCAGTTTCAGACAGTGCTGCAGTGTAGGGAGAGCATCCATTTGGGAGTTTTCAGTTTATAGCAGATTTTGTAGTTTATATAGCATTCAACCATGCCAGACATTTTTTCTAGTATTAGACAATTTTTTTCTTAAGTACTTTCAGTGGTAACTTAATAAATCATTCCTCGTATCCACATGTTTAAATTATATTCCCATACACACTGCATCCATCAGAACTGATGAGAGTGCAACAGTGCATGTTCTAACTTCCAAAGAGCTGGCATCTCACACCCTCATTAGCAGGAATGTATCTAGAAGCTATAAATGCTTTCTAAAGATCCAAACAGCACAGCTCCCTGTGACTTATTCACTTCCTGCTTTCCTTCAAAAGCAGCTGAAAGAGGCACTCTGCACCTGCCTTCTCCTTGTGCTGACATCTGTTTTTAAATGAAAAAGGAAGCAATGAATGTTAAGCTGGAGTGACTTACTTTCTTTATGATTGCAAAGATTCTCAGCTTGAAGAATCAGTTCAATTCCAGTGCCTTTCACCTTCCTTGCTACGCAGGGAGACAAAGAGAGCATTCATAGACACAACACATGTGACATGGGGCAGTCTAATGGCATTAGAACAGTTCAGTGAAACATTAATGAATTTATAGTGATGACAGCACAACAGTGCCAGGATCTAATGTGCTCTGTGCTAAGTGGTTTTCATGAGTAACCTCAAACACAAAAAACCAGTCAGGAATAAAATATTTCCTTTTCTGACAAAATACAATCAACTGTTTTTCTTTTGAAACCAGTAGCCATTCTCTTGTTTGCCATGTCACTGGTGTTTCTCCAGTCCATGTAATTTCCCAGGTTCTTCTCACCAAGCTCGGATAAGACTGTAGTTTTTCCAAGCATCTGATGGTTCAAATATAGTTTTGCCCCTGATCTCCTGTGCTTCACGCTGCTTGCCTCAACAGCTGCTTGGACTGAGATATAGAAAAAACTTGCACAGAAAAATAGGTGGTATGATCTAGTACTACACCTTTAATCCAACCTTATATCCATATCCTTTTCTTCACCATTGTACCTCCTTGCTGTCACATATCTGTGCTTACTTAAGTATTTGAGTGAGGTGGATATGTAAGGTGTTAACTCAGATGTCAGCAAGGTTCTTGAGATGAGGAAAGATGTGAGTGCTGGCTGTTCACACAAGATTTTATCCTGCCTCATAAGCATCAAAATGATTATTGCCATTGACTTGAATAAGCATGGTGACAGAGATAGAAACCTCTGCTGGAATGTCCATTTCCAGAATCCTGAAGAGGAAGGTGTTGGGCATGAGGACATAAATGCATGTGGAAGCTTCTCTTCACAGTCAGCCCAGAACAGAGGTCATGCTTTAACATCCACAAAATTATTCACAAGATCAGTAATTTCATTGTAGATGTCCCTTCATAAGGAGAACAATGAGTCTATTCTTCCAGCAAAGTAAAGTAGTGCTAGATTCCTAAAATTTCTGGTTTTAAATATATCGCATGACATTTCTCTGAAGAAATAGGTGTTCTTCCAGAGGCTATAAAGATACGTATTATAAATCACATTGTCCTTTCCAAGGAAAATGGGTAATGAAACAGACAAAGAAGGGGACAAAGAGGGAAATAAGTGTCTGTCTGTATGTTTTCAGGGATCTACTAAATCTAACTGAAGCTGATTTCAGTTGCTTAGAGAAAGGGATGCTGTGGTGGGAAAACATGCACTGCAGTCTGCAATGTTCCTACAGAATGGGTAAATACAATGAAGCTTGCCTTCCTTTAGTGTAATATCAGTAAAACCAGGCAGTGTGGGGTGCAGTGTAGACCAGCTAATTGCATTAATACCCAAAGGTCTGGAGGGACTGGTATAGCACAGCAAAGGACTTTGTGATCTGTACCCAAGGCAGCAAGAGCAAAGGCAACTTTCATAGCAGGCAGAGTTCATTAGTAGAGCAGTAAGGTCTGAGACTGCTCTCCAGATATACTGGAGCAGTTTTCTTACAGAAAATGTGACTCTGAGGACACTGTCATGAGAGAGGATCTACAGGAGCAAGGCAGAGCAGAAGTGCATCCACAGAGGTTTATTTACTCCCCTGTCTGCTTGTCAATTAATTTCAGTGGGAGTTCTCATGTCAGCAGGGATTGCTGGGAGAAGACAAATCTATCCTCTTTCTATCAGAAATGCTTTGGGAATCGGATTTACAAAAATGTATTATAAAGGATTGATTGCCTTCATTAGCCTCATTTCAGTAATGTTATTAGATATAAATCACAAGACAATTTCTTATGAAATTACATTCTTATTAATACCACAACATCTTCATACCCCCACCAGTTATCACATTCATCTTTCATATGCTGGAAATCCCAATAAAATTAGCTAACTGGACACTAATAGCATGGATGTATCTTTCACCCTCCTATATGTTCTGTTTTCTTGTTTTTATCTTACTTTCTTTTTTATAGGGTTGGTTTTTGTTTGGTTTGGTTTTTGTTGGTTTTTTTTTTTTTTCCTTAGTTGTCAAATTGTATTGCAGAGCAGAGAATGCTTTTCTGGTCCTTACAACATCTCATACATTAAAAATGCATTAGAGAAGATATCACCTACCTCAATTTGCTTTAAAATGTCTTTTTCTTCATAGCTACAGAAAATAAGACTCATGAATGCATTAATCCTAAACAGAGTAAGTGGTCTAGGCCAAAATTTACTACTAAAAGGATGATGTGAAAAAAAAAGTATAGCTTTCTTCTTATGCTTGGTGTTCAAAACAATTCATTGCTGATAATAGTAATAATAATAGGAACTTGGAGAGAAAATCAAATGACTTTGTCTAATTCAAACTTGGGGAGAAAATTAGTTTTCCTATACAATGAAAAATCTGCTTTCCAAAGTGGTTTTCTTTCTGTGGAACTGGTACAAAAGTCATGCTGTTACATACTCCTTCTCTTCAGTATGCAAAAAGCTGGGGGAGATATTTTTTCACACATATTCCCAGGCCTGCTCTATTCCCTTTGTGCTTTGTGAGATCAGCACAAAAGGTCTAGAAAGTAGGCTGGAAAAATCAGCTGCAGCTTCTCCTTGAGAGAAGGGCTCCCCAGGTGCCTCAGTGCCAGCAGAGCCAGCTGTTCCCCACAGCAGCTCGCTCCTGCTCTCCAGCAGACTGACAGACCAAGGTCATCATGCTGACTGTGATCCCTGCCTGGGGATGGGAAAGCCCAGCCTCTAGGGAATGCAGCTGGTGAGGAGCAGCACAGCATCCCCCATCTACCCCAGAATCAGGTGCCAAAAGGTCCCTGCTGTCTCCCTGGGTGTCAGGATCCTACATGCACTTACACCCTGCAGATTTATACATGAATTTCTTGTAACAGGACTTATTAGCAGCAGAAGAGCGTGATTGCATCCAGACTGTGACAAAGGACTTCCTACAGAGCCTACACTTTTTGATTTATTATATAAGGTATAATTCCACAGAATGGCTGAGGTTGGAACGTACCTCTAGAAACCAGCTAGTCCAAACCCCCTGCTCAAAGCAGGGTCAGCTTAAAGCAGATTTTCAAGGCCACATTGCATTGGACTTTGAATATCTCCAAGAATGGAGAATCCCCCACCTCTCTGGGAAACCTGTGACAGTGTTTAACCATTCTCACAGAAATTATTGTTTTTCTTACATTTCAGTGGAATTTCCTGTGTTTCATTTGCTCCATTGACTCTTGTCCTGTCATTAGGCACCCCTGAAAAGATCCTAACTCCGTCCTTTTCAATCACCTCCTCCAGGTATTTATTCACACTGATGAGATTCCCCCTTTGCTTTCTTATCTCATGTCTCAATCACCCCAATTATCTCACTATGTCAGCCTTTCCTGTTAGGGGAGACACTCCAGTTACTTAACAATTTCTTGGCCCTGCCCTCGACTCTCTCCAGTATCTCAACCTCACTCTTGTCTTGGACAGCCCAGAGCAGGATCCAGAACTCCAGGTGAGACTCCACTGCACTGAGTAGAGGGGCAGGATCACCTCCCTTGACCTGCTTGCAACTCTCTTCCTAAAGAAACCCAGAAAGTCGTTTGTATTAAAGCTGCTTTTCAGCTGGTTAACCCCACAGCTTTTAGGGGTACCTGCAATTCTATGGATTCCTTTGACTTGGCATTTCCCCTTTTTGACCTTCAAGAGGTTTTTGTCAGCATGTTTCTCCAGTCACAAACACCTGGTACTGCAGCTACTCGTTCCAGTTTCCTATAATCTGTAAACTTGCTGAGGAAGCACTCTGTCCCACTGTCCAGCTATCTTATGAAGATGTTAAAAACTTTCACAATATCAATCTCCCATGTACACCTCTGGTGAGTGGCCTCCAGATGAACTTGTGTGGCTGATCACAGTCCTTTCAGCCCAGCAGTTCAGGCAATTTCCAGTCCAACTCAGTCCTGTTATCTAGTCTGTACATCACTGATTTACCAGGAAGGATATTACAGCTGCCTGTGTCAAAAACCTTGCTGCTAAACTCAAGATAACGACATACACTGTTCCAACTGATCTGTAGTTTCTTCTTAAAAAAAGGAGTGACACTGGCTTCCTCCAGTCCTCGGGAGCCTTTCCTGATGACATTTCAAGAAAGGTCTTGCAGCAACATTAGCTCCCTCAGCACTTGCGATTGCATCCCATCACGTTGACTTGTGTTCATTCTAGCTGTGTAAGTGTCCCCTAATCTGGTCCTCCTCCAACAAGGGCAATTCTTGCTCTTTCCAGATATTTCTGTGTCTCTTAGGGACACATGGGGATCCCTGAGATCCCTGAAGGTTGGTTTAACCAGTAGAGACCAATGAGAAAAGAGCACTGAGTACACTGATCTTTTCTGTGTCCTTTGTCACCAGGTTGCCTGCCCCGTTCAGCAGTGGGCCAACATTTTGCTCAGTCTGCCTTTTGCTGCTGATGTACCTATAGAAACCTCCCTTTTTGCCCTCCACATCTCTAGCTAAACTCAATTCCAAGTGGACTTTGACTTTACTAACCTGATCCCTGCCTGCTTGGTCACTATATTCCTCCCATATCACCTAACTCTACTTCCACCTCTTGAATGTTTCTTTTTTACCTTTCAACTTACTGCAGCATCCATGCAGGCCTCCTCTCACCTTTGTTTTACTTCCTGCAGGTGGGGATTGGCAACTCTTGAGTCTAGGAGAGGTGATCCTTGAAAATCAATCACCCCTCCTGAACTCCTTCTCTCTTCTGCAAGAGGGTGTCACATGGGATTTTTTTCCAGAAGTTCCCATTGTTTGCTTTCATGATGTCCAGGGTTGTTAAATTGCTGTCTTCTCTCAGGATCCTGAGTTCCATCTGCTCCTGGCATTCACACTCCAGAGTCTCTGCTGGGGCCGGTTCTGTTCAATATTTTTGTTGACGATGTGGTTGAGGGTATTGAATCTTTCATTAGTAAATTTGCAGATGACAC
>VZSR01001685.1:20364292-20421013 GCA_013398615.1 Brachypodius melanocephalos
TAGCCTGGAGAAAAGGAGACTTAGAGGTGACCTTATCACTCTTTACAACTCCCTAAAAGGTGGTCGTAGTCAGGTGAGTGTTGGTCTTTTTCTCCAGGCAGCAACTGACAGAACGAGAGGACACAGTCTCAAGCTGCGTCAAGGGAAATATAGGTTGGATATTAGGAAAAAGTTTTTTCTGAAAGAACGATAAAGTACTGGAATGGTCTGCCCATTGAGGTGGTGGAGTCACCATCCCTGGATGTGTTTAAAAGGAGACTTGATGTGGCACTCAGTGCCATGGTTTAGTTGAGGTGTTTAGGGCTGGGTTGGACTGAATGATCTTGAAGGTCTTTTCCAACCAAGTGATTCTGTGATTCTGTGATTCCCAACCAGTTCATCTTCATTGGAAAAATCAGATCCTGCAGAACATCTCTCTTTACCTCCTCGGTCACCGGTATCAGATTTTTTTTTGTTATTGTTATTGTTATTGTTATTGTTATTCTTATTCTTATTCTTATTCTTATTCTTATTCTTATTCTTATTCTTATTCTTATTCTTATTCTTATTCTTCATCATCATCAGTAATTTCATAACATTATTTCTGTATTATTGTCCTTCAATGCACTTTGGAGGCCTCTTGGATTGCTTTTGTCTGGCTGTATCCAGCCATTGCAGCATTCCAGCTGTGTGTGATTTGCCTCTTAATCAGAGATTTCAAAATCAGGCTCCCTCTGCTGAAGAATTCAAAGGTGAGAATTTTCCCTTTTTTTATTTGTTTTCCAAACAATTGGCAACAAACAGAAAGTCCATTTCTCAGTACCATTGCAAAGCACATGTGTTATGGTCAAATGTATCCTATGCTGCTGTTAGTTTTGTAACAAAGAAATGTTTCTTTCAAAGGTGCTTATCACCAAAACTAAATAGAAATGGTAAACGGCTTGCTAATATTTTTCTGTGAGCCAGTTTTTAAATGGGTCACATTGTTCTTTCCTTTGCTAGCAACCTAAAATAGAAGTTATTATATCAACAGTGGTTTGCACATAATAAAATGCTATCTGAAATTTAGTTTGGTAATGTTTTCACTTGAAAATTAAGGCTAAAGTAATATCTTTATTGTAAATTATCATTGTTTACTCTTTATTTTTCTATTTAAAAGCTATATTCTTGATAACAAAAATTGCAATCAGAGTTCTGAATAGAGAAAATGATCTTTTGGTACTGGGAATAAGAAAAATAAATATTCGTGTTGAGAGTATAACATTATTGAGACTTCTATTCCCTTCATGGGCCAAATTCTCTGCTGGCGTATTTGATGCAATTGCACAGACTCCATTGGGACTTCACCAAGTTTTGTTACAGAGAACACAGGACATTTTTTATTATTGTTGTCATTTTGTAAAAATAAGGATAAAATTGAAATAGAAGCATTGACAGCATTTTCTTTCACAGATCCTGGATTTGAGAAGCTATTTATGAACATCAAACTGTGGTCCATTTCTCCCTGGAGTATCATGCAGATGTGCACTTGCACAGCTGCAGCTCTTCAACACCAGGGGAAGTATGAGCTATCCACCAGTAAAAAAACCAGGCACATGCAGGCCACACAAGGTCCACAGGGCCATCCAAGAGCCACCAGCACCTCCAGGGGAGGAGTTTTTTATGCTCACAGTGGAACACTCTGAGAAAATGGAAATTCAGATTCGCACAGGGTGCAAGTTGTTTGGCCCAGCTCAGATTTGTGCATCACATCAGTGCTGGTGAGGGCTGTGCTCAGGCAATGCCACGTGAGGCTGTAGAGAATTCCTTCTCAGAGAATGGATTTCCTCACTAATGTGTAAGCAGCTTCTGCTCCCACTCAGCCCTCAGTTCAGGATTAAAGGGCAACTCAGGGCTCCGCTTCAGTGGCTGAAGTTAAAGTAAGGCTAAAATGGTCAAAGCCATTTGCGACAATGAAAAGCATAATGAGGGAAAATAAAGAAGTCTTTCCACCACCTGCTGAGAAGAGGTGAAGTGCTGGAGAAAACAGACTCAAGTACAAGGTCCTGACTATTCCTGGCACCATGTGTTAGACTCTTTGGGATTCTTCAGAGAGGTGAACTTCACTTGCACTGAGATCAATGAAAACCTGCACATTCAATCTGTTTCTCATAAAAAAATAACTCTGAGTCTCTCCAGTGTGCAAGTCAGAACTGTCTGAAAGTCACAGGGAAATGAAGGGCTGAAAGGCTAAGAATTTTGTGCTTCTATTTTCTTTTTATACACTTTTTATTCCCACAGATCCTGTCAGAAGCATAGGACTTCAGCACAGGGACAGCCAAAAAGATTCAGGGCTGTTAAAATAGTAGCTTGTTTAAATCCCAAGGTAAACTAGTTGTGCTAAATTAATCTATGAACCCTCACATCAGATCTAGAGCCTCTGTGCAGAACAGATATTTTGAGATGATCTAATTGTAGTCGAAGAGAAGGGAGAGTGTGGGCACGAGTAACTCTGTGCTGTGTGCTGCAGTGGGGTTAGCACAGTGCAGTGCTAACATGCTGACATGGGCAACACAGCCAGAACACCAGGGAGCAAAGATATCTAGGCATTTCTAAAAATTAGTTGCTGGAATAATCATAGAATAGCAGATTTGAAATGCTTGCTAGGAAACTGAGGAAGAGATGTACAGAAAATCTGGTTTTGGAAGTGGTGGCTGGATTGGAAAGAGCAGGGAAGGGTGCTGTTGCCAACCAATAGATTAATAGACAGGAATTGTCTCTTGTGGGAGTTTTTCCATCTCTTCAACAGGAATCAGAGATGCCCTAGGGAGCCTTGTTTTCTAAACTCAGGCAGGACCAGTTAAAAGCAGTGCCTCTCACCAGAGTGAATTAGAGGATACAAGTATTGCCATCTTTAACATGTGTTGGGAAGCAGGGAACAGGATTTGACAGGTGAAGGCTGCACAGTGGAGCTGAAGGAGATGAGCATTTGGGGAGCACCAGGGTCCTTCTGGACAATGCTCTTGTGTGAGTCTGGTGCTGTCAGATGCTGTGGAGTGGGAGCACTACATCCATCCCCACTCACACCTAGCCTAACACAGCACCATGAAACACAGGAAGCCATCCAGGTATTATCAATACAATCACTAACACCTAACAAGAAGGCAACAGAGAAGACTTCTAATGTACTGCTGGGAAATGTGGAATTTGTAGTATATTACTATATCCACCCTCATTGGGTGGATGACATTTAAACACTGAAATGGATGTTTGTCAAAAATTCTGAACAACGCTTTTGTTTTTACTCCTCTGCACAAATGGTGGAAAACATTTTTTTAAAAAAACTACACAGCAGACAGAAAACAAAATGAATAACGATTTTGCAGTTTCTGACTCCTTCAAGATGTGATTGATCATTACATTGTCACAGGTCAACCTCTGCCACAGAAAACTCCAGATAATCTTCAGCTGCATTTCCTAAACCATTAATAGGATAGACAAGGCTAAGATAACAATGCACAATTTATTTTCCAAAAGCAGCTGACAGGAGGAAATGGATACCAAATGAATTAACTCATTAGAACAGTATGGCACATTTGGAAATTCAAAACAGAACTGCCTGGAATGATTTAAAGCTATCATGAGGTTAATGTCAGTCCCTTGCTTAGGCGTGTTAGTGTTGTAAACCAGTGATCCAGTTTTAGAAAGGTTGATGTGTGCACGCCCTGGAACTTGAGCCTTTGGCCTGGACTTTGAATTAATTACATGACTTGAATACCACCTATTGTGGCCCCCACAGGTTGCATAGTATGTGCAAGAGTTACACTCACATGCATGGACACACAAAAAACGACAGACATACTATCACTTTCTAATATAAATAAAAAATATTTGTTAGCTTGTTGAGAATCATTATTAAAAATAGCAGGTATCTTACTGGCTGTAAATACACTCTGTTTTTAAGGAACTGCATCTATATCTAGAGCAAAAACTTGGCAGTTGTCTCAAGGGAGCAAAGTTTCTCTTACGCCTGATTTACAACCGACTGAGGATTTCTCAGAAATTGGGTTTTAAAATTTGTCAGCCACAAATTGTCAGCCAAGCCTATTTTCTCCTGGTAAGCTCCCACCTGTGTCTCTTTCATAGTTACAGCAGTATATTTTTAGAAAATTGTGGACTTTTATTCAGCATATCAGACTCCGTTACAGCATTGCTAGGGTAGTATCTACAATTATGGCTGTCATTAATATGGTATTTAGTTGCTCTTTTTCCTTCACAGGGTAATAAGCTGTAATTAAAGGAGTCGGGGGGCTGTATTATAGAAACATTTTCCACCCCATGTGTAGCACAAAGATTACTTTGAAAAGAGACAACTGGGAGCCAAAGCAGTTCAGAATATTTCTTCATATATTCATGGCAATAGCACAATGACACTTGTCATTAGCAGAACAACATTCTAACACAATAACTTGTTCAATGACTGTATCTGAAAATGGCTTAAATTTGATTAGTGTGTGTAGATAATGGGGACTAGACAACAGCATAGAAATGATCCTGTTGATTTCTGTCCGAAGATTCCACACACATGAGCTACAAGCAGCAGCCGTAAAAAGATTTGTTTTCCTTTCGGTGCAGAAATCACTTGGAACAAGGGTCATCCCAAAACAAAAGCCATTCAAGCAGCCTGTCTGAGAGGAAGATGAGGAAGGAAGGAGACTTATTTCATCTTCTGCACTGTGGCTCATTTTCACATCATCCCAGATTATGCAAGATACCATGGCAGGAACTGTGAAGCATGAGTTCATCGAGAAAGGGCACTTTCATTAGCACTGCTGCAGTGTGTGCTCTCAGATGTCTGAGGTGGAAAGGTCACAGCCACAGACTTCACAGCACCTGGCCTGTCTACAGCCACCCCTGGTTATCCAGAGTTATGAGGAAGAGAGGTTAAATGCTTTCATACGAGGTGTGTGTTTATCCTGGTGGCATACAAAGAAGAATCCCATTAAATTAAGTAGCTCCCTTCTTAAGAATGGCAACTACCGTGAAGCACAGATGAAAGTAAGATTCCATGAATTAGTGATCTGATTTCATTTGGCAGTGATGTTTTACAATGTGTAGTGTCAAACACTATATAACGTCCATGATAAAGCGAGCATGAGGATTTACGATGTATAATGACGTGAAATGTCTTTGGTACTCAAACTCTGGCTCCTGTGTTTGCGTGTAAACCACAAACTGGTTTGGCATAAGGCACAAGATTTTTTCTCATCTCAAACAAAATAAAAGGGTCAGTTGTACTGGAATGAGGTAAAAGTACAAAGGTGAGGGCAGGATTACTTCAGATCAGGGGATTACTTCATATGGTCACAACCCTTTTTTACTTGAGTATCTGGATTTAGTATGATTTTCTAATAAACTTCGGAGAAGTGTTGAAAGTCCATTTTTTAAACTGTATAGGTCTTTGTCTTTTAATTGAATTACCCACATACATGTGCACACAAACACACGCACACACGCACACACTCTTAACTCCTTTCATTATTCACTGAAAAGCTTTAGTGGCCTCAAGCCACAGCACCCCTGAAATCAAACATGTTGGTATTTTATGGAAGCTATCTTGCAAATTCTTGCAGAACAGATGTGTGATTCCAATTCATGCAACCTGCCAGCTCTGTGAATTGAGGGTCCGAATCAGATATAGTCCTCCCCTTTTGTTTTGTTCTGGCTTAAAACAGCTCTCTGAAATCAACCTCATCCATGCAATTGTCCCAAAGAGAATTGCTAGATTTAGCTGACAGATGCAAAAAATCTCATGTTGTCACAGAATTCCCTAGTGTCTAC
Organism: Brachypodius melanocephalos; assembly: GCA_013398615.1. Lineage (NCBI taxonomy): Eukaryota > Metazoa > Chordata > Aves > Passeriformes > Pycnonotidae > Brachypodius > Brachypodius melanocephalos. The sequence continues at coordinate 20,370,092 of VZSR01001685.1, forward strand.
TCAGCACCAGATGTCAAAGAATGCAAATCTACAGCTGGGTCTGGTGTTCATTTGTACTCCTAATTCCCTCCCTCCCAGCTGTTGTTTTCCATTTCCATGTACATAGAGTTGAATTTTCAGAAGCAGGAGATAGACACTTATGGCTCCCAATATTGATATGAATATACATGTTTCTTTACCTGGAAAACATATTTTTGAGTTGAATAGTAGTGTGTTTGTGAGGGTGTATTTGAGTATGTTTACCCATCACCGTTGAAAACAACCTTACTCATCCACGCAATCTCTTCTCAGTAAGTTCTCTGGAACTGGAGTTATCTTTCCAAGTAGCTGTTTAGAGGTATAGAATAGGATTTTCACCCTTGCTTAGGCCTCCTGGGCACCATGGACATAATGAGAATGACCACAGTAATACAAAACTAAAGGTCTATAGTTGTGAGGAACTGCAGAGCAGTGTTTATTCAGGGGGGCCCTTTGCTGGATGTCCTTTGTGTCCCCTCAGGGAAGGAAGTTCTAGCCTGGGACTACAATGAGTGGTTTGAAATTTTGCTCTCCCTCATGTAGATATCAGCAGCCTGCACAGCTTTTGAAATATTGTCAGACAATAACATGTCTACAAGAGCTGAACTGATTTTTCCTCTTTTTTTTATCCCTACCTAAACTGGTGGAAATTTGAAATAACAGGTAAGAGTGACTACAGCAGTCTACATTTGTTTTCCTGAACTTCCTGCAAATGAATTCAGAAGTTCAGAATTTCTAAGGTTCACCTGCAGTGACCTCTAGTGTAGTTTAGATTTCCTTTTCTTAAATGAAGACAGCATGTATATGGAGACCTTCTCTTTCTACTTATTTGTGTGATGATCTTCAACTCACTGAGTTCTCTGTTATACAGATATAAATCATAATCTAAAAAATTATTTGGTTTGTTATACTTCTGATTTCCAGCCAGTCAAGAAAGTTGATATCATCTAGGGCTAAGGACGTATTACTGTATTTAAAAGGGATAAGTCGTAAATTATGGCAGAGGGAAAGTATGAAAAACACAGGTTCAAATTTAAATTAAAAGTCCACATTAGACAATCACATGTAAATTCCCACTTTTTAAGGAAGGCATAGCATGCACTTTACCATTGCAACATGCCTTATAACAGGTTGCAGTAGTTTTCCAGAACATTCACCTTTCTGCACTGTTTTTATTGCCCTCAGCTAGATGGGGATATTGTTGTCTCGGTTTAACCCCTCTGCATGTTTCAGTGCCTGCACCAAATGCAATTCACCAAACAGCACTGTCTCCCCTACTTCACTGAGACCTGAGGTAGTAAGCCCCTGCCATGACCAGAAGAGCTGAACAGATTTCCCATCCACTACCTGCAAATAGCGTAGACTCACCTCACTACAGCTACCACACACTTCTTCAAGTCACTGCCTGGATTGCATGCAGCTACCCCAGCTCTTTCGGCATCCTTGCTACATCCCTGCTCCAAGATCTGTCCCTGGGGTGGGCAGAGCCAGGTCAGGTACCTGCATCTGCCATGTCCATACTCATAAATCTTCACATTGTCAAAAAGATTGAATCAAACAAATCTCTCCACAAAATACTGAAAAGCTGACTCCTGAAGTTGCCTAAGGTGATGCCTGAGTCCTATTATTGTCATGAAATGTTTTAACATAACTTGAGTGATATTTATCAAACACAGAAGTGGAACACAGACATAGGGAGAGTCCCCAGATACTTCTGTATTCATTAACTGTTCCCATAAAACAGAGCAATGGTAATGAAAATGTTAAATGTTAACAGCACATTGGGGAAGTCTAGCAGTGTTTATAACTATTATTATATGTGTATCTACAATATCCATTTTTTAAAGTAGATAATAGTATCAATTTAGGAAAGCAGTGATTTAAGATAAAAGAAAAAATTGTGTTTAATGGTTTTGTGTTAGGCACTAGCAGAGCTATCCACCTATTAGATAAGAGGAAAGAAGGGAGAAGAGTATAAATACTTTGTTTGAAGTGATATGACCCAGCACAAATAGCCTCAGTGACATTCTAAGATCAAACAGTCCAAGCATCAGGTACATATGCTTCAAATCACAAGAGGAAGTTTTGACAAGCTGAGCCTGATCTGCCTAGCCTGATCTGAGCTAGTGCTCAGAGTGACAAAAACTTTTATTTAATTCTGATTTTCTGCAGTTTATCGTGAATATTTTTTAAAGTATCACCAGGTTACATTTCCTTATTTATTTGACTTCTAATGCATTCTAGTGACAATATCCCAATGAAATATTTATTTTAAAAATAAAAAATGCATATATCAATTTACATTTTCAGGCTAGTGACTGTTTGTCCAAAGGATTAGAAAGGAATTACTACTAAGGCAAAAGCAAATATTTTTTAATGTGATGAAGAAATACATGCTCAGATGTTTAAAAACATCAAAACCTAGCCAAAGATGATATTTAAATATGCTAATTCATAAAAGTAAAGTTAAAATGTTGAACAAATATTTTTTAAAAAGGAAGTGCTAAGAAAGGTAAGGAAGTCAGGGAATTTTTCAAATACTCTGTACCATCAAATATGCATTAAATTTGAGACTGCAAGGTATTGAAAATTAAACCATTAGAAGTCAGCAGGAAATAAAAGTGCTGATTGTGCCCAGAGTAAAGCACAGGAGATGCACAAGGAAGGGAGATTAAAAGTCTGTCTGAAGGGGTGTTAGGAAGGTTGATAGGAAACATCATTCTGAAGAAAATTGGCAGGTGGGCAGCAGTCGCATAAAAGAAAAAACTGAGGGGAAAGCAATGTCACCTACAAAAATCATTGACAAAGAGGGTTAGAGTTTCTTCCCTTGCAAAGGTTTTCATTCATAGGAAGCAAATAAAGGACATTTGTGCAGTAAAAAGCAGTCTGCCAGAGCCTGTCCCTCATGCTGCAAACATCACTTTTGTCAGAAAGGAAACATATGTTCTCAGCCAGCAGCAGCCTCCAGGAGCCAACACGCTGCTGGAGATGGACACTGAGCACACGGAGCCCCGGCAGGACCGGTGTGGGAAATGGGGCTGGGGCACCACAGCCAGGCTGTGCAGAGCAGCCATCCCTGCTCATTCAGAGCTCTCTGGGTAAAACCAGATACCTCTGGCTTCATTACACTGAATGTCTGCCTTATGTTCATTATCATAGAAATTTATCTCAGAGGCACTGCCTTCTGCCTGGAAAATAAATGTTTCTACTTTGCTTCATTGCCTAATAGCTGGAGGAGTCCATTACCTTGGGAAAGCATTTTTTCCATTTACATTGACTCTTAAATATTTTATGATCATTTTTCTTTCTAGCTTTCACAGTAAATAAAGCAAATACATGACAGACACAAGACTTTAAATAGTCACCAATGTATGTAATTTAGTGTATATATTGATCCTCACCTATTTTTATCCTGAGTTTCTATAAATTGTACTATATACTATACTACTTCCTTTAATTATTTTCATTTACTTTAGACTGTCAGTGCTTAGTTTGACTACCTTTCAGTCTCTATCTTATAAATACTTCATAGTGTGCTTCAGGAGGTGCAGCATTTCAAACTAAGCAACTCTGAGTCTTGGATCCTAGTGCTTGAAAGGTATTTGACTATTATTTCTCCTCTGTGAGGATCGTTGCCGTGACATTTCCACATAATACCTCTGTCACTAACTCACTTTCAGTTATTTTGGAATCAAACATTATTTTTATCAGTCTGAAAAAGATGGTAAAAGACTTTTTTTCAATCATCAAATGTTATACATTCTGCACATTCAGCCAAAATAATAATAAATATTAATAGTGTCAATAATTAATACAAATAATAATCCCGCTACATTTCTTGAAAGCAGAGAGCAGAGTGAGACTCTAAGTCACCTCAGGGATAAATGGTAGAGTATATCCCTGAAAACTCATCTCAACAGCAGATTTTGCTTTGGCTCCTCTCTTTTTTCAGGAATCACAATGAAAGAATGGCATTAAGATTACCTGACTTCCCTTGCATGTATGAAGTGCAAAGAAATGACCAGGTCTGTACAGGGAAACCGAGCCAAGACCTCTCCTAACACAAGAGGAGACTTTCTGGACTGAACCAATCTCTGACTGGGCTACAGGTCACAAGCAGAGACTCTGGTGTGTGTGTAAAGCACAGTACCCCTGCTCAGCACCATGCAGTAAAGGGGTGATGGTTGTAAGAGTCACAAATGTTGTCCACTGATTAAATTGAACCCAAATCCTGCAACATTGTGGCAAAATTATGTCTAGGGTTATTACGGTGTGTAAAATCTAGCTTTGTTTTTTGAGTCCCAAAGTGTGAAAACACTTTGAAGAGATGTAGATTCAGAGATCTTGTGAGTTCTTTGATTCATAGACATAGAAAATGGGTAATGCCACACTCTCAGGGAAGAGACCACAGTGAGTCATCTGGTCCAAACTCTGTGCTCAAGCAGGGTCATTCCTAGAGCACATGGCACAGGTTTGTGTCCAAATGGTTCTTGAATATTTCCAGTCAGGGAGACTCCACAACCTCTCTGGGCAATCCATTCCAGTGCCCTGTCACCAGTACAATAAAGTTCTTCCTCATGTTCAGGTGGGACTTTCTTTGCATCGGTTTCTGCCCATTGCCTCTTGTCCTATTGCTTGGCATCACAGAGAAGGGGCTGGATCCATCCTCTCAACACTCTCCCTTCAGATTCTGGCGGAGATTGATGATGTCTTCTCTCAGCTGTCTCTTCTTGAGGCTGAACAGACCCAGCTTCCTCAGCCTTTCCTCACAAGAGAGATGCTCCAGTCCCTTAATGCTTTTCACTTCTTGGAATGGAAAAAAACTTAGCCCCCTTGAAACATTATAGTTTTAACATCAAAGCCAAAAAATAATTAAGTGTTCCTAGAAAATGTCATTCTTTTCCATAAAATCTCTCTCTCCATTTTGCTCAAACACACATTAATATTAAACAAAATGTTTCAGAAACTCTTCCAACCTTTGTGAAACTGATTTACTATGTGTAAGATATAAATGACAGCATTTTTCAAAGGTCAGGATATGAAATATTATATTATTACAACATATTGACTGTACCCACTGACTACCACTGCCTATACAACACTGACTAGGCATCACAACATTAATATCTTTTCTTCTAAAAAGAAAAATACAGGTCTTGAGAACACAGTCTTTTACCAAACTACCTTCTCTGAGTCTTGGAACTTTTAGAAATTTAGTCTGTTTCCAAGGAGTAGTTACAAAAGACCTGAGATTTAAGGCTGGCTTCAGAACTGGGCAGCTAAGCTTTGGTGTAGAGTAAATGAACTATGGAGGAACTGGAACTAGGAAACTTTGAATCAAATCAACTAATAAATTCAGCCAGAAATGGGGGCTGGCTTGGGAGAATAAAAAGGTCATAATACTTTAGTTTCATATTTCTTTGTTTAATGAAATTCTTTGTTTGAAGGCACAGAATATATTTTTTTTTATTATACCTTTGAAATAAAGCATTTGCCCTATTTTTTTAAAAACACTTTAAATTACTATATTTTTTATTTTAATAAGATAATCAAAAAGTCCAAGCCCAAGATCTTAAAACAGCATTTGATTTTCTAAAGAAAGATAAAAAAGGATCCAAAATGTGCTTCTCAAAAGCCTTAGCATGTATATATATATGTGTGTGTGTGTATATGTATGTATATATATACAGTCTCATTCATTTAACTCCTGCTCTTACCAGAAGTGTTTGCTCTTCAGACAACTTTCTCATGGTGAAGCATGGGAAATATAATCTTTTGAGCTGTAGCTTGCACTGCAATTGGATTTGTTCTTAGAATATTTTCTGAAATTTTCTTTATAGGTGTAAATTTTACATAAATCCCTGGGCCAGTTGTCTCCTATTGGCCAACCCTGGACCTTCATAGATTCCTTGTTAATAGAGCACATTACTGCTCAAAAATTTAACTGGCGTTTAAGCTGTTTGAAAGTTGTCCTAGATTTATTACAATCCCTTAAACAACTTTCAAAAGTACATATAATTTCTAACATAATACTTGACATACTTTTCTTCTTGTCTGTTCATATGGTTCATTTATTTTTTCATTAAATGAATAGGAAAAATTACAGGACTTTTTCAGAACCTGTTTATTAATCTATTATACTAGGGAAATGTACATCAAGAGAACATTTCCTTCTTAAGTCATTCCAAGAGATATGACAGTGATTCTATCACAAAAAGGAATACAACATATCCCAAATATATATTCAACTAATAATACAGAATGCTTGTTTTTTGCAAGCCTGGACAGACAGTACCTCTATACTATTAAAACTTAACTGTATTTCTACCAGAGAGTCAATTTGTTTTATGATCTCCCACCTTTGCATGCCAACTAAGGCATGATGAACAGTAAACTGAAGCCACAATTTCAGCACTTCTCTTCCACATCACCCTGTCGTAACATGACATAAAGTCACATATAGTATCTCATAAAGTCTCTGTTATAGCAGCCTTCCAATGCCAAAAGGAGACCTACAAGAGAGCTGGAGAGGGATTTTTATAAGGGCATGTTGTGATAAGACAAGAGATAATGATCTTAAGATTAAGGAGGGTAGATTTAGATTAGAGCATGGTAAGGCACCAGAACAGATTGCCAGGAGAGGTTGTGAATGCCCCATTCTGGAGTTGTTCAAGGCCAGGCTGGATGGGGCTTTGAGCAACCTGGTCTAGCGGAAGATGTCCCCGCCCATGGCAGGAGGATTGGAACAAGAAGATCTTTAAGGTACCAACCAAAACTGTTCTATGATTCCATGATTTTGTTAGCACAGACTGCCATGACTCACGTTTCAGTTGCTGAACTCTCTTTAGCCAATGTACCTCAATGGCTCACGCAATATAGCTAAAGCAAAGAAAATGCCATTGTTCCTGTGCAATTTTGGTAAGATCTGGGAAAAGAGATTCTTTTTGACATTGAATTTCTACACTGGAAACATTTCCACACTAAAGTTCAGGGTGAGGCAGCAGCATTTGCCACAACCTCGCTGAAACTTTAGTCAAGGACATATATTCAAAGTGGTCTAATTTCCTTTTAAAATTTTTCCTTTCATTTCAGTGTATACCTTTTGTTCTTATTTGTAGAAATAAATATGAACCCAGTCAATCACTTCAGATATTCAAAGCAACATAATTCTTAACATTTCCATCATCCCATGTTCAGCAATCACCACACATGATTCCTTTCATTCCTGCTTTCCATCACTTCCTTCAACTCCTCAAAAGGAGTAAAGGACAGATGTTTTTCAGCACACCCCAAGGGAGAAAATGAGGCTAGACCGAGGCCAGGAGTAACTTCTAAGGCTGAAGGCATGGAAAAATCCATTTTCCTCCAGCCCCAGAATTCGCAGATGTATATCTGTAATTTCAAGTCTTCCAGAGTGGGCACTGTGATATCATGTTCTGAGTGCTGAGTAAAGCACAACTCATCTATTTCTTCATGCAAAACGTTCTTTAGGAGGCAAGTTTGTTTAGGTTGGCCATGTCATCTGAATAATTGAGTTTCTGTGATATTTCTATTCCTCACCAGACTAAGAAATATGCAAACGCTAAAGGAAGAATTATCATAATCTCACTATAACTTACTTACATTATTTGTTTGTACCCTTATGGTTTTTGTTGTTTTTATATCTCCAGCTAATGCAAAAAGTACTTTTCAAATAGTATTCATGCAAGCAAAATCCCTCTGGTTCACCCAGGTCTGTCTTTATCCTCTGAACCTGAACTACTCTATCTTTGCTACATACCAGCAGAACATTAGTGGCAAACTACTATTATAGATGGAAAAAATAACCTGCTGATAGCAAGGTACCAAGCTTAGATTATTGGATTTTTCATGCTGGAACTTAGTCCCGCTATATTTCATCTACCCTCTCATCAAGATATCTCTGCAGAAACCAGCATCAACACTGTCAGTGCCTACAAGAATTCTCCAAAGTATATCTGTCAATATTTATTCTCACAGAATGTTTGAGATGGAGACCTGTGAATGACTCTAACCAGAAGTGAATGAAAATCAAGAATATCATCAGCCAATTTTCCTTTCACCTCATGCTGTTTTGTTCTCCTAAGTCTCATAGCTGGAATCTGCTTAGAGAGATACAGTTGTTAGGGATTTACAGAAAATGCCTAAACATGGTACGGCATCACAGTCCATATCAATTCTCTTGAAATATTTCAAAAAGAGTAGAAGCTTTGCTTTATCTCAGCACTAAAGATGGGCTTTAGTGTTTGCAAGCACTGTTTGAGTGTCTCTGTCATAACTCAGGAAACAAAGAACACTTTTTCTTCTTTTATCCACTGATTTCCAGTTGATATGCACTGCAATCTAGCTTCTAAGAATCCCATCTGTAAGAGTGAAATGAGACTTATAACTTGTTTTTCTACCTATACAGCCCAGATGACAAACTTCAAATAAGTGAAGCAAAGCACATGTTCAATGTTGATTGCTTATCTTCTGTAACTTTCACAGTAAATATACGATTCAAACAGTTTAAATTCAGGTGGACAGAGAAATACTTATTACTACCCAGAAAAAATAGAAATTTCCTACATCTTGATCCACTTAATATTCTTACAAAGACATTCTAACTTAAAAGATATTTATTTCTAAGCTAGATTTTATCTACAACATATAATGATTTATCATAAACATTTATTATAAATCTTAAACAGCTTAAGATAACTTGCAAACAAAAGCATACTAGCCTCCCTCTCAGAAACCTAAAAACAAATTATCACTGTATGTTGGCCTGAGTTAACACACAAAAACTTCCATCACTCCTCACTGCCTAGTGCCTGATCCTCAACGGGATCTTTTCCCTACCTCTGCTGCCTTCCAGTGGCTCTACTGCCTTTCAGCTGTCACCTACCCTTTCAGCATTTGTTCTTTCTTCTGGGATCTTTGGTACTCCTTTATTTACAACACGTTATTAGTAAGTCTTGCTTTACTCTCATTTGCCTGATTTACTTTATAATGAACTTTGAGAATGTAGGTTAAAAGCTTTTTTCCTAGCTTCCTCTCTCATTCATTGATTTGAGCTGTTTACAGAGGTAAAGGCAAGCAGCTCAGTTTCTGGAATATTTCTAAGTTTGCAAAAGTCCAGATATCTCAAATTCTTGATCTGCTAGTCCTCACTGCTATTTCTTTGCCATTCTCTGACTACAAAAAGCCTCTTCTTTGTCCATCTATCCAAGTATGACATAATTTCTTACATGATTCAATGGAAAAATCACAGTGTCATTTATCAAAATGTGTAGCATAGCTGGGAACTTCTTTCATTGTTTTCTTCCACACTTCTTTCCACACGCTGCATTCACTTGGAAATATCCACCATCCTAACAAGTAAACCCATCTCTAGATTTGTCTCTTCCTGAGTGAATGTCTGTGAATGGTGTGTGATAGCTGATACCTGCATGAATGGTTCTTTCAGATAACAGATCAGATAAACTTCTTAGAGAACAAGTATAAGATTTTTCGCTAACAGAAGTGTATGAACATCTTACCTCTCCTGATGGAACTCACGAAGGATTCATTATGCAGACAATACGAGTTATTATAGCAGAAAAACAAAATTAGCTCTTATATCATTCAACTGAGTCTGTGCCAAAACAAGAAGTAAATTACTGAAGTTGTGTATAATACATGAGGTATACAACATTGTAGAAAATTGATTTTTTTTTAATGATAAAGGGGAATTGGCACAAAAGTGATACGTAATTTTAAATTCTTAATCTAATAATATTGCTAATTTTAATTGCTATTAGAAGAACCTTGTTTTCCTCTAAGGCATTATGTAAAGAATCATTCTAGCTCAAATATGCATGGGAAATGTTTAAGGGCCATTACAGAACAAACAACGAATATCAAAGCAACAGCACTAAACCAGCAAATATCTCAAGCTGTGGTGCCAAGACTTGGCTGTTTAGCTATCAAGCAGACATCAAGAGATGACAGTTATTATGCAACAAAGTTGGATGCAAAAAGCTTAAATGCATCAGAACAATAATGTAAAATAAAATCTGAAATTTGATGAATGGGAAAAACTGCACATAACAAAAACATAATTTCAGTGTAATATTCTTAATTATGAAATACTAACATTTCAGCAGGCAAGGTTTTAGCAGCAGTTTGGAATCCAATTTATGAAACAGAGTCCCACATATTTACATATAATTGTATCTGTGCAAAAGATGCCAGCATGTGCTGAGAAGAGACTTTGGCACGCAGTGGCTCAAAGCGGGGGGAACAGCACAAAGGCAACCACATCCTCTGTCTTGTCTAGACACTTTTCTCCTCAGAATCAGAGCTGTCCTGTGTAAAAATAGCAGGAGCCAGAAGCTCTTATCACCTTCCAGGAGGTGACCTCTGCAGGAAGGCAGAAAGATCTGTAGAAGCACACCCTTTTCCTCTCCTGACCTCAGGAAAGCCCTGCTCATGGCTGAAATGACACTGGCGAAGGACAATACATGGGATTCCAAAAGTAGTGCCTGCCAGACATACCAACACGTGGATAAATGGACTGCTTTGCAATAGATGGGGATTTTAACACATCTAACTGAAATACGTGCAATTGCAGAGAAAAGGGAGATGTTAAATGTAAGCAGTGTGCAGGTTAAGTGTGAATGAAACGTATTACATTACTCTAGCAAAACTAGAGAGGCCTGAACATTTAACTAAAAGCAATGGAGGGATGCAACTAGAAAGATATTTAGTAGTGTTGTTGAAGATATAAGAAGATGATGTGTTCACTGAAAACAGACAAGCAAAACAAAATGTAAAAATATTTTTAAGCAAATTTTATAAGCAAGTGTATATATTCCATAACGATAAATTAGTGCATACAATCAAATCCAGCAACAAACTCTTGGCCATTGTGATAGCAAGACTAAAATGTCTTTTTTGTAAGTATTTCCTGCATGGTATTATTAAATGGGGGAATAAGCAAGAGAAAAAGAATACAAAACAGAATCCAATTCCATAGCCAAGGCAGTCTCCAATAAAGGACATAATTTGTACTATTCTGCATTATAAACTCAGAGAACTATCCAAAGTAGACAGATTTTAGGGTAATTTGTAAATCAATTACTTTCTTGTTAACATTGTTATGAAGAACACTTTGGACACTACATAAACATTTGCTCAAAACAACCAATTTGGGTTTAAAAGCAGAGAAGTGCCTGTAGGCAAACAAAAATGCAGGCCATATGTACAACAACTGAACAAAATTAATAACTACATCAAGTTAATCTACAATCAATTAATAGTCATTTAATTTGAAGTAAAAGTATAGTTTTAAATACCCCATGAGACATGTAGGTGGTAGAATTTTTGCTATATGCTCTGTGTCCTAACTGGCAGGAACAATTTGGTCATAACAATTACATTTTAGTAATGATATTTAGTGATAGACATTTAATTACAAAACCAGGAGGTAATATAAAAGACATAATGACAAGAAAGAACAGAAATCCTGGCACCACAGTCGGAAAAATGAACAAATAGAAAGCATAAAACTATTAATAATAGAAGCCACAACACTTAATTTTGAAATATTTGAAGGAGTGAGAACAAAGCTGAGTAATGGCACGAACATTTTTTTTTTCTGATCAAGCAACATGAGTCTTTTTGCAGACAGAAGGATGTAAAAAAGTATAGACTGAGCTGGATTAAATACAATATTTTGGGGCTATAAAAAATCTGATTTATGGTTTTTATTGTAACAGGGTGTTTTATGTAAATGCAGACTGATTTGTAATGGCTGGAAAAGACGTTTGTATGCCAACTCATCAATTGCTTACCAAGTGATAACTTGGAATTGTAGTCAGCAATTTCAAAATGGTTTTAAGGAAAGGTCCCTTTTGTTGTTTGACTTGAACATGCATGTTTTCTGTCATCTTTTGTCACTCAGTGCTTTCCATATTTCGTAGGAATGTAAGACTGAAAGTCCTTCCCCCATGTAGTCTCTAAATACATTCCCTGCTGGCAAAGACGACCGTGTGAATAGTTTGCTATCATTCAGTTATTATTAGATACATTAGACAGCTTCCTTTTTTCCTTTTTAATAATATTGTCCAGGGAAGCTCTGTAAGTCTCATTGTGTTAGGTTCACTGCCAATGTTCATGAGCAAAGGAGAAAGACGTACAACAAAACCAAAACCATATGTGAATTTCTGGCATGACCTGAAGTCAATGGGTGCTGTGACACTTGTTTGGATTTCACCCTACAATTATAAAAAGGGAGTGTTCTCACTCTTTAGGGCTTTTCTCATTCAGCCATCAGAAGCTCGAGAGCAAGGATAGGAATGTAAGACTAGATGCAAAAACAGATTAGAGCCCAGGATCTATACATTGAATCTAGAAGTCACCTGCCTGGAGCTTTCCAGCAGATCACTGCATCAGAAAAGTCTAAAGTTTACAGCTATCTAAAAAAAATTAATAAAATCTCAGTCTGGAGCACACCCAGACTACTTACATCCTCAAAGGAATTCCCAAATTATAGAAGTACCATTTCTTTCTCCTCTGTGAGGCCATACATGGTTGGTGCTCTTAGACAAAAATAATCCTCAATTTTTTTCTTTTAAAAACTAAGGAAAAAACGTACTGTATCTTTTGTCCTTAGCTTTTATTGTCCTCATATGTCTATGACACTCCAGGTTAACTCTCATGAGGACTTGAACTACCTCACCCACTTCCCAAGGGAGTATATTCTCATCGTGTCTCAAATAAGCTAGAATGAAATTATCTCAATTAGTCCTATTAAACTGTCTCACACTACATACAGCAATTCTAGAGGAGTACAGAGACTGTAGACATTTAAAATGTCTAAGTCCATCAATTACTTCACAAACTATGAAAAAGTTTCATCAGAATAATTTATAAAACCCACACTCAACTCTCCCTACACTGCCACCTGCAAAGACAGAAGAATGGGTCTGAATGTGAGAGTGAGTGTTTCACAAAACTGAATAAATTGTGTTGGATCTGTTGAACTCCTGCTTTAGGGATTTCTGAGAAAGGGCATCTAATTTTGCTAGGAGGGGGATAGAGAGCTTTAGCTTTTTTAGGGAGTAAGGCTCATACTCACTTGAGATTTCTAATTGTGATTTTGTGCTCTTGTAGACCCCACTCTTGCACACCTCATTCTCCATACATATATTATGAATTCGTAATGGTTGATTTCTCCACCCTGAAAAGCTGATCCCTGAAAATTCTTTAACTGATGGAGAATACAGGCACAGAGAATAGGAGGAATCAGAATTCCTCCCTGTCACTCAGCGGCTCTAGGTTACTAATCCTACCGATTAAATGGGATATAATAATGCCAGTGTGAAAGTGGCATGTTAAAATGTTTTCCTGGGGAAGTAATACTTATGGAACTTGTATAAGTGTTCTTTAATTCATGAAAACATGGAGCCAATGAAGCACTTCTGGATTGAAAATCAGTATTTCCCTTACAAATGATAAGTCATGCAGACTCTCCTAAAAATTGCAAAAGAAGCAAAAAATGTCACCTTGAAAACACCCAAATTGACAGGTTATGGTAAAAGTTGCTTACATCTGCTGTCTTCTGAACACAAAATAAAGTTTTCACTTTCCAAAAGATAGTGCTTTTTCTTATACATTTCATTATGTTGTGCATTGTTGCTGCTGAAAGGACAGAGTTCCCAACCTTCACCCTTTTGAGTTTTCAATTTTTCTAAGGATGCCACACTTCTAAAAAAAAAGCTCCATCATCACACCTGAACTTCATGTCCCATGATTTTATCTCTGACTGTGGACATCTTGGCTCTTGATCTCTTGTTTCTACCTTAATTAAGTGGAAAACAATCACTCAGAGTAGCCAGTGATCTGGAATGTTTCCATACAGAGATGTGGAAACAGAAGGGTTTTTTCTCTGCCTGGTTCTCACTTCTCTTGCTTTGAAGTACAATATAAATAAATTATTTTCTGTTCTCTCTCCATTACATAATATTTGAGAGCACATCAGTGTAGCCTAACTGTAGTGGCACACACAGGCTGTTTCAGTGGTTACAAGAGCTGGCAGAGCTAAATCAACAATGAATAGTCCAGAGAGGGAGGTTTTACAGGGGCATGTAGTGGAAGGACAGGGAGGAGTGGCTTTAAACTGAAAGTGGGTAGATTTAGATTTGACATTAGGAAGAAATTCTATACTGTGAGTGCGGAACAGGCTGCCCTGAGAAGTTGTGGATGCACCATACCTGGAAGTGTTCAAGGCCAGGTCATGAGCAACCTGGTCTAGTGAAAGTGTCCCTGTCCTTGGCCAGGGGTTAGAACCCCTTCCTTAAAGGGACCTAAATCATTCTAAGATTCTATGGTTCTATGACATGGAACTGGACTAAAACATTGTCATGAGCCAAAACATGGACATAGGAAATACATCATCAAACCCTCCCTACCCCTGTTGAATTTTTTTCCTTTTCAATGCTGTATCTTAAAAAAAAAAAAAAAAAAAGTCAATTGTCAGCTATTGTTTCACTAAATTATAACTTCCAACAGACTCTTCTTCCAAAAAGCAAACAAGGGGGTGGAGATGATTTCTAAGATATAAATACAATAACATTCCTTATGGCTAACAAGTTAATTTGGTATGCTGGCATGTGCCTCGTTTAAGCACTTCTGAACACTTTCAAGCACATATGAAAACAAACAGGATACGGGGTTTTTTTCAGAAAGCAAAAAGGAAAGGCTGAATTTCATTATCACTAAACCAGAAGGTGCAAAACTGGTACAATGCAGAAGTCAGAAGAGTTGCTGTGATCTAGGTTTCTGAGAAGCAATCTGCACTTACCAGGTACAGCAATGGGTTGAACTAGATCTTTTTCCTATAGTGATGACACACATCCCCCTCTCCCAATAAACAAAACCACTTTTATATTTAAAGATATCAGCTTTCCTTAGAAAACTGAATCCTTTGGGTTTATTACCAGGAAACTCTAACTGATTCAACCAGGCAAAAAGGAAATTTTAAGAAGTGTGAAATTTTCCATTTACCTTCTGTACCTTAAAAAGAGGTGTTTTGTGTCCTGCCTTTGTGACAGCCAGCTCAGTGGCCTTCAGAACTGAAGAGAACAACACAGTCTCCTCCTGTGAATTCCATGAAACCATGAAATCATTTCGTTTGGAAAAGACTTTTAGGATAACTTAATCCAACTGTGAATCCAGTACCTCTAAGTCCACTACTAGACCATGTCCCTAAGTGTGACACCTACACATCTTGTAAATACCTCCAGGGATGGTGACTCTGCCACTTCCCTGGGAAGCCTGTTCCAGGGTTTGACAACAATTTCAGTGAAGAAATTTTTTCTAATAGCCTATCTAAACCTCCTCTGGCATCATTTGAGGCCATTTCCTCTTGTCCTATCACTTATTACTTGGGAGAAAATACAAAAACACACCTCACAACTGTTGTTTGTAGGTCAGCTGTTTACCTTTTCCCAAGGTAGCAACAAACCAGACAGATTCTGTCCATAAAAATCTCTTAATATTTTTCAACTTGTTCACAGAAAAGAGAAAAAATAATTACTGAAAATAATACAAGTCACTAAAGGCTGTTACAAACTAAAAATAGTATTAAATGGCTGGAGATATCCATTCATATACATGACAAAGAACAGATGTTGCTCTCCTTAATTTTTGCAGTATTTTTTATATTGTGAGGGTTGCAGATTGAGTGAGGAAAAGCTGCCACACCACTGTCCAGCACAGCACATGCATCAAGGTCTATGTTTGCATCAGTCTTGTTGATTTACACAGTTTTGACAGTTTTGATTGTTTCTTCTAACAAAAGTGAAGCCTTTAATCAGCAGCCTTTGCTCTCTCTGCACCAACACTGTGGATCCACCAGCAGGAAACCTCTGACCACCAGCACAATCAGAGCAGACCCACTTTTTATCCACCTTTCTTTATGTCTATTACCCTTACCACTGATTGTTCTGCATCTTCCAATGAGTGCTGGCACTCAACACATGAACTTAATTACTGTACTTGGGATTATTTTCAGTTCAAAGTGTCCTTCTCACTGGCCACCAGTATAATACCAGTGCTATGCAGTGTGTCCTACAGAACAATACAATGGGATTGTAAGCAGGTACAGGACCCACGTCCTAGCAGACAAAGTCAGATTCAGTGCAACTCTCTGCCAAACTTTCTGAGACATACCCTAAAGCAAATTATCAACTGAGCTTGGATTTAAATTTGGGTGAAATAATTGCCATCTTCTGAATGGAGGCAGACATGATGGCTCATCAAGGAAAATGAGGGCTAGAAATGGAAAAAAGGAACGAGCAAGACAGAGAGGGTGAGAACACCTTCACGTTCCCCAGCACTGAGAGCCTTCATCATACCCACAATGCAAATTCACACTCTACAAGAAAACCTAAGCAGTCTTCACTACTGCTGTGACACTTCTTCTCTCTCAGATCAATCCTTGCAGCCCGTGCACAGACTGGTGAAATCCCAGGACACCCCTGAGGAAGAAGGGCAGAGACCAGCAGGCTGTCCCATCCCATTCCACCGCCCCAGCCAGGAGCAGACATGGGCTCATTCTTGGCAGGAATTTCCTTTCATGAGTGGGAAGAAACTAATGTGTTCCCTCTAATGACCTATTCCCTCTTTCCACCACAAAGAGCTCTACAAAAGGCCATAACAAATACAAATCTTCAACTATTGAGTTTCCAAATGATAACTCCAGCCCTACACTCAATCTTAATTATGTTTAACTAGATATGGCCTCTAATGCCAGTAATATCTTTAAGAAATTGCTCTTCCTGAATTCAAGTAGACATAGGTAAACATAAGAGGAAAATATACTGTAGTTTTAATTTTAGATTTCTAAGCTCTAAATTTACTTCCAACTCCGAACCTAAACCTAATTATTAGCTGGAATCCTTTCTACTGCTGTCCCCTATATTATGTAATATTTCTTGAAAACCATCATTTTATACTAATTTTTACTATAAATAAATATGAATTCTGTCTGTCTTCGCAAATCACACAAAGTGCAAGTCCTAATGCAAAATTTAATTATATGAATGAATTGAAGGAGGACCAGAAGTAAATGAGAGCATCAAGCATTGGCTTTAGCAACTGTTTTCTCTATTTGTATTTATCTAGACCCTCTAGAATGAAAAAAAGTTTTCTTTCAGTACTAAACCCAACACTTTAAACCTAACTCCAATCTTAATATCAACACCAAGAGTGACCACATCAATGAAAGTGAAAGAAAAGCATATTCCCATAGAGAAATATGTCATCTTTCTGTTTCCGTAGTCCCTGGAATATCCACCCATAAATTGAGAAAAATAGAGTTTGGATTTCCTATTCCTAACACTACCCTAGCCATGACATCCGTGCAAATCTCACCTCTACAAGACGACACAGAACATTCATCATTTCCAAAACCTGTCCATTTCCAACTCTTCAGTAAGAATAAGATGCAGCAAAGATCTGTGTTTTTAAGAAGGAATATGCCAATAGGAGAGAACACTTCTTATCCTGAAATCTAATCTCAGCCCAAAATTTAAAGCAAATTGGAGCCTTAACCTAATACCACCACTAGCCTTAAATTAGTTATAACCTGGTATGCATTCAGACTCCAAATTACACAGTATCTGCCTTTACCAGCAGCTATCTTGTCTTCTGAACTTTGCAAGCCACAGAGAATCAACTGGAGTCTTGAAAATCCAATTCCAAACTCTATGTCTGATGTAAATTATTTGCAAGGCTTGGAGCATAATGACAGAGTACATCCAATTTCCTTTCCAATCTGCCTTCTTTGTAACTCTGTCAGACCACCAGCATAAAGACATGAACAAATATCCTGAAGACTAGAATTCCCAAATCCCAGTTAGAATAATTAATTAATATTAATTAAACATATGTAAATAGTGAAGAAGGATATAGAGCACTTACCCCTTTCTGCAGCCTTCTTGATTCTCCACCCCCCTGACAAAACCAAAAATCTCTGCAATTCTCTCTTACACTCCCAAAGCTCAATCCAAAATCTACCTTGAAGCCTGGTGTTGGTTTTGAACGCCCAAGCAAGCAAGCAATAACCCCTTCAAATTTGTCCCCTTCTGAACATGTGGGTCCTAGAAGCTTTATATTCTGACTCTTACACAAACCATATAACACTTTTTAATTATTTTCAGCAGACAAATGTGCAGATTGCAGATTCCCAGCAGATTTGTCTCCACAGATTGGTCCCAACAGGCTAAGAAAAACAGTCCCCTTTATTCTCCTCCCAGCCATAGACGACCTACTGTAATGCTACAGAATTCTGAACCTGCAAAAATTTCAAAGACAACCCCATTCCTAATTCTGGTTGGGGCCTATAGCCAACACAAAATTAGACATTAAAATATTCCTTTTTGTCAGCATTTGTCCTCTTTGTAATTCTGAGTATCATAATCTTGGCTATGTTGACGGAGCCAGAGAAACTAATAAAATATAATATTTCTGTAGTTTAATTTTAGCTGGGATCCAGTTAAATAGGACATTTAAAAATTAAATATCTGGTTTTGGCCAAATTTTTTCATTCTTTCTATCTCTGTACAGTCTGCATTGTCAGCAAGTCATAAGAATGAGCTGGATAGTGAAGAAAAATGTTCCGAATGAATACATCTCACAGAGAAGTTGATAACTACGGACAGCAACTTCTTCAGCTAATGTATCAAGAAATATATGTTCATCTTTTTATTAATTTTTAAACGTGAATTTATATAATGTTCTACAACCCTATAGAATTTCTCCACCACAAATTTAGAAGTGCTCTTCCCCAGAAATGATAGACAGAAAATATGATACCTAAAGTATTCTTTTATGAGGAGTTTAATTTTTTGCAGCAGCGCTATGAGTTCAGTTAGTGCCAACATTTTTAGTTGCATACTTGATGCAAGCTCTCCACCTAGTGGAGTCATTTTTAATGCTCCAAAGGATCATAACTCCTTTGATGTCATCATTTTTACTTCTGATTCATTTAAGGAGTAATAGAAAGAGTTCCTTACATAAGACTTTATAAATATGTAAGCTATATAATGAGATTTTTTTTTCAAAAGAAAACTTCATTTTACACTGTGACTGAAATATTTACAATAGCTTTGGAAAACATAAAGACCAAGAGAACTATGAAAGTAAAACCAGTTAGAACAATCAACCTGTACCCACAAAATTATTTGAACAGAACAACCCCAGATGTTTTATTCATCTAGGTTAGAGTAGTTGAGTGAAGTTCTATTTTCAGAAAATCCTATACCCTTCACAACTATTAACAACAACCACATTTAAAAGAAAATTTTAGAGCAGGCAACTCTGCTCATATAGCATTGACAAAACAACCCCATCCAGGTGCCAGAGTAAAAAACAGCAATTTGAACAGCTTATCATGAGGCACAGGAAATTCCAAATCACTTGAAGTTCTTGTTTTGAGGCTGGCTGAAACTTTAAAATACATATTCTGGTGTTATCACACACTTGTGCATGTATGTACATCATGCAAGAATTCTGTGGGAAAGGAGAAGGAACGTTGCCATGCAGAAAGTCTAACCAGATGAATATAATCATCCAGCCTGCTTAAATGCATGGATCCTGATAATATCCCTCCCTGTGCTTACAAAGAGCAGGCTCTTAGAAGAAAAAAAAATTTAAAAACCTCACAAAATAAGTGATTATACAAAATACACTGTTCACATCTCAGACCGACTCAGACCAGCTCTGGCCCACAGCTCCAGTACCTGTAATCACAACTGTAGCCCACAGCAGAGAGAATTTAAAGTGCCTTCAGGTAGGCTGGTCCTGAGCCACTTCAGGAGACAAAGGTCAAAAGAGGAGGGTATGAATTTCACCTCTGTTCTTGCTGGCGACAAGTGCACTTCCAAAGCAATTGCTATAATGCACTGTGCTCCTTGCATGACACATTACTTAATAATTGCACGGCTGCATTTCAAGTCACCTTCAGTTCACAGTAGTTTTAAGTTGTGACTTGACAGCCAGAGTGGGTTAGTTATCCTGCACTTGAGATAATGAAGGTATAGATTATAGTTGAGAGCCCACATCAAAAAAATAAGGTCACACATCCTGACTCGATACAGATCACCATTATAAACTTGGTCTCATATAACATTACCATCAAAACAGTGCCTTGGCTTGTTCAGTGCACTTACCAGAACTCCATTTGCCAGTATTGGAGATCACTTTCCCTTTTGCTGATGAAGTTCCAGTGTTTTTCTCCCTGTACCAGTGACTCCCCCACAGCACCCAGGCTTGCAGACGCAGGTAGGCTTCCTTGGGTTCCCTATCTCTGAGTCAGCACACCATCTCACGTGCACACTACGCTGCCTGCACAGCAGCAGTAGGGAGATGTCCCTGCTGCACAGAGGGGAAACTGAGACAGCAGCGGGAGCCTAAGACTTAAGCAGATCACAAACAAGCAGCAGGGGAGGAAAGAGACTTAACTGAGATCTTTTTCTGTATGCCGATAACATGCAGCCTCAAAAGCAGTGCCTTATACTTCCAAGCAGAAAGATGGTACTTAATCCAGCACAAAAGATTTTTTAATGCTAGATTGAGCAACCTAAACATGGTATCCTGCAGGGTAGGACACAAGGCAAGAAAAGACCAGACAGTTTCCTTGTGCTCATGGGACACATACATACATATATATATATATATGCAATACTGTCTCCTAAAGTGCCTGAGTTTCAACTGTGGCACAAACCTTAGCACATGAATTGTCTTCTATTTCCTCTTCCTTACAAAAAAAAACTGAAATACAGGCAAATTACATAACTTATGGAATTGTAGAGCTATTATTATTTTCTTTTTGTGTTACTGATGTCCCTGAGCTCCCATCAAATTTGGCCAGCCAGAACCATGGAACATTCACAGCAACTTTAGTACACTTATTACAGTGATTTTAGTTTATGATCCATCACCAAGAGCAAATCACTCTTCCTCATTTCTGGAGATTAGAGTGCAGGCTTTTATAATCCAGCAGCTCCTGACTAGAAAGAAAAGGGTTAAATACTCTGTAGTGCTGTCCAATGCTTCAGAAGAACCTTGACCATTTGGAAAGAAGGGCAGAGAAGAACTGTGTGAAGTTCTGAAAAGGCAAATGCAGGGTCCTGTACCTGGGGAGGAATAACTGCATGCTCTAGCATGGGCTGGGGGATGACCTTCTGGAAAGCAGCTCTGCAGAGAAGGACCTGGGGGTCCTGGTGGACAACATCTGTCCATGAGCCTGCAGTGCCCTCATGGCCAAGAGGATCAATGGTGTCCTGGGCTGCATTAGGAAGGGCATTGCCAGCAGGCCCAGGGAGGTGATCCTGCCCATCTCCTCAGCCCTGGTGAGGCACATCTAGAGTGCTCTGTGCAGTTCTGGGCTCCTCAGGACAACAGAGACATGGAGCTCCTGGAGCAGGTCCAGTAGAGAGCTACAAAGATTATTCAAAGCCAGAAGCATCTTTCATATGAGGAAAAGCTGAGGGAGTTGGGCATCTTCAGCCTCAAGAAAAGACACCTGAAAGGGAACCTTCCCAATATCTATAGGTGTCCAAAGGGAGGATGCCAAGAGGATGAATCCCAGCTCTTCCTGGTGGTGCCAAGCAATAGCACAAGAGGCAATGGGCAGAAAGTGATGTACAAGATGTTCTATGGGAACTTGAGGAAAATTCCCAAAAATTCTTTACTGTGCTGGTGACCAAGCACTGGAACAGATTGTCCAGAGAGGCTGTGGAGTTTCTGTCCCTGCAGATATTCAAGAACTGTGAACAGAATTCTCTGCCATGTGCACTAGAACAATCCTGTTTGAACAGGAAGGTTGGACTAGATGTGTACCCTTCCCACCTGGCTCATTCAGTGATTCTGTGAAATTGCAGAATCTGCCAACAGCTCCCCAGCTGGAGCCATAAGGAATAGAAACATGCAGCAAAGGCTAGGAGTAGAGCTAACAGGCCTCCAGTGACTGCCCTATGAAAGGACCTCACCTCCTCAGAAACCTTCCCTGTAAACATTTCACTTGGTTTTCAGTGAATAAGGAGAATATTTTGGGGCTGCCTGACAGCATGCTGGCCAGTGTGTGTACCCTCGGCCAATCTGCTGGCCCTTGGTGCATTCCAGTTGTCATTTGCATGGCTGAAGTCAAAGAATACTGTATAACAAATACTGGCGTGCAAATACCCCAAGCACAATGACAAGGGAACATCAGGCTTGGACATATAAATGTGGCTGAAACAGGAGAGCAAAATTTATAATCCCTCTTCCTTGTTCTTCTGCCTGGAAATATGGCTTCTGTTCTTTGGTTGTAGCAATGCTGGCCTTGTGCCAAAATACTGCTTTCCAGTTTTCATTCTTCAGTGACAATAGTCTACTGATTTCATCTGCTACCCCTGCTTATACATTGCCTTTATTTCTTCCTGAGAATCAATAAATATTACCGTCCTTCAGAGACAGGAAGATAGACTGGGTAATGATTTTCTCTGCTTGCCAGGTTCCTTTCACTGAGACTGTGACAACAAGACTTCTGGTAATGAGCGAGAAAACATCTGCAATACCCTTCCACCCTACTGTCCACAAAGGAGGGACTTCATGTGCTATATGCTTATATTCAATTGGGTCCTAAACTTCTGTATTCCAAACAAAATGAGCTTGTTACCTGAATGAAAACTGACCTGATGTTCTTTGTTAGAATGTGAATAACCAGAAAGAGAAAAATATATTCTCAAACATTTGAAAAAATACCTTTAATTGAGGAACATGCCTTGTTTTTTGTACTTGTTCACAAAAGGGTTGCTAAGAAATCTCATCAGACTGAGCAGTTAGTCATTTATAGGGTTGTAGCGACAATGCATTGCTTCAAGAGTAAGACCTAATATAATTGCATGGCTCTGGGTTGTTTGGGGTTTTTTGTCAAATTCCCTTACGAAATTGTGTGATGTTTTCAATATACAGAAAGGCAAACCAAAGGAATCAAAATGATGTTTGGGGGCACAGAGCTCCTACCTTGCCAAATTTCATCTTGTTTACTACCTACTGTTTTGGTGCTAGGATTGTAAAAGATCTTACAGTATATTATTAGGAGAAGAAACTTTTCCTACTAGTCATGACTAAAAACAAACAAAAAAAAAGCTGAAGTCTTATGTGAAATTTGTGCAAAAAAAACCCCTATGAATCAGAAAATTCAACTGGGACAAATGGAAGTTTCTAGAAATTATTAATACAAGGAAATATTTCTAGCAGAGCAAAAAATTAAGCACTGTTAGTCAGACTTGCAACTGCTGTACTGGCATATGCAAGCTTGCTATATATTTTACTTCAGCATAAAGTCATAATTATCTATAATTCACACTATTATCCACGCTGGTACCCTCTTGTATTTGGTGAGAGGTTTTTTTGGTTTTGAGTTTTTTATTCAGCTACATTAAATTAAGCTGCCATCTGGTTTTGGCTTTGGGCTACCTGGCACTTTTTTAATAACATGACAGATTCTCCTTTCTTAATCGCAGCTCATGAGGTGATCCCTTAAAAAATAAAGTGCTATTACAAGAACGCAGAACATAGCTCGCTATTAGAAAACATACATTCATGTATCTACAGCTGAAGGCAATCTTCTGCAGATTGCCACTGTGCAGCTACAGGAAGAAAAGAAACATTTCTTCATTATATCATCATTGTAATTAGGGTCATACTAGACACAGAGTAAGTATCCCTTGGGATTGGACAGTGATTCCAAATTCTTTTTTTTTTTCCTTCCTAAAAGTGATAAATGCAAAACATTTGAAATAGCTGTTGTTCCTTTTTTATCTGGGGTACAAGGACAAAATCCATCACATTGTTCTTTTATGAATTGACCATTTACTTCAGAAATTGTAAAATGCCTTTCACAGACAGACGTCGTTTGTTGGCAAGGATTATATTCAGAGTTATGATTGTAGATATTGCTGGAGACATGCAGCCTATTTATGTGTATGTGACTCAGTCCTTTCCTCTCATCTGTAACATAATACATAACTGGAGATTTACGGGAGAAGTTTTAGAAAAATTAAACTTTCAACTTTTATTGGATAGTACCACAGATCCATTAGTTGTTTATTACCTGCTAAAATAAAGCCCAAAACATAAAGACATTGATTTCACACTGCCCAAATTAGAAATCATCATTTCTGTGTAGTTTACAGAGCATGACAGGTCAAACTGCTGTCTGAAGGAGATCTTTGCTTTATGAAGATGTCTGTTTGACAAGAGAGGGAAGTTAGAGGGGCTGATGGTAAACCTACATGAGAAAAAGTTCCCTGTTTTGGGGAAGAATCTTATGTAAATTAGGATAGCCTCAAGGTAACTATGCTAAAATCTGAGTTTGTTATTGGGGCAATAACAGCTAAACATTTTTATATGCCAGGCAGAGATTATCTTCCTTACAAAAACAGCAAGAGGGTTAGTTGGGCAAGGGGGTGGTTGCTATTGGCATGATGTTAAGATTGTGATATGCAGATTTTTGGAACATGCTTTCCATTCACAGTTGCAGTCTTACAGTTAAGCAAAATGGATTGCCATCCTGCCCTTTGAATTGGCCCTTCAAATCCTTGTGTTTTCCTGCCTCCCTAAGATAGGAAGGGATTAAGGGTGACTGACAGCAGAAAAAAATTATGCAGCCACATATATGTTAATCTTGCCATCTTTTCTGCCAGAGTTGGAAGGAGAGGGATATTTATAACTGTTCCTTTGTCTTGCTTCTGGACTAGCCACTGATTTCCCAGCACCCTAGAAAACATTTCTAAAGGTCTGGGACAGAAAAATAATTATTTCGAGACAACTAATCTCTCCATTCATGTCATTTATATGAAAGCAATTCTACACCCTTAATATTGGCTAGAATATTTGGTCTTGAGTCTCAGGCCAGGCAAAGACTGGGAGGCTCTGATAAACATTTCCTTTATCACAGTCTTAACTAACCCAATTTAATGTAGCATTTGAAATTAAATCAGGGTACTTTTGAACATTGGCAAACTTGGGACAGCAGCCTGGTTTTGGTCAGAGGCTGCAAAGGGGTTTCTTTTGACCTCGAGCACAACAAAGGTCTTATCTGGAGGCCTCCTTAATTCAGAGGGACTCAGAATTTTGCCTTGTATAATCTGACTAAATAACTGTTATTAATTCAAAGATGTCAACCTGGTCTATAGAACCTGAGATACAGGAGAGGTTATATAATAAGTTAAAGCCTCTTCATTTCTCAAAAAAATACTCCAAATCCCCTCTAAAATTTGTTCTACATCATGTATGATCAACATTGCTAGGTCTCACTTTTTCAGAGTTTAGCCTCAGAATGGTGTTACCTCTGAATGTGAAACAGACCTTTATCTTTGCCCGTTCAATTCCACAAGCAGTACCAAGCAGTAAAAGTAATCTGCCACGTGTCACTAACCATCATCGTTTGTTATTACTACTTTTTGACATGGCCATATTGGATACCATGACAACATATTCTGCAGAAGAATGACAGGACTTAGAGGGAACACAAATGAATGCACTTTGTTCGCTTACAACTAAGTATGATCACTTCAATTTTTCACTTTATTAATATTTTAAATACATAAAGACCCTTTTGTCCTAATGGATTCCAAAGCAAACCATTAAAAAAAGAAATAGGAGTGATTTAGATATTACTCCCCATAATTGGATTATACGTTTCTTGCTTCTGTGTTGAATTACTGTAGCAATTCAGCCTACAGATGACCAAAGTCTCTGATTTCTCAGTTGAGAAAGTCTTTTCTCTGAGCAACAGACTTGTAATTGTAGCATAGAATTTGTCAAAAGATCCATTCTATCCTCTGATGAATTAAACTCATAAAAGATGCAAGAACACATTTGTGCTGCTGATAGTGACAGCACTAGCTCTGCAGATGTCACTGTTGCTGTCACTTTGCCCCACATAACTCAGTCAGTCTTGGGTATCTTTCCAGAAACCAGCACAAAGCCTGATTCAGTCCTTCCCTTCTAAACATGGCCTTTATATTATTTGGAATAATAGCAAGCAGGAAAAGAAGGATGTCTTTTGGAGAGAAATTTCTAATTAATTTAGATTTTCAATGTCTGAACTACAATTGCAGCAAACTACTGGCCCTTAATTTGGCCTTTTGGGGTCAAGTCCCAGTAGGCTCAGTGTGAAGTGCTGACCAATTTCAAACAAGTATTTTTGAAAGGCCAATATCACAGAATCACAGAATCTCTTGGTTGGAGAGAGATCATCAATCACCTTTAAGATCATGAAGAGAGAGATCATCGATCACCTTTACGATCATCGAGTCCAACCCAGCCCTAACACCTCAACTAAACCACGGCACTGAGTGCCAGCCACATACAATCTCTTTTTTTTACACATCCAGGGATGGTGACTCCACCACCTCAATGGGCAGACCATTCCAGTATCACTCTTTTATCACACTTTCAGTAAAAAAACTTTTTCCTAATATCCAACCTATATTTCCCTTGGCTCAGCTTAAGACTGTGTCCTCTCATTCTGCCAGTTGCTGCCTGGAGAAAGAGACCAACCCCCACCTGACTACACCCACCTTTTAGGGAGCTGTAAGAGAGTGGTAAGGTGACCTCTGGGTTTCCTTTTCTCCAGGCTAGCTAACCCCAGCTCTCTCAGTCATTCCTATGCAAATACATTTTAAAGGTTCCATGTTGTAAGAGGCCAGTGGGATAGCTACAGGCCTTCACAACATCCCCCTGGACAAGTTGTCCAACTGTTGGCTGAGAGGTTCACAGGGTGAAGAATTGGCTGAAAGGCAGAGCTCAAGGGGTTGTAGTGCATGGGGCTACATCTGGCTGGTGACTGCTCACCAGTGGTGCTCCTCAGGGCTCAATTTTAGGGCCAGGTCTGTTTCAATATATTTCCCAACTGCCTGAGGGCAGGAGTTGAACGCAGCATTAGCAAGTTTGCTGATGATACCAGTCTGGGAAACGCTGCTGACTCTGTTGAGGAACAAGAGGCCTTGCAGATGGATCCAGATAGATTAGAGCATTGGGCACTGATTAATGGGATGAAATTTAAGAAGTTGAAATGCTGGATTCTGCACCTACAACAGAGTAATGCTGGGCACAAGTATAAATTGAGAGAAGAGTGGCTGGAAACAGCCCTGCAGAAAGAGGTCTGGGGGTGCAGGTTGACAGGATGCCCACCAGGAGCCAGCAGCGTGTGTGCCCTGGCTGCCAAGCCATTCTGGGATGCATCAAAAACAGCATCACCAGCCAGTCAAAAGAGGTGATTATTCTGTTGTATTCAGTGTTAACATGGCTTCAACTTGAGTGGTGTGTGCAGTTCTGAGCCTCTCAGCTTAAGAAGGATGTGGAAGATCTTTGGATGCATCCAGAAGAGGGCAGCTAAGCTGGTGAAAGGGTTGGAAGGCACTTCCCGTGAGGAGCAGCTGAGCACTTTGAGCTTCTCTAGTCTGTGGAGAAGTAGGCTGAGGGGTGACCTCATTATTCTCTCCAGCTTCCTGAGGATGGGAAGTGGAGAGGGAGGTGCTGATCTCCAGTTTTGGTATCCAGTGATAAGACATTGTTCAAAGCTGTGCTGGAAGAGGTTTAGACTGAACATCAGGAGACATTTCTTTACTGAGAGGGTGGTCAAGCCCCAGAAGAGACTTCCTAGAGAGGTGGTCAATGCTCCCAGCCTGTCAGCCTATAAGAGACATTTGGACAGTGCCCTTAACAACATGCTTTAAGTTTTGGTCAGCCCTGAATTGTTCAGGCATTTGGACTAGATGATCATTGTAGGTCTCTTCCAACTGAAGTAGTCCAGTCTATTCTTGTCTGTCCAAATTATATTTATAAATATTCTAAATTATTCAGGATTTGAACCAAAAGAAAGAGATAAAGAGGAGGAAGCAGTCATGGTTTATTTGCTTTTTGGAAATGTGACAGGCAAGACAGATACCCATCTAAGCAATGGTATGAGGTTTTTTACACAGCTCAAGTTAATATACCTCTATTTTAAAAGTTGACACTTGTAACATTTAGCAGGCCTAACAGGAGAAGCTTAACTATTAAGAGTCTCATTTACCTGATGCAAATTGCTCCAGGAGAAGTTACTACAGAAGACTTAGTTACTCACAAGTATAATCTAGTGAATACTTAAAAGATTTTTTGCATAGGATAGTAGAACTCTCATATTAGCTAAAGAAAGAATATTTAGAGAAATCTGAGAGGAAATGGCATAGGATTACAGCAAAAATCCATTTTCACAGGATTAAATATTACCTTACTTAAAGAAGAACTAGAAAATAGAATTAACTACAATATGAGTAAAAAAGAGAAGGTAGAATTCGGAAACAGTGTAACAAAAAAATAAAATTGACATACTGTTCCAAGAAAGCCTGTCAGCAACCAAAACCAGATCAAATAAAACAAACCAGTACAAAACTACAGCTCCCTGTAAATGGACAGATAAGTCAGTTTAAATCAGTTTGGTTTATCATAATAGAGGCTGGATTAGACCAGGGTCTCCTGGATAACTGAAAGATGTGAGTGTTAATTCTGCAAAAGATAGATTTGGGACCAGTGACTGAGATATAGGATTACAGAGTAGTATAATTCCAAATGTCAAGCAGAAGAATAACATGTGAATAGACACAGAAAAGCAGAAACATTGACACATAAAATACTGTGAATAAATTAGGATTATTAATTTAGTTGGAAATACAAGAGGAAAAGATGAGGGTTTGTGGGATACTGGAGCCCATGGGAAGTTTATTTTACATGGGTATGCCGAGAAAGTTTGGAGAATAAGGAAACAGTGTGTCAGACTGTCAGTGGGCATAAATATATCAAAAAAGTATAAAAGGAAATCTTATTTTAATTAAGCACCATGGCTACTGAGATAGTAACTAATTGTTCCCAACTGGGCTTGGCACTAGATCAATAGCTACAATGTCCCTGAAATTATAAACACAGTACAGTAAAGAACAGCAAGTACCATGACTGTAGTTCACTAGGATGGTATCAAAATTGAGTTTGCTAAGAGTGTGGAATATGTTCTTCATCAGTCCAGCACTTATGGACCTCATTACATTCTGATAATTTAGACAGATTGAAAAGGAAAGAGAAGTGTCATCCCTAGTGTGAAAAGTCCCTAGTGTGGCAGGGGACTCTGGACATGGTTATTGAAAATTTAACAGCAATATTTGAGAGGAATGCTACTGCTCCATGACCCAGGAAGAGAAAATTAAACACAGTAACCTAAAGATTTTAAATATTATAGGTTGATATTTTTAAAAAGCAATACTGCTGGTAAGTTTACAGATATGAAATTGTAGTGGACACTCAGCACATATAGGTTGAACCTATCTGGAAAAAGTAAGAATTTGTGTCTTGGATTACCAACAGAGAGAATAGCTTCTTTGAAGATGAAGACTTATTGGAGATGTCCAGGAAAATAGCTTACAAAATTGTCAAAGGGGAGTGTTCAAACATCTTTGAAGGTTTAAAACAGATCCCTAGTCTGCATGTGAGAAATGTGACCAGTAGCTTGTAGAGGAGATTTAATAATGTCTTACCTAATATATGAAATTATCAAGGAAAGCAAAAAAGAATGATAAAGTATACCAAAATCAGATTCTGAGAAGCTGCAGAAAAACATAATGGTATGCAACAGATGTCTCAAATCCAGGCATTTCAGCAGGTAAAACTTGCTTCTCATCCTCAGACCCAGAAAAAGCCTACCATTAAAGGTTAATAGTTGAGCATCTTCTTTAGGCACAAAAGTCCTGTTTGGTTGAGTAAATATACCATGAAGATTCTAACAGTGGGTAAAAATATCATGCAAAACTTCAGGTTGAGATTTGTATTTCAGTGTGGAACAGCTTTATTGTTGTCCTACCCTTACTGATGATCATGTGGTACATGTGAGAAAAACGTTACAGCCATCAGGAGATATCTGGGACTTGGTGGCTCTTCAAAGAAATCTCTGCTTAAGAGAAACTGGCCTGAAATCCACTGTTATGTAAGGGATTTGAGGTTCATTGGCATATACTGATGCAAGAGGTTAAAGTTGCTACCATGCTGGCATTGCCCCTGTTATGATGATATCTCAGCTCTCTGTAATCTTGACAATATTTGAGAAAGTATGCAAGAAGGTGCTAATCATAATTTTTACCAAGGAAACAAAAAAATCTGCTAGAGGAGTAAATTCGAGTCACAAGCTAATGTCCCAGGTCTTAAACCAACTTTCCATGATATGGTCTAAGTGAATTTAAACTCTCCAGTCTGAAAATATAAGTCCACTTTTAAGTTCAGTTTTGGAGAGAGAGAAGTTACAAGCTTTTTTACTGTTTTTACATTATTTAACCAAAAGATGTGACTGGGGGCATGGTAAGAATGATCTCGGCACTTTTTTCTGTATAATAAAAGTAGATTTTGTAATGTAGGCCTCTCAATGAGCATAGAATATTGCAAAAGAAACACTGACTTCAATAACCTATGCTAATGTAAATTGTTTATTTTGACAGTCACTCAAGAAAGTGATGGTTCAGCCACGACTGCTGACCTTCCTCAAGGTTTCTTCTAAATAAGTCAAAGCAAATTCTCCAAATATCTAGAAGAAATGCAATGTCAAAACAACGTGCTTCAGAATAACTGTCAACCTGTATGACTAAATTAAATTAACCTGCACCAAAGATTAAACAATGTTGTTCTGAAATGCATAACAGTCCTTGTATTTATAGAGGGAACTGCAACAAAATAACCTTGATAATTTCTATAGATTTGGGAAGGAAGACACAAACATACAGCTACTTAAAATCAGTGGTCAGCAATCAGCGTTGGTCCATGGAAATAATGAAAACTCAATATGGTGTTAAATGAAGCATCAATTGTTTCAGTTTTAAGATTTCATATCTGAGGTATTGTCAATATTGACTGTAAATCATGGTTTGGGGAAAGCAGATCTGTATTCTGAAGTACCAAATCACCATTGTTATTTAACTGTAGTGGTGTTGGGGAGGTTGTTAATGGCTATCTCAGAATTTCTTTTTGCCATTAGCAAGAGCATCCAAAGACTGAAATGATAGCTTGTAGGAAACAACTGCAGTGAAGTTAGGTTTTAAAAGCCAATCATGTTATTCAGATCACTTTCACTGGCAATAAAATAATTACAGTAAATCAGGAATAAGCTCTACAGAAGACTAAATGACAGGGGTTACTACAGTTGCTATTTACAGAGACAAAGTCTGGAAAGGTTTTATGTAGCTATTATTCACATATACGATCTTCTCAAACATTTGGCCTTCCTGAACAGTGTTGGAGTTGCAATGCTTATTTCTGATTTAGTTATATAAATCTAAACTATCTATTTCTTGTCTCTTTTAATTCAAATCCCTGGCAGTACAATTATGAGAATATATATGTGCTTCTATACACATATTTTTAAAATTATTTAACTGAAAAAGAAGATACTGCAAATTGAAAAAAAAAATACATAGAGGAAGCTGTTAGTTGGGAGACAGACATCACTCTTTAGTATATGCAAAGACAAGCCTATTTTTTCCCTTGATGTTCACAGAGAGGTTTATTGCCATTTAAACTCTCAGCAATTCCTCCTTCCCAGCTCCAGGATCACTTAACACGCCAGGAAAGTACATGAGCCAAAATGCGTCTTCAGGGAGGTGTTATGCTGCCCTGAACAGTTGACTGTTCCAACATTTAGAATTTATGGTTCTGTCATTACAGAAGACATGTAAACCTTCAGGATCAGTGAAGTCTTGACGGTATGTTCAGTCCATTAAAAAAAAAGGAGCTATTAGTAAATTTTAAGCAGCCTTTTTTCTTCTGTTTCTCAATGGAGGCTGCTACATGTAAACTACTCCACAGCCTATTCTTAACCCTCCTAGGGTAACTGCAGCTCTAGGAAACATTTGCATGCTGCCATAATCCATGTGGTTAAAGGAGCTAAATTATTCAGTGAAGTATCTTTTCCATATTCAAATCTTGTCAAAGCCTGCTACTTAAGAAGCAGATTCTCTAAAACAGACCTTTGCACTCTGGTTCCAGCAGCTCCTCTTTCCTGTGGTTACTAGCAACTCTCTAGAAAAAGGCCCTTTCTCAGATTTGTAATTTCTTATGAATTTAAGTGATTCTTACAGTCTCCTTACTTCCCTATTTTTCATTTCTCGGCCATAAGAAAATGTATTGTACCAAGCTTTCATTCCCCTTCCACAGTTCTGTCTTGAGAAAAAAAGATGGAGAAGCTCTCGCTGACCTTGTTCCACCACTGGAGGAGGGCTCTGGAGAACTCACACATCCTTTAATCCAGCACTTTCACACATTAGCCTTCTCTGATGAGGGATTATGTTTGCCCTTGTACCTCCTTCCTTTAAGCAATGGATCCTTAGCCAAAGTCAGATGTAAAGACCATTATTATTTGGTAAAAAATTTAAACAACTGTACTCAAGTCTAAAATCTGGTCTTGCTTCAGCATTTGGAGAAGTTTGCCAGGGGCTTACCTGATTTACTTTGACAGATTTAGATGCTTAGTCAGTAGGCTAAGTTCAAGACACGCTAAATGCACTCTGAGCCATGCTCATCACCTGTAACTGAAATCTGAAATCCTTGGGCTGATGCTCCTTCGTTACTTTTTAATGCATTTAATTCACAATGTGCATCTTGGTCTCCTCAATCTACTCTCTGGGACGCTGTTTATCTTTATTGCAGTACCTACTATTTCCTCCACGAGGCAGCAGTTTGTAAAAAGTATTGTACAAATATTACATATTGCAAAGAGTACTGAGAGTAGCTGTTATTAAATAGTTTGAAAATTAGATCCAGGATGAATAGAAACACAGAAAACTGGATATTTTCAAAAGAATGGGATAAGAAATATATATTTTTTTCTGACAGAAGAAAAGGTTTTCCCATAAATAAAGATAATAAACATGAAAAAGTTATGTCATTGATACTTTATTGCAAACAGCTGCATTTATACATATATATATACAAAACAGGTTGCTTACAGAAGTTGTTGGTAATCACCTTAAAATAAGGCTCAGCAAAGTACCCTTTCTTACTTGTCAGTTTGTCATTTCAAGGCTATTTTTCTCTAAAACTCAGCTACATCATACACATTACTAAGCATCAGTTAGACATGTGATTCTCTTTTGCAGAAAAAGCAGAACTCAACTTATTTATACAAAAATGTATGGAATTTACCCGCCTCAGAACATATGGTCAAATATCTGCTTACTGCAAGGCTGGTATTTAAACCTATTTGATCTTTATCTGAGGTGTAGGATAAAATGTTTGCCTGTTTTAAGAGACACTCACAAACTTAGCACTTGTAAAGCTGAACTACTGAACTATCCCAAACAATGAGACAAATCCAGGTTCCAAACTGACTTACATAAAATAAAAATTTCCCGTTGTTATTACAGCAAAATTTTCATCTTAGAAAGTACATGCAGATAAAATCTTCATTATTTTTTCATAACTTAAATGCAAATTACTGACAGAGAAATCAACTTATTAAGATGAAACCTGAAAGAAGGAGTCATAGAATGAACGGAATATTCAGTAAGCTATCCAGTTAATGTTCAAAAAGACCCCAATTACATTTACATTCTCAATAAAAGTGGAACAAGAAGCAGGTTTAATTCAGACAAATTAGGGAATAATTTACTGGGAAATAGTAATAAGATTGTGAATCTCTGTATTGTCCCTTTGTTTTGGAAACTGGCCCGTTTGTATAATTGATCTGTAGTTATCTTTCCTTTTTCTTCTCTTCTTCCTTTCAATGTCTAGGCTAATCAGCATATTTTTTTCCAAAACAGTTGTTTTTATTTTATATATGACATTATACTACTTAAACTGAGCATTGGATCACTTCCTCCATTTACGTTTGCAATAAATATTATAATTGTCTTAAGCCTTTCTATGTGTTTTCTCTGCTTCACCTGACATTATACTAGAGGAACTATACAGTTTCATTGCTTTCATTTGAGGCAACAGCTTTAATACATTGATTTGAGTCATCAGGATATAAATATTTTGACTTCTACTTAGCCAAAGTCACATGAATTAGATTAGTGCTGCTATACCTTTCTTAGGAGGTTGGCTCTTTCATTTCTTCTTGTGCCAAGACAAGTTGCATACCCAAGACGTGGCAGAATTTTATTGCATCTGTTCAGCATGGTAAGCCTGATGCCACATGGCAGCACCCCATTTACTGAGTAGATAAAGACCAATCAACTCTGTGTTACACAGAGTATATACATAAGAGAGGATGAGAGGATGGCTATGGCCTGACTGCTACTGCCAAAAGGATTTATCAAGTATGGTCATGGTTGTTCTTTTTGTCAGGGACAACTCTGCTTTTCCCCTTCCTGTGGCTGGGTTCATGTGCACGGCAGGAAGAACTATGGAAAATTTCCACATAACTTCTGCTCATGGAAAAACTAATTTAGACTCTTGCCTGGATGCCTCTATTGTCTCTGTCAAAGAAAACCACTACAAGGAGCACTAGGAGTAGGCCCCCAACCCCTACAGGACATAAGATGGCATGCTGAGTCCATTGTTTTTTGCCTTAGCCAGTTGTTAAATGGCTGATTTCCTAAAAGGAGGAAGTTTGGGTTTTATTTCTGAAACACTGATTTATTTCTGATTGCTTTTCACAATCTGCAGACTACTCTGTGCTCATGCTTCCTAAAGTACTATATACTGTGCATTTCTTTCCTACAGCACCAAGAAGTTCTGTAAAAGACTGGTCATCATACCTTTTGAAAACATGGAAAGAAAATACCATGACTGAAATTATCACCCAGAAAGCCATTTTGTCAATTTTTATGTAATTTTTGACTACAGAACACAAATTGAAGTAATTCTGAAGAAAATTAAGAAAATAGGATCGAGACACATAGCAGGGAAAAAAAATGGTAAATGGGGATGGGCTTTGGAGGACTGTCAACACACCACAGGACAAACTCTATGGTGATGAGGGGCTGGCACTGCCACAAACTGCAACTATCTTCTATGCTAAGTAATTATGAAGACATGAAGGTTGTGATAACTAAATAAGCTTCACTTTAAAAAAAGATGGAATTACAGTGGTTATTGACATAATCTGAGTTTAAGTTTTAGCAGACAAGAGCTTCCTTAAGTAAAGATGTGCTACAACCCTTCTATCCATTGTGAACTGGAAATAAAGAATTGAAAAATTCCCCTTTTTAATGTGGTATACAACTATAAAAGAGACTGTCTGCCAAAGAAAAATCTGATGAAAATCAACTGGGCCTTCAAACCAGGAAAATAGCTTTTCTGCTGCAGTTTTTGCCATGAAACATAAGATAAAATACTTCACATCCAAAATTTCATACTCCTTTACATTTCATGACCATAGCAACAAGGTGTTCTCAATAAACATGTAGGAATGAACACCTACACCCATTTGACATCTAAAATGAACAGAAGCTGATGGCTGGGGTGTGGGGAGGTATGCTCCATTGCAATTCATTCTCTTAGGGGTTTTTTTTTTCCATTCTAGGAGGTACTGTTTACTTTTCTCAGTGTATTAATGCATAGAGGCATCTGAATTAAGAGAAAAAAATTAATACTTGCCCACCTTCTGATCTGTGGAATTAAAGATACCCTACCCTACAATGGAAGGCTACAATGGCAGAACTCATGTGGGAAATAACAGCTTTGGTGTGACCTTCATAGCCTGAAGAAAAGTGAGGAAAATTGTGCTGAAATAACCTTAAGATGACTGGAGTTTTGAAAAGCAGTCAGTCAAATGAAGGAAAATACATGCAGAAGCACAGGCTGCCCTCTATATCAACAATGGCTGAATAGCAAAGGAACCTACACGTGTATTTTTAAAGTAAAACATCTTCTGATTAAAAATATTTATGATGAAGCTTATTCAGTGGAATGCATAATGAAGAAGTACTTAAAATATAAATAAACTTTCATGCTATTGTGTTTTGTTAAATTTTAAGTAATTCCAATAGAAACTTAAAGCCTTTAACATAATTTTAGATTATGTTTTACTAGAATTACCAGAAATTGCTATTACACCTTTTAGACAAAAATGTTGGGTAGGTTATCTGCTATTATCTTGGTGGAAAAAGATAATTTCTGTGACACGGTCCCTAAGATACCCTCAACTCAGATCCTTTAGCAACTCTGCTGACTTCCAGAGCCTTAGACAGCTCCATACTTTCTACAGATATCAAAACACATCAATAGGGGTGTATGAAAAAGTCATCACTACTAGAAGAGAAAAAGAAAAGAAATTTAAAATGTTATTTTTAACCATAAAATACATCCAACTAGAAAAAAAAGTGACCAAGTTTGGGTCACTAATCTAATTCCTTTTCAAGCAAACTAGTTTCCTTAAAGTTGTCTCACTTCCTGCTGAAGACAGGAAGTCTTCACAATTATTTTCACTTCTGTGAGCCTGTGTGGTAATTTTAGCTTCCATTTTCTCTTTCTGAAAGCATTGCCAAAACAACTTTTAAAAGACATCTAAAAAAATAAGAAAAAGATTGTCTCCAAAGTAAAAAAAAAAAAAAAAACAAACCTGAAAATTTCCCTTGATGGCAGTTTAAGTAGGCTTCTGCATGGATCTCTCACATTGTTTAGCACTACTACTCCATGCTTTTGTGAATCTTGTTACACAAGCACATATTTTCTAATGGTCTTGAGAATAATTTAAAAAAAAATCTAACTCAACATATCTTTTCAGTTAGTTTTGTAGGCATTTCAAGACTATTTCAAGGACCCTATTGTTTTCCTTGTTTTTATGGGAAAAGTGTATTAAAATATATCACACACTGTCTTATCAAACTGTTTATTATTACATCAAGGCAGTGAAAAACAAGGTTATTTGCAAGGAAAAACAGGGTGAAATTATAAAAGTGTCAAAGGCCATTAGTAAATAAACAGGGATAAAGCAGAGATCATGCAAATATTTTCAGGAGAGCAAGAACCTAAAATATAAATACAGCTGGAAACTCTAGAACCATACTTTACTTTTAGTTGCACTGCCTTAAAAATGTAGTCTCAAAATTATATTTTGAAAACACAAAATGCTATTAGAACAGAAATTTTCACTTCCAAAAGTTACTTATCAATGTAATTTTGAACTGTAATAAAACATTCTATAATTACAGTGACTGAAGAAAGGTGGTGCTTTATTTTTAATGTTTAGTCAAGAGCATTTAACTTAAGCTGTTAGTTAAATACTACACTATTCTAAAGGAATGCTTAAAAAAAAAAAAAGAAACTAATTTCCAAACCTCTTTTTTCACCAGATCAAAAGTAACAATGTAAACTGCACACATATCCAGCTGTTAGCTGAAATCTCAGCCAAAGCTGCCTGGTCTAAGACCTGCAAGCAAAACCCAAGCCACATATCACTCACAGACATGGATTTCTACCTACTCAACTCAGAAGTTATCTCCAGTTCACCTTTATAGGCTTAATACATATTTAGAAATTTTGTTTACAAAGGCAGATTTTTGTTGACATTTTGATATATTGACTGTCTTCTTGCAGGATCTGCTCTCTATATTTGTTTCTATATTCTCAACATTTATAATAAATAAAATACGCTGCATATTGCCTTGTTTCTTAAGTATAATACAAACCTAATTTTAAAATTTGCAAATAAGAAAAATTGTAGCATACACTTAATGCTCAGAAGAAGCCCATGCAGACAAATTAAATGACAAGAACTAGAAAATAACATTTCCTACTCAGCATTTGTATAGAAAATTTCACCATACTACTGAATGATTTAAAAATTTTAAGCTAGACTGAAGTGTGGGTAGAGATTCACTTCTAACAGCTTAATGATACTACTGTACAAAATACAAATAAAGTGGTTATATTCTAATGTTATGACAGAATTCTGCTTTTGTGTTTTAATTTCCATTGAAAAAGTCCAGTCTGATCCTTTGCTCTGGTGAGTACGTCGAGATTTGGATGATGCCAAACCTCTTTCCTAAATAGTATTTTCAGTCGTAAGGATCCTACGAAGCCTAAGGCTTTCCTGTAAACCCCAAGTGAGTTTGCTCAGTGGAAAGTTCAGGAAAAAACTGAGTGACACAGAAAAACAGCAAGTTATAGTTTTCCAAAGTGTATCCAGAAACTTTCCCAAATTTGCCAGAATATAATCCTGACAAAGTCATCATGCGATGTAAAATCATTAACAGATGAGCAGTCACGATAAAATTAACAAAATAAAACAAACAAACAAGCAAAAAAGAAAAATAAAAACAATTCTGTGCAATTTTTCAATACTGAATTACCAATGGGGTTTTTTTTATATCAACTGGCTAATATTTTTCTTAATAAGTGAGTCTGACTACATGGTAGCCTTCTATCAAAGTATCAATGCTTAACAAAAGAAGATATTAATTGCTCTATAAAAAGTAAATTCAGCAGGTGAGAAGTAAAGAAATGAAAAGGATTACAGTAGCTATTTGCATGCCTGTTATTAGTACTTAACATGACATATGGTACACCTAAGTTGGAGGAAAATCAATTTTGCATTAATCTCTAGTTGGAGGCACCTCAGATTTGTAGAACAGCTGATAACATTCAATAAGTTAGGTACAGAGTCCCTCTTCCAGCAGCAAATTATCTTGGACTTACCATGGGATAGCATAAGCAACAAATTGTTGCATATTATCCTTGCAAGCCTCTACCAAACACTGATTCAGTAACTATCCCCAACCATCATAAATGACTGGAATACTCCACAGAGCAGCTTGGCTGCTGGCTAACTAGCAGAGGCCTGGCTATCTGTCCACTGTGCAGCTGTTGGCCCAAGCCACTGAAGTCAATGGGGCACTGTCCTGCCACATGAGTCACTTGCAGGCTGGTTACTTGCCCGGCTCGCCAGGCTGCCAAAGCACAAACAGCTAGGGCTGCCTCCCCTCTGAACTGTCAGACCCCCCTGTCGGCTGTCAGATAGCTCAGCCGCGATGTTAAAGGCACCTTTCACTCCACTGGGGATTCTGCACTGTCTGTATTTTCTCCCCATCAGCAAATCTCAGCTCTCCAAAACAGAATTCCCTTTTCTTCCCAGATCTCATTCAATCATATCAGGCCAACTTGGCTTGTCTGCGAGTCTTGAAGTTCGCATGATTTGGGAACTAAGAGACCAAATCCCATCAGTGATGTAAACAGAAACATAGAATAACTCATACAATCATAAAATAGTTTGGGTTGGCAAAGAGCTTTAAAGGTCATTAAGTCCAAACTCACTGCAACAAGTGGGGACAGCTTCGACTTGATCGGGTTGCTCAGAGCCCTGTCCAACCTGATCTTGAGTGTTTTCAGGGATGAGACACCTACCACCTCTCTGGGAAACCTTTTTCAGTGCTTCACGAATCTTACACTAAAAAAATTCTTCCACATAACTAGTTTAAATCTCCCTTCTGTTAGTTTAAAATCATTACCCCTTACCCTATTGCTAGAGTCCCTATGAAAAAGTCTGTCACCATCAGACATTGAAACTTATCACTCTGAGATGTTGAGGCCAGATTGTCAAGACTTGACCAGCTCTCAGAGTAATATCCTTTGTGACTCAATCATGTAAGAATCTCTAACCAATGGAGACTTGGAGCATGTCATGAACAGGGCTCTGGAGGAAAGGTAAAGGACATGAAAGCCCACACAGTTCTCCTTCCAGTCACAGGAGAGGCAGCTAAAGGAGAGAGCTCATCCTGAGAGTTGATACCTGTCTGCATGACTGATCTCATAGAGTGAGCTTTAGCCTTCGTAACCACAGGCCCTTCAGGAGCAGTGAGGATGGCTGGACAGAGCTGGGATCAAAATGATGAGGTTATTTAGTTTGTTGGTATGGCTGTGGGACCCAGGATGATTTTGCCTGAAAGCTAATATGGAAAAATTAAAGCTTAGCCACCTGTCCTATTCAGCAGATGACTCTGACAGTGCCAGAGCAAGGGAAGGTCCACAAGCAGATTAAGAGGAGCAGAGCTGCCCCATCCCTAGCAGCAGCAACCTTTACTTATACTGGATGAAATCTTATCTGCTTACGACCTGATCTCCTACAGCTTTGTCTCCAGCGGTTGAGGTCACACAAACCCATGCCAACAGGATGAATGCCAGCTGAAGGGCTTAGCTGCTGAGGGAGCACTTGAGAAGACTTGTTTTAGTGTAAATTCTTGTCGATTGGGTTCGACAGCTGACCCCAGTTGCAGCCTTTTCTTCAGCTGAGGTGCCCTGCTCAATCCAGATGCCAGATTTCATGTTCATTATCAGGGCAGGAAACAGACACACTGGGATATGTGATAAAAAGAAACCTAACTTTCATGGGAAGCAAAACAAAAACCTGCTTCTCACTCTGGCTAGGAATTGTTTTTTAACAAAAATCTATATCGAATCTACTTGCAAGTAAAATAATAGAGAAATGGCTCTTTTCTCTAGAAAGTGTGGAGAAGTGTGGAGAGGGTTTTGAAACTAGGAGAAAAGTTCACACGCCACTTTTCAATGCTCTGTCCTGTCCATGCAAGACCTATTCAACATTGTCATGAACAGCCCAGGTAACAAAACAGCAGAGACAATATGAAAAGAGAAAAAAATTAAATATTTTTGCTAAATTGATTGTCCATGATCAAAATAATTGAAATTCAGCAAGGAGAAAAACATTACTAATAAGGAGATACCAAATGTATGGATACATTTGAGTAGTGATTGCCCAGAATAGGAATCTATAATCAAAAATTAAATTTAGATGTTGTTGATTTAAAAAAACCCAAACATTCAGAGAAACTCCTTTGCCAGTTTTGAGGTGATGAGGTTGGTTAGAAACACATGAGAACTGTTGTTTTGGGGTCTTCACTCAACAAACAGTGTTGAGAAATTATGAGAAGTAGAGAGGAGAAAAAAAAATAGGAGGCAAACATCTGACAACTGGTCATTGAAAATGTGAATTTTTCATGTGGAAAAGGTAGACGTGTTTGTAATAGATAAACGAGCTCCTTCCACTTTATAGTGTTGTTGGGGCGGTGTTTTTTGCCCATCCACACTAGATAGGATTTTTTTAATATATAAAAAGCTTCATTTTGGGTTTCAGGTCACGAAATATGACAATAGGATTTGGCACAATCAGCTTTACATTTATCACCTTTATTTATTTTTACAAGTAAGTTGGATGCACACCTGTTAGAAGCCTTGTAGATCAATGTTGTTCAAACTGTTGACCACGAATAAAAGCATCTGTAAAGTTAAAAGACAGACGCCTTTCATTCCTATTCTACCTGACAGCCAGAATAGGAGTAAAATGTGAATTTATACGAAGAATGTTCCAATGGCTCTCGAACAGTCCCCTCAGCCCTCAGTCAACAAACAGCTGAACTGAAGGGAATCTCAAAGCATCATCAGTATGGTCTGACTGGAAGTGTCCTGCCACATTTACCCTTGCCAGACATCTGATGTAGCCTCAGTGTGGATGTGATATGTGAGCCAGGCTGCCTTTGATTGCTTCAGGTTCAAAGGTCAGGGTACACCAGGGTACACCACACTGCTTCATGAAGCAGTTTAGACTACGGAAGACCTCGAAGCCTCTTCCAACTCACCATCCCATGTGAACCCTAAGTCCTAAACACCAGCTGTGAATTCAGGTTACTCTCCTGACTCATTGCTTTCAGTTCAGTGAGGAAAGACAGAAACAGAAAGGGAAGAAACCCATTCAAGCCAGAACTCATGTGATGGGAGATAAATTTGTACCAAATAGCTCATTGCTGGCTATTCTCAGAGGGCTTATGCTTTGGGCCCCTCAGTTTAGGAAAGACATTGAGATGTTGGAACTGGTCCAAAGAAGAGCAACGATTCTGGAGCACCAATCCCGTGAGGAGCAGCTGAGGGAGCTGGGGTTGAGCCTGGACAAAGAGGGGCTCAGGGGTGACCTTATCACTCTACAACTCCCTGAAAAGGAGGTTATAACCAGGTGAAGGTTGGCTGCTTCTGCCAGGCAACCAGCGACAGTATGACGGGACATAGTCTCAAGCTGTGCCAGGGGAGATTTCGGTTGAAGATTAGGAACAACATTTTCATGGAAAGGGTGCTTAGACATAGGGAGGGGCTGCCAAGGGAGATGGTGGAGTCACCGTTCCTGGTAAGGAAAGACTGAACGTGGCACTCGGTCCAG
Source organism: Brachypodius melanocephalos (assembly GCA_013398615.1). Lineage (NCBI taxonomy): Eukaryota > Metazoa > Chordata > Aves > Passeriformes > Pycnonotidae > Brachypodius > Brachypodius melanocephalos. Next base: position 20,412,327 of record VZSR01001685.1, read on the forward strand.
TTGACATGGTGGTATTTGGTCATAGGTGGGACTCGATGATCCCTGAGATCTTTCCCAGTCTGACCAAGTCTGGATTCAGGGAAGGTATCTCCCCGGAGCCCCCGAGCAGCCACCGCGGCCCTCAACCCCGCCCCGCGCGCGCCGGGAGGCGGCCTCGCACCTCAGCATTTCCGGGTCGGAGGCGGGGCGGTGTGAGGGGGCGGGCGCTGACGTCGCCGGAGGGTCCGGGGGCCGCTCGGCGCCTGTTTATTGTTCTCGCTGCCGCCGCGTTCTGCCTTTCCCGGCGCCTGCGGGGCCGCGGCGGGAGGGAGGGAGGGCGGACGGACGGACAGCAGGACCGAGCGAACAGAGCCCCTCCGCCAGCGGCGGCGCGGGGGCGGAGGTAGGAGGGAGCGAGCGGGCGGAGGCGCCGCCCGGGGGCCGTTAACCCGTTTCCGCCTCTCCGCAGCGCGAGCTCGGGCGGCGAGCGCGCGCGTCACGCCGGAGCAAAAGCGGGACAGCCCGGGAGCGGCAGCCCGGGAGCGGCCATGGCCTACGCGTACCTCTTCAAGTACATCATCATCGGAGACACAGGTGGGTGAGCCCGGCCCGGCCCGGGCCGGAGCGGGGCGGGGGGCGGAGAGGAAGGCCCGGCTCCCCGCGCCCATTTCCGCAGTGTTGGCAGTGCCGCCGACGTGGTGGCTCCGCGCGAGGAAGAGGCGGTGTCTCCCCTCCGCCTCTGCGCCGGGCCCCGCCCGCGGCCTCGGCCTTGTCTCCCGATGGCCTTGGGCCGCTGGCAGCCGCCTCCGGGCCTGGCTGAAGGGCCGAGGGGCAGCTCGGGCTGTGTCACCGCCCTGGCTGCCGCGGCAGAGCGGGGCAGCGGAGAGGGAGAAGGCGCTGCCACAACGAAACTTACATCTGGGTAATGCCCAGGTTTGCAGTGTTGTAGCAGCGAGGCCACACTCCACCCCTCAGTTTTGTGATGAGTTTGTGTCTCATTGCTGTGGGTTACCTTCAGCTCAGGCTGCGAGGATTCTCTTCCCAGTTTCGGCTGGAGCTGCTGTAGCAAACTCTGTGAAGACGCGCTGCCAAAGGGAAATTAAAAGCCCTGGCTCTTCCAGTCTAATTTAAAGGGACGTCTCTTTTTGTATGTGTGTATATGTGCACACACCACTGCTTTTTCAGGTGTTTCTTGTCACTTTTAAAAAACATACTGAATCACAGAATGTCGAGGGTTTGGACTGGGGCTTAATGATGATCTAGTCACAACCCTCCCCCACTATGGGCAGGGACACATCCCACTAGACCACATTGCTCAAGGCCCCATCCAACATAACCTTGAACATTCCTTAAAAACTTACTTCATTCTATTTATAACTGGCTACTGTGTGACAAATAATAATGCATACAAATGCTGCTGGCATAGCCATATGCTGATAGGAATTGCTGCTTGAAACCCCTTTGCATGTATTTTATGCTTCCTTGGCCTAGTATGGACGAGAGTAGCATATTTTGATGAAGCTGTTGTCAGGACAAGGTAGCTAACTTATTTAGCTGTGTGTTGTGCATTTTCCTTGTTGTTTTCCTCATACCTGTCTAAATGCCTTCTTTAATAAATTTGATGACACACCTATTATTTTAGATGCTATTCTGAGTGAACCTTCATAATTGTACTTCATACCTATGAACAAAATTATCTGTTGATGGATTATAATTATACATTACAGTTGCATTACACATGAGGTTTTTAAATGCACTGGATGCAACTCCTGTGTGACTTTTATCTGCTTTTTAAATGTACATCTAAACTCTGAAAGCTTTTTTAGGCTTCTTCAGTAGCAGTTGTAGTATAAGTGAATCTTTAGAAATGTATCACAGATATAATGACCATGATGGAAGCGTTAGGCTGTAGATGATAACTGAAAATTCTGATTTTTGTTGAGTGTTTACCTGAGTGACAGTTCATCAAGCCAGGACAGGATTTGGACCTGTGCAAATTCAGGAGAAATAAGAAGAGGTTTGTCAAGCCAGGGTGATGCAGGATGGTAGTGCACGGTTCAGAATGACAGTGCGTCAGAACAGGTGGCCAGTTCTGGTGCATCTCTAAAACCTGTAGTCATTAAAGTGGTAGACAGCAGCTTACAGTTGCTTTGCTACATTGATTGTATACTGATTAAATTTTTACAAAGAAATATTCTCAGTGTGATGGTATGTGCTGCACTCTTGCGTTTGAGTTGCTTGAAATGTGAAATAGAGAATAAATGTGTGTCACTTCTGAAGTTGTTGCAGCTACTTAAGAGCCAAACATCGGAAGAGTAAGAGAAAGGAAACACAGAGAGGAGGACAGCTCACAAATTCGCCATTGGCTTTTTGGTTAGGTTTTTTTAATTTTTACGGCTTGTATTCTTGAGTTGCTACAGAAAGCTAATTAAAACGACTGCAGTGATTATTCTTGAAGTGAATTGAATATGTCAGTAGTGGTAAGTTGGTTTTGCTTTTATTTAGATCTCCTGTGAGCCTTTTTAAGTATTCTAGTAGAGCTAGCACTGAGGAGCCAATTTATGTTGTGCACGATTGCCAAATGATGGTGGTGGTCTGGGTATTACTCCTCTTCCTCAGAGGAGGGTGATTGAACTCAAAGTTCCGATGATGGAAACTAAGAGTGGATGGTGTCTGTCTTCTTCAGTGCCCATGGTGGTTTCCCTCAGCATTCCAGCCAGTGAAGATATGCCAACTGGCCTCACAGACCATGTAGATGTCATGGCGATCAAGAAATTTGTTTCTGGTATTTGATTTAGAGGCTTTCGAAATGCCTCAGCTGCCTGGTGACTCAGCAATTAGTTGTAAACAAACTGTAGGAGAAAACTAAGAGACTCAGCTGAGGACAGATGTTAACATTTAGCTGCTCTTTCAGCACTAAAAAAAACAGTAAGTTGTGCGATCCATAAGCAAACCAACGAAAACCCCCTGAAGTTATACAAGACACCTTATATGAATATATGCCTTATCTGAATTGTGATTCCACATGCATTCATCTGCTTAAACACAAGAATTCAGGATGATCTCAGTCTCTTAAAATGACAGCCACAGAGACTGACTGTGCAAGACTGCCTTGTGCTCAACAGTTCTTGTCTCTTTGCATTCCCCGTTTCATTGGTCATTGGCATTCACTGACTTCTTTCTTTTTCTGGTACTTCACTCATGGTAGCTTTATGAACCTGGGATTGCTTCTAATCTGGTTGTTAACTGTATTTTTTAATATATAAAAATGGTATCCAGTATAATTGGAACTGGTTGAGGGTCTAGTTATTTTCTGTTATGGGAGAGACCTGAAATGGCATAGCTGTATTTCAGGTACTCAAACAACATTGCCATAAAATCTGTGTGGTTTTTACATTGTAGCAGTGGCACAGTAGGTGTGGAGTTTAATAGAAAAATACAAGTATTATGGAATACTGACTACTGTGAGAGTTTATCAGGAAAAATCCTTTCATCTGGCTATTTCCAAAACATTATAGGAGTTTGCAAATTCATTTAGAAGCATGTGTGGTGCAGGCTGCTTAGGGCTGTATGTCTGAGACCTTTGTCTTTATGGTTGATGGTGTCTGCCATTTTGTTTGCAGGCAGGAGTTGGTGTCTTCATCCACTCTTCCCCTATACATCCTCCTTTGGCCACCAGTTGAAGTTGAGATGGACTTTGATCTGAGCTAAGATGAATACTCTTGGCATATGAGAACTGTCTGTTTGTGTGGTTGGTGACCGGAAATCTGTCATTTTTTTTTCTTTTAGATCATTTTCTGTATGATGGTAAAATCTTTGTTTAATGTTTGTTACCAGTAATGTACCATGTAGGAATATACTGCGAAATATACAAGATTTCTGTGAAGATGAGAGCTAAAATATTTTTTGCAGAATAATATGCATTAACCAGAATTTTCTTATGTTAGAGTATGTTTGCTAGATTCCACCAGGGAATGCTCCTGAACTTGAGGATACTTCAAGTACGAATTTTGCAATGGTCAGATTTCTTGCCACCAACATAACTTGTCAGTTGTAGCCTATCTAAATGTCTTTTTAGGATCACTGTTGCTCTGTTTTCCATGAGTAGATCCACCTGCTTTTCTTGAATGTGTTTCTTGAATGTTTCTTGCAGCAACTCTCTGAGCTTTTTGCATAATGGGCTTTCAGTTGCCTTTCAATTTCAGCAGATAGTTGCTGGTCCTAGACCAAGAGTATCTCAAAATTATTCTTACTAGGAGGCAATGATAAAAGAAAATAAAATTGCTTCGTGATCTAATTCTCCTCTCTAGATCTAAATCACTCTCTAGAGTAAAGTAGGGTGTCTAGTTAACCATTTCACTTATCTAGGAGACTTTCAAATGTTGAAATTAAGCAATTGAATTTACTTTCTTTTTCAGTCCTCTTTGTGAAATATTTCTGTGACTTTGCACTTTGTTCTGGAACAGCAGCTGTTATTAGCTAGTAATGTGTATGACCAGAGTCTTTTGCCCTTATTTTCTCTAAGTATGTAATAGTATTTCTTTGCTAAACTGGTTTTCACCTCGCTAGAGCTGGTGTTAATACCCTGTGATAGATTGAGAACTTGTTTGTGCTGAAAACCAGGTCTGTACTACTTACATCTTGCTTTGAGACCCTTTCAATGATGCTTTAATCCCAAAAGAGCAGATTTTAGGTGTTGTATAAGAACATCCTCTTAGCCTCTTAGAAGTTGTTAACTATAATTAACAAACTATATGTCCATACAAATGGTTTCATGAGACTGCTGATCTACACACTTGTACTAATTCTAACACTTTGTTTAAAAGAAATCCCAAGCACCTTGCCACTCAAAAGAAGTCTAACCCAACCCCACTCCCAATTTAATCTGAAACCATGTTATTATGAACGGCTGGCAGTTTCTAAGTTGTTTGTGACCGTGCAGAACATGAAGAAGCTTTTTTACAGACTGAAATGTAGCTTAATTTTATCTGGAAATAATTTTTACTTTTAAAACCTACAGTTAGCAGTGGAGCAGTGCCATACAAACTGAAATACGGTAAAGCTGAACAGCTCTTTTAACTTTGTAGGCCTGTGCTATTTATGAGAAAGGAGAAATTTGCATCATTGGCTTCAAGTATACTGTTGAAAATGTTTAAGTGTTGAAGCTGAATCAGCTTTAAAAGAGCCATTTTTATTACTTTTCCCAAAATTACATAGGTATCATGAGGATTTTTGAGGTTGTTTTTCTTCTTCTGTTCCTGTCCATGCTTACATTTGTATGTGAACTCCCTTTGCTATGTGTGCGACAGTTTAGAATTTTTTAGTTTGTCCTTCCTATAAACTTACATAAAGCTTTGCCATTTGATGGTAGAGTTCTGACTAGGACATAACTGAAGAGAAGAGATTAAGAAAATACTTTAGGTTCATGTCTTGTTATGTCTAGGCCTGTGAAAAAAGTAATACTGCACTTAGCAAAGTTGCAAAAAGCTGCTGTGGTTGGAAGGGGAGGAGAGAGGGAATGAACTGCAGCCTGTGATCAGAAAAGGGCTTCTGAAACATCTGGAAGCTCTTCAGACTACTGGAAAGAACTAAAAGTATCTCATAAACCAGGTTACATGAATATATCTTGATACATTAAAATCTGGGTTCTTATGTGTATCATCTAGATAATAATCTATTTATAAATATATATAAAATATGTATATATAATAATTGTATATATATAATCTTGCCTATTATTTGAAACTGTGTTACCCTCTCTTTAAGATTTAGTTTTGTTTGTTTTTCTAAAGGGTGGTAAGAAAGCAGGAAGCTTGTTTCAGCTGAATTGGTATTGTGGCACTGGTTTCGTGGACATCCAGGCTGACATAGTTGGTTACGTGTGAAAGAAGTTCTTGCTCCCCTTACCTTGTGGTAACTTTGATAGTCTGCCATGATCTGGATCCACCCACTAATGCAGTAGAAAACTACCTTATTTTCAGGTTAACTTTTTACTTAGTGGCTGAATCAGGTGATTTGGCCTTGTGTCTGTGCTTTCCACAGTCTGGAGTACTTTCAAAGAAGGAAACGGGAACTAGGGAAATTAGTGAGAGCAAGATACCAAAGGGAAGTAGGTCTTCATCTCTCTGTGTGGTAGACTGATTGATCACCATCAAGTACAAGAAAAATAGTTCTGTGAGACTGCTGAATTAATCCAGGGTTTATTTGCTGCCAAAATGAGTAGACTTTGTTACCACTGCTTGTCTCAACTATCAGCTCTGCTACTTCTTAGCTGTCAGCGCACTGCTTGTGTGATCCTTCAGAGAACCAACTCAGCTCACAAAGATGATTTGAAAAACAAATAGTAGGTATGCTCAAAAGAGTGCAAGAACCCATTTGGGTAAGGAGGTGGAGCTGTGTGGGAAGGAGTGAGTCTACTCACCAGAGACAGCAGGCAGATTAACATAGGAGATTTTTCTTTAGCATTCAGTTTTTATTCCACAGTTGGGAGGACTACTACTGCAGTTCTTTTCCTCTGTCACCTTTCTTGGCCTATAGTGGTGCTTAGGTGAGCAAGTAAGGAAATTCTTAACCTTCTCCTACCCTCTTCTTTGATCCATTTTTAGTTTTGAACTGGGCCAGCTTTTCAAGACAAACATCAGTGGAAGGAACACTGATGAGTTTTGTCTAGAGGTAAGAAAAGCCTGAAAGTTTTCCTGATATTCAGTAGTACACACCTGACTTTGCAGACAGTAGCTGAACTTTCACAGGGAGTCAGGAAGGGGAGAAGGAAGCAAGTCAGCTCTCTCAGCCAGAGACTGGCTCAGCTGTATCATCACCTGTGTTTGCAGTTCCAGAGCTGCTTCCCCCTGTCCCCACCAAATGCTTGTTGCATATGAGTGAGAAGGGAGAAAGGTAACTTCACTGCTGAGTCCTGAAATAAACACAAGTACATAAGGAAGAGTGGTAAAGCTGGGCCAAAGTGGACAACAGCAAACTAGCAATGCCTTGTCTAGGGAAACTGACTGCACAGTTGCACCCAGATTAAGAGGAAGCTCAAAGGAATTTGGAGAATCAACTCAGTCTACTGGTTTGGAATTTAGAGCCGCAGGGTAAAATTACTGTAGCACAAGTTCTACTTCCCATCATTTTTGAGTACTAAGAAGTGACGAAGGGATCCTAAAACAGGCACTTGCAAAAAAGCAAGCTGGCTTCCTTCTGAGCATATAATCCATAGTTTTCATTTGTTCCTAAGCAAGAGCTTTTGTTTCCTGTGGTTGTTGAAGTGTATCTAAGCTCTCTCATGAAAATACTAGATTTTTTTTCTGGTGTGGTTTATCTGAAGCTATATTAAAATAATTGTGACAGTAAAATGGAGAATGGGTTAATAAATAAGTAAATCTATGCCTTTTGCATTCTACAATTGACTATCATCAAGACATGCTCAGCTACTTTTCACAGTGTCTGCCTCATTTCAAGTGTAAGATTACGGTGCTAAGTGAACAAGATACTGGTAAGCAGCCACTCTGTTCTTAGAGTCAACCAGTGTAGTTACTGTAAACCACGTGCGTGCCATAGAATTAGCTGACTGCAGCTGTTAACTGATCTTTGCAGCATCTGTGTATGTCACAAGGTGGTAAACTACTCAAGCATTCATATACTGCTCCTGTCGCTGATACATGTTCGTGGCGGTGATACATGTTCCAGTCTATGATAGGGGAGTATGCTCAAGCTCTGGAAGTGATTTGAGCTACAAACTATTTACGTAAGAACTTTTGTGAAACAAACATGCAATGTCTTAAAACTATAAAATTAAAATGGAACCTCTATTTCAGTCAACAGCAGTACAAAACCTAGGGACTTTAAGATGGGATGGTTTTTTTTGTTGGAAGGTTCTGAAGTAGCAGGAATGGCATTAAAGATAAACTAGTTATTTCATCTGTTTCTCTGTGTGAGCCCATCAGTCTGCACTCTGCTCCTAAAAGGCCTGCTATGGAGGAGTGATTAGAGGTGCCGTCATGTTGTGCCAGTCTGAGACAGAGCTTGCATCAAAGGGGCTGTGCTTGTCTGTCATTTTCGCTCTGCTGAGGGTGGTGTTTGTATGCTCATTTCAACTGACTTGGTCACCAGCCTTACAAGGAGAAGAAATACCATATTGTTGCTTGAGAGCTAGTGCTGGAATACCTAATAAAATGTCATTTTGTTGATTGGATTTTGAAATACTGTTCCAACGTTTTTAAGATTTGTGCAGGAATATTGGATTGGTTTAAGGTTTTGGTTTATCCATTGATACTGAAATCCCTTTGCAAGGTTAATGGCAAAAGCTACTTCTGGTGTGACTTACAGGTTTTTTGTAAGTGAGGTGGTGATTATGTTCCCTGATGGGGTAGTTTTATTTCATTGGTGATAGAAAAGTTGTCTGTGTCTTTAAACACCGTTCACAGAATGAACTAGGTTGGAAAAGACCTTTGAGATCAAGTCCAGCCCATGACCTAACCTAACACCTCCTTATTAATTAAACCATGGCACTGAATGCCACATCAAGTCTCCTTTTAAACACATCCAGGGATGGTGACTCCACCACCTCAATGGGCAGACAGTTCCATTGCCCACTCAGTGAGGAATTTTTTTCAGATGTCTAACCTAAACTTCTCCTGATGCAGCTTGAGGCTGTGTCCTTTCTGTCAGTGGTTGCCTGGGAGAAGAGACCAGCTCCCACCTGACTACGA
>VZSR01001685.1:20421311-20473659 GCA_013398615.1 Brachypodius melanocephalos
TTCTGCCTGGGCACTGTCCAGCCACACCATCCCCAGTCTATAGCACTGTAGGGGGTTATTGTGGCAAAAATGCAGGCCTCTGCACTCGGACTTACTAAACTTCATCCTATTGGACTCTGCCCATCAATCCAACCATTCCAGGTCTCTCTGCAGAGCCCTCCTACTCTCCAGCAGATTGACACATGCTCCCATCTTAGTGCCATCTGCAAATTTACTGGTGGTGGACTCATCCCTCATCCAGATCATCAGTGAAATATTAAACAGGACTTGGCTCCAGCACTGATCTCTGGGGGACATCAGTAATAACTGGATAAAGCACTATTCACCACCACTCTCTGGGCCTGGCCTTAAGCCAGTTTTTAACCCAGTGAAGAGAGCACCTGTCAAAGCTGAAGGCTACCCGCTTATCTATGAGTGTGCTGTGGGAGACAGTATCAAAGGTCTTGCTGAAGTCCAAATAGACAACATCCACAGCCCTTTCTGCAACCACCAGGCAGGTCACCTGGTCATAAAAGGAGATCAGGTTGGTCAAACATGACCTACCCCTCCTAAACCGATGCTGGCTGGGTCTGGTGCCCTGGCCATCCTGTAGGTGCTGTGTGGCACTCAAGATGATCTGTTCCATAATCTTGCTGAGCACCGAGGTCAGGCTCACTGGCCTGTCAGTTCCCTAGATCCTCTGTCTGGCCCTTCTTGTGGATGGATGTCACACTGGCCAGCTTCCACTCAGCTGGGACTTCCCAGCTGAGGTAGGACTGATGGTAAATGATGGAGAGTATCTTTGCAAGCTCATCTGCCAGTTCCCTTATCACCCTAGGATGAATCCCTTCTGGTCCCATAGATTTGTGAGCATCTTAGTGGCTCAGAAGGTCTTTGACTGCTTTGTCCTGCATAATGGGGGACCATTCTGCTCCCTGACACCATCTACCAGCCCAGGAGGACAGTTGTCCTGTGGACAACCTGTCTTTCTGTTGAAAACTGATGCAAAGAAAATGTTAAGTACTGCCTTTTCCTCATCTTTAGTTACTAAATTCCCTCTCACACATGGAGGGAAGAATGGAGGTTGTCCTTGCCCTTCCTTTTGCCATTAATGTATTTATAAAAATATTTTTATTGTCTTTTACAGAAGTGGCCAGATTGAGTTGTAAATGGGCTTTTGCCTCTCTAATTTTTTTTCCTACATGACCTAGCAATTCCCTTAAGCATTTCTGAAGATACTTGGCCCTCCTTCCAAACGTGATACGCCCTTTTTATTTTTTTTCCTTAGTTACTTCAAGAGCTCATTGCTCATCCAGGCTTGTTGTTTTCCTTGTCAGCTCGTCTTTTGGCACACAGGGACAGTCTGTTCCCATGCCTTCAAAGTTTCTGTTTTGAAGCATGCCCAGCCTTCCTGGACTCCTTTGTTTTTAAGGGCTGCTTCCCAAGGAACTTTCTGAATATGTCACTTGAGTAGGCCAAGGTCTGCTTTCTGGAAGTCCAGTGTGAAAGTTTTATTGATGCCTCTGCCTGTTTCACCAAATACTGAAAATTCTATAATTTCATGATCACTGTGCTCCAGGCAGCCTCCAGCACCACATCTCCCAAGAGCCCATCTCTGTCTGCAAACAGCAGGTCTGGTGTAGTCCCCTACCCTGGTAGGATTGCTCACCAGCTGCGATAAGAGTTGTTCTCTGAGTAGAATTATTAATATTTTAAAATTCTGTACAGTTTTGTGTTCTGTTCCTACAGTTCCCATACTCTGCCTTTCATTCTTTCTTTCTTTCTTAGCTGCAGTGCTTTTCTCCATTCCTCCTCCACTTCTCTTATGTTTACTAATTTTTTAGGAACAGAATCTATACCTCTTCAAAGCTGCTTGTGTTTTGACAGCTTGCCATCATAAGCCAGAAAGCTAAAGAGATCTAGTAAGGCAGATGCTGCAAGTTTTGCCTTGGACTACAGTTCCATACCACTCTGTTATTGATCTGCTGGCTGCTGCATTTCTTTTCCCTCATTTGAACTAACTCTGCTGCTTGTCTGACCCTGCATTAAACCATTTCTATTTGCTTTGTCACTCTTCTTGTCAGATTAGCATGGTAACCCAGTGGACAGCTGGGTTCAGAACTCATCTAATCTGTGTGGAGAGGTGGACAGGAGCATACTGTAGAGAAGGAAGTAGAGACAGCAGCACTTGCAATAGGCTTAGGCTGTTGGAATTGCTGCATTGTTTGGGATATTGGTCCGAGTGTCATCAGTTGGCCACGACTCATTTTGTGACAAAACCAAATGCAGGTTTCCTATTTCTGTTAGACTTTGTTGAAACTGGCTACTGGTTGTAGGATTAAAGTCCAAAATAAGATAGCTGGTAGTTATATTTCTGTAGGCACTGTTTCCTCATTAAACCATACTAAAAAACTTTGCTGAATTTGGTACTTGAAAGACCAGTGTCACTATATGCAAACATCTGATATGTGTATCTTTTGTCAATAGTGGGGCTCTTCTTTACCTCTTTATTGCTGTCTTTTATTACTAGATATGTCTCTTACGATGAGCTGTTGCTGACCTCTAGTATGTGGTTAGAATAGCTTTATGTTGCTGGACAGTTAAAACAAAGTACAGCAGGAACATGGATGCAGTATGTTATTTGATAATAGCTCAGAGTTTAAACCAAATATATTGCTGTGAAATTTTAAAGGTTGAAAAGATGAAATTTGCACAGAACAGGAACAAAAACCCCTCCAAGTAAAAGAAGGAAAAATTAACTGTAAAAAATAGTATGTTTACAAACCTAGGTAGTTTGAGTACTCCTGCTGACTGCATTGACTTCTACTGTTCTGTGCTTTCACATATAGAAGAAATTGCCCTGTTGCTGACCAGTGTCCATGTAATGGGAAGTAGTTGCACTGATTTCTGACACAAGTTGGTTATCTGAGGGGAACAATGTTTGTTACCTGTCTGACTGTAATGTAAACTCAGCTGCTGCCAGTTCTTGGACTGCTTTTTGGCCTGTGGGGGACCAGTGGGCAGCAGCATATAGTGATTGTAAGCAGCCACAGACCTGCTGTGGTTACCTCAGGGGGTAAATGAGATAGATGGGAGGCTGGTGCTATTGAGTATCTAGCTTGGAAAAGAGCTGAAGGTACTGAAGGAGCAGCAGATAAAGGGTTGTGAAGAGTAGCAAGCTCTAGAGTTACTGTGGAGAGAGGAGGTAAAATGATACTTTGAAGGTCTGTTAGAAAATTTCTTTTCCACTTAATTTTAGAGGCAGAACTACTTTTTCAAGAGAATAATTAATTTTTGTTCAATTTTTAAAAATAACTGCTTTGACTATAATGTTTCTAGAACTTTAAAAGCTGTAATTAAAAAATTTCGCACACTTCAAAGTATTTGAGATTCAATACCTTTAGTTCTAGTAATTCATTTCAAGCAACATGTCACATTTCCTTAAACTAATTTCTATTGGTCCTTTACAGGCTTTTTTAAAAATTTGTTTAACGCTTATTTTTTTTTCTTTCTTTTAGGTGTTGGGAAATCATGTTTATTGTTACAGTTCACAGACAAGCGATTTCAACCAGTCCACGATCTCACTATTGGTAGGTCTTTTTTGTGCTGCCCGTTGTTAGTGGTTAAGTGGTTGGGGTACCTCAGGATGCATTTATGAGTTTGTTGTGCTGCAGAAGTGCAGGATTTGTGCTGTATTAGGTGAACCTCCAGCTAATGAATATTTGTTAGCTCATAAAGTCAACTGGGGTCTTTTATTGGGACTGTACAATCTGAAACAATTTTAAAAGTTCATAGCTGCAGTATTTAAACCGTTTCTTCAGAAAAGCTGAAATCTGGGCACAGAAGAATTGTCCAAGCTTGAAATGCACTGATGGTGATGGAGATGGCATTTTTTTCGATAGGGAACGTAGTATTAGCTACCCACAAGACCTCGAAGACAGGTTACAGATAAACTATAGCAAAGTCAACCTCAAAATGAATGAACAAAAAAAAAATTTGGGAAGACTGACTTTTGAATAGAGGACTGAAGTGTGAATGTGTTTGCTTTTGGAAAGTACAGGGATTTTCTTTCCCAACTCTTCAACTGGATATGGACTATTTGTGTTAGGTATGATTTGATACTGGGGGAACGAATACATGTTGACACATTTTCTCTGATATAACTACAGAAAATCATACAAACTTTTATTTATCTTTCCACACAAAATAAGAGCAATAGTGTGGTACTAAATTCTTCTGAGGGCAGGTTTAGTCTGCAGATCAGTTTTGCTGTTAAGCATAACAGATGCTAGTTTCAGAGGAGGTTGCAGAACCTTCCAACTTGTTGATGTTCTTTCAAGGAACCTATCAAGTTTAATCATGAGCCTTGCACAAAATGTGTCCTAGTCTCTATTTTTAGTTTGTGCCCTGGAGTAGGTAGGCTCCCTGTGTTTGGGAGTACTGAAATAGCTGCTTGAAATATAAACAGATTTTCTTCATGTAACAGAACATATCAGGTGGTTTGATTATGAATTCCCTTTCTCTTGGCAGTCCTTCCACACCTTGTGTGTGCCTGTTGTATAGTTCAAATTCTTTGGCTAACGTCAGTTTTCAGATATTTGTGACGTCTTGGCAGCAGATAGGCTGGCTGAATAAAGAGCCTGAGTACTTCAGGGAGGCATGACTTTTTATCATCATTTCTTTAGGCCTGCCAAATATATGACACCTTATATATCACTCATGCATTTGGCAGCCCTGTCACCTCAGACTGTTAGGTTCTGGGAAACAGCTTCACCTCAGCAGGGTGGTTGAAGTGCCAGTTCTTTGCTTGGCGTACAGCTAGCTGAAATCTGGGAGCAGAGCAGAAATTGAAGCTAGTAAGATGAGGAGGTGAACCTAGAAGCAACAAAATGGGGGATGAGTAATGGAGCCTGGGGAGCTGCTTAAAAGGAGGGAAGAAGGATTTTAACTTTTATATTTTTCATATATTTGTAATCCTGCAATTCTTTAGAATATAACTGTAAACTCCATATAGAGTGTTTGCTACTGTTTTCCCATTTTGGTCAGACAAAACAATTCCTCTCTAGGTCTGGGAATCAAGGATACCTTACTATCTCAGGTCCCAAAAATGTAAACAGAAGTGATTTAGGGGGACAGCAAACTTGGGGTAAATGACTTCACTATCTGATGCTGTAGTTGCAAGATTAACCCTCAATATGCAAATAGACCAACTTATAAAAGTATGAAAACCCACGACCCCTCATCCATTTTTGGGAGTAGCCCCTGGGGGATGCTTCATCTGCCCGACATCTACCTGAAGGCCCTCCAATAAATACAACTGCTTTTTATTCTCCTTGATTTTGTCTGGCCTGTTTTTAGGTAGCCCCTAAAGGGGCTCAGAAGAGGCTAGAAATTCCTCCTTAACTGCGAGGGCACGTGTGTATTTTGGCCAGGTTCTCCCGATTACCCAAACAGATTTGGAAAGACAAATAAAGAACATGGGTTCAAAGTGGTATGAATGCCCCTGTGGGGGTGAGATAGGGTCGGTTGAATTTAACTAATAAATGCCCTAATGGTTGTACTAAAAGTCCTGAAAATGTGTAGATTAAATAAACCGTTGTAAACATTCTAGCTGTTTTGCCTGCTGCCCATAGGATGTGCCCTTATTGTAAACCTGATCAGCTTCTATTCCTTCTTTGAGAGCAAGCTTGCCATCAAACTGTTTTTTTACAAATTCAGTATTTTTTCCTGGCATGCATTTTGATGGAATAGGATAAATACTCTTTTATTTATGCAGTTGTGTGAAGAAACTAAACGTTTCAGATGATTGTTGGATTTAAATCATCAGCTCTATAGCCACATTCCGAGATCGGGTAAAGCCTTCAGTGTTAACATGTGTAGTAGTCCTAGGACGTACCCCTGGCTTTGCAGGGAGAGCAATGTCGTTCACCTGCTTGCTCCTTGTTGCCTCTCCACCTCCATTCTTTCAATTTCTTTGCATACAATTGCTGCAGATTATTTGGTTGCTAAAGTGCACAGTGGTCTTTGGCCAAGGGCTTTTATTTGGCTCCCCAATATCCTCTTGGGGAACACTGCCCATTTCCCCAAAAGTCATTCCACAGGAAGCAACACTGCACCCTCAAATATTCTAAGTAAGCTTTTGAATTTTGAAGAGAATTTGGAATATTTCAGCTCAGGGCTACAGAGTTGAAAGTCTTGAGTCCAAGTCTAGACAATGACTGATTTTAGTGAAACTTCAGCTAGCAGATCAGTATTCTTTTTTTAAATAATGGTTATAGATTAATGGAAACTTGATAGCTTTTAAATATCTCCAGCCATTTGTTACATTTTAACTACTGCAGTAATAGCATCAATTTATACTTGATTTTCTGTTAATGACCTCAGAATTGCTTTAAAAATGGTATAAAATTTTTCCACTAAAGTAGTCACTTTTGTTTTTTTGGAACACACTTTTTTTCCCCTCAGTTATAAAACTTGATCTTTAACTAGCTAGAATTTTGGAAGTAGTTTTTTTCATAAAGACAGGTGGATTTTAATTAATATAGCAATAAAATTTAACTTGTCAAAGGTGGCTCATATACTCACTTAATAGTTTATTTATTGATAAGGAATTGTTGGTTTAACTTCTTCTAAACTGGCTCCAGGAATCTGTCATTGGTAGAGTGTTAAAATAACTGTGACTCTTCAATTTCCTGTTTACATTCAAAGGGGTGTATTTATCCCTCTAATCTAGAGCTACTGAGTGGTTTGGAAAACTTTGTTGGAAATACCTCCCAGTCATTTAGACAGTAACAGTTACCTTTCTTCTAGAAAGCTCTTTCAAGCAGCTGGAAAATTGGCTAAAAGCAGGTTGTGAAAGAGGTTATTTTCCTACTGAACTTAAACTTATGTTCTTGCTTTCATAGTGCTTGACATTCTTCTTTCTGATATGTGCTAATAATGTAATCTTTTGTAAAATCTGTTCAGGTGTAGAATTTGGGGCTCGAATGATAACTATTGATGGAAAACAGATAAAGCTTCAGATATGGGATACGGTAAGTAATGAATCATAAAAATTGTTTAAACATGTTACTCCTCTAGCTTTTCTTTTATTTTGGCTAAGCTCTCTATCATCAGCATCCATAACTATGTACTTTGTCTTGCAGCTTTCTTTGGTTTCTATAAAGTTAAAAATTTGCTAATATTTCCTTTTTTTGGTGTGATGTATTCTTTGGTATTTGCACTGTAACTTCCTTTGCATTTCCAAGGTAGAAAACGTATAGCTCACTGTTCATAGAAGACTGAAGAACACAAGTTTAAGACAGTAAATATTTCAGTCAAGAATGAATTGGTAAATGCTTTCAGTTTCAAAACATCTTCTAAAATTCAGACTTTGACTTTCGAGGAAGTTCAGGTTAAGAACATATATTGGCTGTTCTTATGTTGTCGGTCACTTTACTATAAAGCAGTCAGAATCACTGTCTACACTTGTGATGAGGCAGGTTTCAGATGTTCATATTGGTGGCTGTATCTTTTAAATGTATTTGACTGTTCCCTAAGACAGAGTTTCCTTTTCTGAAAGAATTTTAGGATACCTTTAGAAACTGACAGGTATGTGATCCCTAGTCTCATGTGTATGCTCTTTTTGGTACGCAACTCAGTAAGGGACATACATTCATATATGTATGCCTATGTATTTGCATGTGTATATTAAAATGTAAATAAACTTCATAGGTAAGATCTTCCTTATTTTACAAGTTACTTGAAATGGCAGCTAACACCTTCCACCTCCTTGGAAGTTCTAAGAAACAGGCATAAAACAATATGGATGGCTTACTTTAGGCTTTTTCTACCCTGGGCATTTTTACTATTGTAATTGTGGATTGCAGACTACCAAGGTGGCTGAGCATTTTTAAGTTCAATAAACAAGGAAAACAGTGCATAAAAAGTAGCTTTATAATCAAACTCTTGGTATATAGTGTGGCTATGTGACTACATACCTGTATTGGTCCTTGCTTTCTAAAATTGGGGCAGATTGTCTGTAGGCAAAAGTACTAATTTTACTACTGTCTTTCACTGGCTTTGCAGCTGATTCTGTTAATCTCCTTAGATACGAGTGAACTTCAACTGTATTTCAGTAGATCATGTTTTTCCTGGTGCCTCTGACTCAGTGGCTCTTTGCAGTCTGCTTGTTTTCTTGAATGCATGCAAATTGTCCAGCCAAAATGGCAACCCAAGTGCTTTTGACTATAATTTATAAACTCTGTTTGAGCAGGAATTTTTTTTCTGGCTAGCTTCTTAAGTATATCATACATAAATTAAAAATATTAATTGAAAGCTTTTGTACACTGAGTAGATTGTGTGCTGGTGTTGTACTTAATAATTTATAAATTGTATGTGATGAATGACAGTATACTGGCCATAGTTAAAAGTTTAACTGTATGCAATTTGATTTTTAAAGCATAGGATATTTCTATTTTAATACAGTCTTGTTTGTCAGCTTATCTGAATTCTGCTGTATCATTTGTGATCTTGAGTATAAAGGTGTTGAAGGAATAGCAAAAATGAGAAATGTGCTGAGGTAATTCTCAAGAGATGCTTACTTTACTTAGGAGTGGTAAGGTACACAAATGTTCACAATGGCCAAAATCACTGTGCTCTATCTGCATCGAGCATTTTTTGGATTTCTGTTAGCCAAAATAGGTAGCTGTTACTGGTGCTAGCTCTATATTTATTAAACTATAACAACTTCTGTTTAATGAGAGAAGGTTTCTTTTACACATGTTGCTAAGGAGACAGATGAACTATTTATGTTTTCGGTTGGTGCTTACTGAGTCACGGCACTAACCCTTCTCTGATTTGGTGCTAGCCTTATACACTTGCTTTTAACCCATCACTGACCAGGGTGCATCCTGAGCAGAGGCAGTGGAGAACTCAATAAAATTTGTTTGGATTGCTTAACAACGAACCTGCTTGCTTAAGAGAATCAAACAGTAAAATTCAGGTTTTTCTGGGCAGGTATTTCTGTGTAACAGTGCTCATTTTGTGTTGTCTTCAGCAGATCACTGTAAACCCAAGGAAAGGTGTGCCATAGTAATGGGAACATATAGAATCTGCAGGAGTATGCTGCACCTTCCAGGGACAGCTGAAGATAATGCTGTTGCATGTCTTGAGATCCATTTGTGTGTCCTTCTTGTATGATAACTCTAAGAATATTTTACTTTTTCATTATCATCCTAGTTAGGACTAACAGCATATTATGGAAGTTAGTTCTCTTTACTGCAGTTTGTTTTCCATGTGGGAGTACACAAACTGAATTCCTTTTGGATGAGGCCAACTGGAAGATATGCTTAAGGAATGCATATATGCCTATTAGAAATTGCAGTCCAGTATTTGGTCCTGTGAGCTGGTAGTCTAGTAAAACTAGTCTGATGCAAAAACACACCTAGCCCCCTCCCCCCCACAAACAAAAATCTACATTCCATGAATGATACTCAGTGTGGCCTTTGCATTCTTAATGTTATGTGTTGCAGTCTCAGCTCTACTGCTATTCATGTCTGCAAAAGCAAATAGTGTCCTGTTGTTCTCTCCCAGCTGCAGGCTGTTCTGGATCTCCCCACTGCTGGGCTCTGCAAGCTCACTGCTGTGTGTGCTGTGGCACGCCCAGGTGTTTAGCTCTGTGAGCCTTTGGATTTCACTATTCCTTTTTTGTGTTTTTAGGTCTGTAAAGAGGAGGTATTGGATCAAATTGTTTGTTTGTGTGTCTCTAGTATTTAGATTATTTTTTTCCTTGCATCGTTAGTCTTGGTAATGGCTTCCAATAGTTGGATGGACTGAAAAATACTTTGGTCCAAACTGCGTAGTTGGTAATCACCTATTATGATAAGTTAAGCAACTCTTTTGTGGAAGCATGGTATTTGAGCTAGTGTCAGCCGCACACATAACTTTTAGGGAGCTCTAAAAGTTTTGCAGCAGCTAGTAAGGATGAAAATGACTTTTCTGGAAGCTGTTAAGCTTTTTGAATTGAAGATGTGCAGATAAGGTTGATTGTCTTGTGACAGCAGCATAACACTAAGAAACATTAAAATTGCTTCTCCTCAGAAAAAGTTCATTGTTGTAGAGAGATAACTGGGCTTGTTACCAGGCTGAGTCAGAGGCCTTAGTTTTGTTGTTGAGGGGGACGTTCTGTATTGCATTGACTGTTACTAACAAGTCATTGTTGATGAGGAAAAATAAGCAGTAATTGAAAGAGGATATTTCTGTCAGACAAGTAGGAGAGATCTGTGATGACACTAAGTAATGCTGATGTTCTCTAAATTGGTATGAAAATGAACTTTCCCTGTGTACTTGAATACTATATTTTTAGTATCTATTTCAGCTTTATTTCATGGAAATCCATAATTTAAAAACATTAATTCATTATGTTTATATATAGCACCTTAGCCTTGCTTAGACAGACTAAATATCTGAAATAATTCTAAAATAATTTCAAGTAATTTCTTGATTTCCATACAAGTGTACTTTCAAATTGAATTGATAGTGTTTTCTAATAGAGAGCTTGTATAAAATAGCATATTTGTGGAAGACTCGGGGGCGTAATTGTTAAAGGCATATTTCACTTGCAGGTATTCTGAATGTACTAATTGTTCTTGGACATGAAGATATTTTTCTTGTGTTTGCAATTGGTTTGTATCTATTAGAACCAAATAAAGTTCTCTTCATTCATTAAATGAGTATCCATCCTAGTGAGTATCCATCCTAGTGACTCTGACATTTGCTAGGATGTAGGGCTTGCCCCCAGAGCTCTTTACTTACTGATTACTTTGTGATGTTTTCTACTTGATTTGACATTCAGAGCATGCTCATGTGTTTGTGGGCAGTTGGTGTATTCTTTTACTACATTTTCACTAATTTGACTCTTTAACCATGGTACCTGCTGCATCTCATGGCCCTCTGT
Organism: Brachypodius melanocephalos; assembly: GCA_013398615.1. NCBI lineage: Eukaryota > Metazoa > Chordata > Aves > Passeriformes > Pycnonotidae > Brachypodius > Brachypodius melanocephalos. The sequence goes on from VZSR01001685.1 coordinate 20,432,227, forward strand.
TACCCTGCTGTGAAGTTACATGAAAAACTTACAGAGGATCTACTTTAGTTTCTGAAACTAGTCTGATCATCAATCACAGACTGTGTTTGCTGCCACGTGGGAGGATTAACTTATTTCTGGATCCATGGATTGAAGGGTGAGGCAGGGAGAGTTGTCTTTTTAGTAGTTATTCCTGTTGCTGTTTGTTTAATATGACCATTATCTGAATTTCAGTGCCAGTAGCTTAAGTCATTGTTCATACCCATGATGTCACTTTAGGAAGCTAAGGCAACTTGATACACCTTCTAGCTTAGTGTTCATAAACCTTTGTCATGCTTAAGTGTATTTGGTTACTGAAATACTGTAGTATTGGCATGTTATTTTCTGAATTGTTTTTTGGTTTCTTGGCAGTTTATCCATGCTTTCTACTATAATTGCAAGATTTCTACAAGAGCAAGCTCTTGTATAGGGTAAGGCCTTAAATAGGAGTATGAATCACTTCTTTGTACAGCAGAACTCCTATTTTAGTGAGGGTTGCTACTTAAAACCTAAAGGTTTCAAATACAGTTTCTTTCAAGTTATAAGTATATTTCTAATAATGGAAGGCTAAAGCTTTGTGAATTGCTTTGGATATCTAAGTGACATTTATTCAACACCAGCAGAAGAAAAGGCAGATGTACAAATTATCTGTATTTAGACATATGTATAGTTTCATCCTTGTGGATCTTTAGTCCTCTTGAAATTCCAGTTCTCACTGCATGCTGACAGGGTTATTCTCAAGCAGCATGCTGGCTAAATCTGTCACATAAATACTGAGACTTTCATATATTGTGATAGATTCTTCTTCATAAGCATTTTTAGTTCTGTTTTTGTTTGGGAATGTCTGCTGGAAACAGCAGGTGTTGTTTTTTATTTTAACACTGCTTCTGTGCCTATTTGTGTTACATTCTAGTAAACCACCAAAAAATTCTTTTTGTTTTCTGGATTGGAGACATGATTGCAAGAAAGATTAATGCATTTGTATAAACAAGTTGACATGTGACTAAGAGGCTGTTAATGTATTTATAACTTTCAAAACTATCTTTAAAGGTATGTGTTGCTCCTCTTTCTTTCTGTCACATGTTATTCCAGAGATCAACTTTGTGGAGTTGTTCCCAGCTGGCAGCTGTCACAGGTGGTGTGACACTTGTGAGTTGGTTATTTCTTAGATGTCTCTTTACACTTAGGAAAGTGTAAACAGGTAAATAATAATTCCCAATGTGAATTAAATATTCTGTCACTGATTTTGAACGTACCACACATGTATGCCTGTTTTCAGAGTGAGGGAATCTAGAGCTACTAGGTGGGAGTGTTGTGGTTTTCATATTGCATGTGGATGTGTTCTATAACATTGCCTCCTAATAAAAACTATTGGTCAGCTTGGATGCTGAAGGCCTGCTGGGACATTCTGAGATAACTTGAACAAATTTTACAAATTCTTTGGCATTGAGAATAGAGAATTCAGCAAAAATAATGAGCTGTTTTCTAGGCAGATACACTGTTGTGGATGCTGGTTTTTTTAACTACTTTCCTGTCCTGCATTATGGCTCTTTTTATTTTTTCCCCCTTACTTTATGGATTTAAAAATATGCAGTTAAGGGACTTACAAGTAACTCCTTTTGAAAACAAAGGCTTGCCTGTGTATTTTGCAACTGATGCAACTACACCTTATACTTGGAAATGACACCAGCATTTCCTGTGGGAGTAGTAACACTTGGAGTCTTTCTTTTTTTTTTTTTTTTTTTTTTTTTTTTTTAATATTCCAGAGATACTATGTCCTTAATAACACAGTTGCATAGCTCAAATGTTTCTGCAAACTCTAGAGCAGTATCTTAGTGTACTTAGGTATATTAGTGACCTGAGGTGATTAATAATGCTTCATTTTCTGCTTTACATTGTTATTTTCAAATTATATTTTGGTCTCTATACTAAAGTATGCTTTGAAAAGCACATGGAGTATATGTCTGTGCCATTGAAGCAGGGCTGAAGATTTTTGTACTTGCTTGAAGACCTATCACTTCTAGAACTATGTCTATACAAACAAGTCCCTCCTATCAGAAAGTTTGTTTGTTTCTGTGAACCATTATGGTATGAATTGTAAAAGCTTACAGAGTAGAAAACAGCCAAAACAGAATGTTACTTAGCACTTAAAATATTGCTTGTTTATCAGAGGCTCACATATTTTCATGGTTAGTGAACTACTCATGTCAGACCTAGCACCTGTTTATCTGAAGAGTGGAGGCATGTTCAGGCCTGCACAGTGTGCAGTTACAGGTTCCTGCAGGCAGCCATGTCTGAGCTGGAGTTTCTGTGTGTGTCAGGTGTGGCTGTTACCAGAAGCATCCTCTATCTTCCCATTGCCATTGCAGTGTAGATCTGACGGTGGATATAACCTGGGATTGTCCTGGAGCAAAAGTTTGCATCACCTGTACTGGATATAATATGGCCTTGGCAAACACTGCTTAACATTTGTTTCCTGGCTATTGCTCCTACTATTGGTGACACCACAGCCCCCTGCCTCCCCCACCATCTGAATGTGGAACTCAGCAATCTGCTTTGAATGGCCCTACTTGAGCCAGGGAGGTTGGAACAGGGGACCTCCAGAGGTCCCTTTCTCACCTCAGCTGTTGTGTGAAAAAAGGCTTTTTAATACAGAACAGAGATAAAAACAAGTAAGTACTGGATTTTGCAGGAACATGAAAGGGATGTTAATAACAAAATTATACTTAAGATAAAGAGCCTTTCTCTAGTATTGAAGGTGATTTTAATTTATACTGAGCTTCTATACTACTCCTTCTATCTGTTGCTCCTTGTAACAAGCAGCTAAACTTGGGTAGGTCCTACTTTCTAAGACTGATAAAGTACAATTATAGCACACTCATGGTTTTTTAAGTCCTTTTTGGCTAATAGCCTACATTTTATTTCAGTTTTAACTTCTTTTGACTTTTGAAATAGCTTGTCCTCCTTGGAAAAAGGGAAGTGGAGAGAGAGAAAGGGGTCAGATGAAGAAGTAAACAATGATGCATAAAAAAAGCTTTGGGATGTATTCCACATGTCTAACCCTGTTTCGCCTTCTATATTGACCCTATATTGACCTTCTAGATCTTGTTCAGGATCATACTGTTAAAGTAGCCAGTAAATTTTATATATAAGGTGGTTTTGTTATATAACACATTTTTATTTTGTAGATAAAATAAACATTTATATCATGGATCTTCTTTACAGAAACTCAGTTGTGGTGACCATTGGTATATGTAAGCATAAATTAATTATTGCTATATGAAAAATGTGATCCCTTCACCAAAGAAGGTACCATTTTCTGCCATTTCCTTAAGGAAGGAGTGGTATTTAAATTTCACCATTTTCAAGTGAGGCACAATTAAAATTATTACAGTACTTTCAGGATTTATATACTGAACTCTTGTAAGTAAGTGATTCTTATAAGAATTCACAATTCATACATTTTTGTAATATCTGCTAGAACCTCTAACAATGTTGCTTGACCATGATTAATTTACTCGGGGAGATGAACAATTTCACATGTCAGGGTAGAATTTATGAAGATGTAACAGGCAATCTTAATGTGTTAGGTGAAGTCCAGGTCATGTATGATTTTAGGCAATGTATGGAATACCCTGGTAACAGTAAGTTGTCTGTTCAGCAGGGAAATGTTTCATTTATGTACCATCCACTTGAGGTAGTCACCACACCAAGAAAAAGTGGTAAATCTTACTTGAATTTACCAGGTATTACACTAAAAAACTGCTGGTTTGTTTGTTTGGGGTTTTTTACTATTTCTTGGTGTATTCTACTGGTTGTCTTTATTGCATTACCAATGTTTACATAAAGATGTTACCAAAGTTTACATGAAGCTGTACTTGGACTCTTGGCCAAGAGCATATATGAGTGTATTCTTACGGTGTTGAAACTATTAAATGTGTTGTACTGTATTTTATAACTGTTTCCACTGGAATGGCTAAGATAAAGTGTTTTCTTAAATAGAAGATACTGTTTATTCTGGAAGATAAGGATGCTTTCTGAAGACTGAACACATCTTAACTTGTGCCACTGCTCTTGTTGAGTGACAGTATCTAGATCAAGTTCTCTTTGAATTCAAGAAGATCTAGTATTATGATGAGTACAGTAACTGTGAGAAGAAAATGTTGTCCATATACTAATTCTGTAGGCTTGGCTGAAGGGTACCTTGTATTTGATAAATATATCATATTGTGTTTAATGTTTTTAAATCACTGCAATTTCTTATAGTTCTATGGATTTACTGCACATGGGTTTTTTTCAGCATTAGTATTTCTTAAACATGTTCTGTGTTATCTTTGAATTATGCTAAAGCATCTGTTATTGCTAAATATTAGAAGTAAATATTTCTTCTAGCAAGTGTCAAGTGCTAGATAGCTCTTCTGAAAAACATGAGCATGAGGAGCTCAAGATCTGCAACCATGAATATTTATTTTTCAGGACTGTGTTCTTTTGAGCGTGTTCTTTTAAGTGCTGAGATTTTTACAGAATACTATTCTGTGAGAACTATCTAATATATGTTGACTCTGAAGTTTTTCACAGTGTATATGAAGATGACTCTTGCATCCTGTAGCTGCTTTGACAGGCATTATTTATCAAGTACAGAGGAAATTGATTAACTGTGGAGCAAAATGGTGTAAAATTGAATTCACAACCGTTTTCTGTTTTTTCTTAATAAAATGATTACTGAAAGAATTCCATCTGAAGACTGTTGAAAGCTGGCTGCAGTTTATGATATAACGGATAAAATCTGCATCCTTGGCCTTCCAACAACCTTTACACCAGCAGATGGTGGGCGTAAAGATGTCATTCATCATTTATTTACAATGGACTTTATTTATTCTAGTGTCAACAGCTGCCCCAGGGAGCGGGTTATTGAATTCAAATGTGAAGCTCTGGGTTATTTGCTTCCTTTCAAATTTGTCTTCAGAGCTTAGTTGCTAGGAGTCCATTCTGTGCTCTAATAATGATTCATGTATTGTGAAGCCATTCAGTAAATTGGGTTGTCAGGGATTGCCAAAAAAGGTTTAGAGGTCTTGTTCCGATTTTTTTTAACAGCACTGTGCTGTATTGGTGTCTTCTCCCTATGTGCCTTCTCTTGCTACTGTTGGAGACTTTGTCCCCAGTTGTCCCCTTTCTGATTTCCCATCCATACTCTTCCTTATCCCCATGTCTCAAAAGTAGAATTCTATGATCCTGTGATTCTAAGTTCATGGTTTTCAGGAACAAAAAATAAGTATTAGATATGAAGTAACGAAACTTTGTGTTCTGCAGGCAGGGCAGGAGTCCTTCCGTTCCATCACAAGATCATACTACAGAGGGGCTGCAGGGGCTTTGCTAGTGTATGACATTACAAGGTGAGAATACCAACTGGATCACAATGATATGTCTTAGTAGAATTGTGCTATGGTGTACAGCAGTGCTGAGTGTCTCATCTAGCTTGGCCTTTTTTATTGATACTGGTAATCTAACATTGTGTCAACTTTCTTAAGGTGCTCTAAGATACAGCATATGTAACCTATATTCTCGCAGTTTTCTCTGTGTGGTAGTTGAGAAAGCATCCATAAAAGTCTCAGGAAGAATGAAATAAAATATTTTTTATAAATTATTGATTGTCAATCTCTGGATTACATTTACTGAGAAATACCTGAAAACATTTCATTAATTCCTTTCTAGTATTTTATTATTGTGAGGGATATTTTTTCTTTAGTTGTAGCAAAGTACTTTTACTGAAGTGCTATTCTGCAAAGGAGTGAAATGGTAAAACACAGATGTTTAGATGCATAAAAAATACCAGCAAACTTGTACCATTGCTGTGTTTATGGGGTTTGGAAAATATGGGTCTTAATCTGATACTTCTAAGTAGCTGTTCAGAAGTTAGTAAAGTTTCCTTGCTATATTAAATAAACTATCTATATACAGTTTATCTGTCAAACTATGGGTACTCTGTCTGGCTTATGAAAATGTTCAGGCACCAAAGTCCTATTAAGTTGTGTGCCTCCTTTTGTGGGTCTTAGCTCTTGTTGCATTGAGCAACCACTTGCACTAGAGATTTCCTAGATGTTTTTCCTTTTTTTCCCTTTTTACATTTAAATATCAGAAAGTAACATATTCTTTCCTTTGGATTTCTAGTAAATGAATCGTTGATTCATTAATAAAATACAATATCTTAAAACCACTCTACAAGCTTGGGATTTATGACTCAGTTTACACTTTCTGTAAAAACTGTAATATATCACATTCATGTACCTCACTTTAAAAGATTTTACTGCTGAATGTATTATTCAGCTTATAAATTCACATTAAAATTATCAACTATTTTCTGCTTTCAGTATAACAAATATTACTCTGTGTGTTTATTTGCACTGTTACTTGCCTTGGTTGAAGCTGATGGGTACTTTTAAAATTCTGTTCAGTTTTTATATGTATATAAAATTACAGATTTAGCTCTAAGAATCTTCTTTACTGTTTGTAGCAAATGTGTTTTCAATTACTTTTTAGGCAGAGTTCATTAACACTCCTTGTTTGCTAAAATTTTTTCACCCATTCTTCCTCTCAGAAAGGGATTACTAGCTTTTATCCCCAGACATGTGCACTAATAAATAAGTTGGTTATTCAAGTAGAGAAGCAGACTAACAGGGGAAAGATGTCTTACAATACTGCTTTTAATGTTCATTTTTTTCTATACCTAGGAGGGACACTTTCAATCACTTGACAACTTGGTTAGAAGATGCTCGTCAGCATTCCAATTCCAACATGGTTATAATGCTTATTGGAAACAAAAGGTAAAATTTTATTAGCTGTTGCTTTGTAAGAGGGAAAGATTTAACTTCTCTGTATTTCAGGTTTTTGGGTTTTCTTATTTGTAGGCAATATGTTAACTTTAGATTCCCTTCTGTCACTGTGCATAATTCTGTGGTGAGCCTAAAACCTTCCCTATTCTTCTTCAACTAATACAATGTACAGCACATGGATCATCTACATTACATTCTGAATATCTGTTTTAGATATAATTTTATTGTAAAGGATTGATTGTAAATGCGTGAAGCAATGGATTACATGAGTTATTTTTCTATTATGCTTTTTTGTTTCTGGAATCACCAATTAGAAACACCTAGATCTCTCTTAAAAAGAGAATATGATTCCTAATTTGAGATGTTCTAAAGTGCTTTAGTTTTTGGTTAAGTATCACATCAGAGAAAATGTCATTTTAAAAAAAGCCCATGATACAGGACTCACATCAAATACTTCTCTCCAATGTAAGCAGTGCATACCTCAGTGATTGAGACATTTCTGATTTACAAGCCTCTTCTGCGTTCTTTACCTTTTAGCTCAAATTGGGGTCAGAGAATGCTTTTTCACTGTTTCCTGGTAAATTCACTGGGTGATGAAAATACAACTAAAAGTTTTGGAAGTATTACCCAATTTGTAATCAATTCCTTACTTGATCTTCTCATCAGTTACACTGTCTAAAATAATTCCCTGTTGATGCTGACACTTTGTAGCGAAAGTGTTAATAAAAACACATCAGTGAATATATTACCTGTGAATATATATCAGTGAATATATATTATGATTCTTTTAGTTCTTGATCCAGTGAATTATAACATCATATCTAGATTTTTTTTTTCTGGATGCAGAATTTTTTTAAAATATCAAAAATATCACATCAGAATTTAATAACCCATTAATTATGAGCCTTTGTGTAAATGACCTGAACTTTTCTCTATGCCTCAGCAATTCTTGAAGGTAAAGATGCCAGTTGAAATATGTGTGTATGCATGCCTCTGAAAATTTCATGAGCAGCCAGATCATTTCTTAGATGCTACTGAGAAGCAGCTTTGTGATAGTGAGTCTGGGTTTGCTATTTGGGCCTGCTGAACTCTTATTTTCTTCTTCTTCTTCCCCTTCTTCCTTCTATTTTCCCCCACTGCCCCACCACCCTCTGCCTCCTCCTGAAAACCATGGTACATATTAAGTAATTTTGAAGCTTGTCAACTTTTTTGTACATTATCTGATAAATGACTAACAACTTGCTTTTTAATTGAGGAATGTGTCAAGCATTATCTTGACAAATTAATATAAAAAATGTAATCTTGTTTTATTAAATGAAGCTTTGGTAAACCCGTGATGGCCCTGACCAACTGTTTTTATACTTGCGTGAGTAAAAATATGGCACTGAGAGAAACATTAAAGTGTACTGTTTACTTGAGATAAGTTTGCATACTTAATTGACATCTGTAACTCCTTCTAATTATTCTTAGCAGTTAAACTAAATTTTCATGTCTTGCATTCTGCTGATAGAGACTGACTTGCTACTTGCAGCTAGCCCAGTAATTCCCAGTTACAACTAGGTTTTATTCAAACAATAAATATACTTAAAATTTGCACAGTAAATTATTACAGATTAAAGTGCCACATGAACTAAAATTAAGAGTTAAACTCAAAAGTTTAAAACTTTTTAAAGGATATTATTTTCAAGGAGGGCAGGCAGAAAACTCCTTCAATTTTATTGAATTATCTTGAAAAAGTTCTTATGGTAGGGTGTACTACTAGAGATGGGTGGAAGGAAGAACGTGCATGCTAACGTAGTAGTTTTGAAGGAATAAATAATGCTCTAATGACTCCCAAAAGTGCACTTGACATAAGTTTGTAGTACTGACTTATTGCTGCATTTGAAGAGTGTTGAGAATTTCATTTGAAATATAATGGCTGTTTGTTGAAAACATTACAAATACTAGTGTTAAAACATTACAAATACTGTACTTAATCTTCTTTCCAGAACAAAGCATAGCTATATTGATCTAGTAAGACCAAATGCTTCGAATTATTGGAATGGAGAGAGGAAGACAACTGTGGTTAGTAGAAGCAGTTAAAGATCTTTAAGAATATATTTAGGTATCAGTATTGAGTTTTGATTGGGCTGTCATTGCAGTTTCTGATACAACTGCATTATTTCAAGTAAAAAGTTTTGTTTCTGTTCTGTCATGGAGATAATGCTGAAGTGAATCAAGGTTTTAAAAAAGGTATTTTTGAGAGTAGCATGGTAGTAGCAAGTAAAGGCATAGCTCAAGTTGAAAAAGATAACATCAGCTAATGCTAGGAGTGCCTAAATATAATGAACATCAACTTCAAAACTGTTTTGAGAAGATGCTTCTTGTATCCTTATCTTCAAAATATTTTTTAATATTTAAATAATGTGCTGAATTGTATGGACTCATCTAAACTAGTTAAAAGTTTTAGTTAAAAGTTACAAAAACCTGCTTTGCTGCAAAATAGATGCCACAGTGAGTATTACTAATTTTTAATATATGTGTAATTACAAAGTTGGCAAACACTGAAGTCTAATATGATACTTTTTATTTGTATACTGACTGCAAATTAAATATATCTATTTGTATGCTGTTTAGTTAAAAATTTGTATCTAAGAAGATATTTATACATTTACAACTTAGATGAAAATTCATTGAAATACATCTTACATGTCAATAATAAATGTGTCATTTTTATTGCTCAATATGTAATATACTTTAAAAAAGGACAAACTCTGAATTCCTTGTTCTTAAAGAATCTTTAAAAAGTAAGGGTAAAATACTTCTGTCTGTATGACTTAGACAAATGGATTTATCTCTAGTTGTCCAGCCCAGGAGGGTTTTTTTCTGCTTTTCTGAGTAGTATTTAACTTTGAATTAAATTGCTTGGAAAGCAGGAAGCAAGAACTTGTCTAACAGTCACTTCAATTTCTTTTGCTGCTGGAGGGCCAGGAGTTTCACAGCCTAAATGCTAACTTACTGAGAGAGAACAGCTAAAGTAGTTCAAAGGAACTTATTTCTGCTTGTAAGTTTTTTTTATCAGAAAAGAAATTGACTGTATGAAGTTTTGCTACTGAATAGAAAAAAAGAACTTTATTTTTTAAATTATGTTTAATATTAATGAATCATTTACAAAGCTCCTTTATCAGCTCAGCTGTATAGTATTGAATTGGTAGATAATATTATAGAAGAGAGTGATACATATTGAAAATACAGTGTCCAAAGTTAGTATTCAAGGAGTACCTAGATAAATACACACTCAACCTGCAGAAAGCTATTTCATTAAGTCTTTTGATAAGATTTATGTCAGATAGTATGTATAGCTCAAGTAAGTGTGATGCCTGTGACTGTTCCATATGGTGTAAATGCACGGCTTACAATAATTCTACTTTATTTAAGGGCTTGACAAGTTATATGCCCAAGTTCTGATGGGGGCTCTTGGCTTCTCAGGCTTATAAGCATATCTGTGAAGAATAATCTTTATATGGAGATGTTAGATCATGTAATTTAACTTTTGGTTTTTTATTCTATCTTAGTGATTTAGAATCTAGACGAGAAGTTAAGAAAGAGGAGGGTGAAGCGTTTGCACGAGAACATGGACTTATCTTTATGGAGACATCTGCCAAAACTGCTTCCAATGTAGAGGAGGTAACTTTGCTCAACACTGGCTTTTTACTAAAACAGTTGATTTAAATTACACTTTGTATAGATACTATTCCTCTAGATTTTGGGTTCCTTAATTTGAATTTTATATTATGAGAATGACAGTGTCTATGTTGTAATTGATTACACAGCACTAATTATGTTGTTGAGACTTCTTCATTAATGTACTTGTGGGGCTTTTTTAAATATTTGATCAGAGAAATGGCTAACTTCTGTCTGCCATGAAATCTAATAAGTAAGGCTAGAATAGATTTGCTAGTCCAAAGCAAGCCAAGCTATTGGTGTTCTTGGCAGATGTCACTGTAACCTGTTCTAAAGGCTCCTGGTATATCACAAGCTCTTCCGAGCAATCGCTTGCAGTGATTTGGTATTTGTACTGTCATCATCTTTCCTCTCTACTACCTAATAGGAATTTTCTTCAATTTGCACACAGCTTCTATTTTCTGTCCTCTACAGAGCTGCTGAAGAGGTCATTGTCTTGGTTACTGTAGTCTGCTGTGTATTTGAATAAGTTTTTCAGTTTTTGCTACTTTAAAGAACTTTGGTCTTTTCAAGTTTGGCTTATAGTTCACATTTCCGGACACATGTGAGTTCTTGCATCTCTCACCTTGGTTTACTGCCTTCTTTTTTTGAAGGGTAATCATGGTGGGCTGAACTCAGCTGCAACTGAATACCCACCAAGTTGCTCACTCAGTGCCTCTGTCCAGCAGGATGGGGGAAAGAACCAGAAGAGCCAAAGCAAGATAAAATTCAGGGCCTGAGAAAGAGTTTTAAAAATTCAGGAAAGAGATGGGTTGAGAGCGACAAAGTCATTCACAACTTCCTACAAGCAAATTAAATCTCAGCCAATCTCTGAGAAGCAGTGGCTTTGCCTACCCATTAGTTTTTATTCTTGAGCATTATATCATATAATATGAAATACCCATTGGGCCATTTCTGGTCAGCTGTCCTGGCTGGTTTGTGTCCCCCATGATTTTGCCTGCCCTAAGCCTAATCAGTGTCAGGAGAGGGCAGTGTAAGAAACAAAACCTTGACACTCAGAGGTAGCTAAAACACTGGTGTGTTATCACCACCATTTTAGTCATAAATCCAAAACACAGCACCATGCAGACTGCTGTGAAGAAAACTAACTGCATTGCAGCCAGAAAAGTACAGTGGTGGACCAAGAGCTCCAGCTGAGGTGCTAGTGCTACATACAGCAGAAAGATTGCTTCACGTGTCTTTCAAGCCCATCAGTTCATCCACTGACCTTTCTTATAATGACATAGTTCAGCTTCTTATACTACAGAATCTACTCCTTTTCCAAAACTATCCTGAATTCAAAATGGTGTGTGACCAATGAGGTATTCTTTTACTGGTAAAGCCTTTTAGTTATAAAATACTTAATTTTTTTGAACAGGTACAGTAAGCTACAGATGACTTTCACGGAATTCATTGCTACCTGATTCTAACACTATCACCTCTTTTTGCATAAAAAAATACATCCTAGTGAATGAATTGTCCAGTATCTAATGCATCTCTGATTATCAGAAGGCAAATGAGCAATATGTTCTTTATCAAAAAGTGCACATAGAATCTGCTCCTTGTGATTATACGAATGAGTGTTGCATATACTAACTTTCTAATTCTGGTGGAAAAGCTTTAGGATATAATCCTTTCTAGTGACAGTCAAGTGCATTCCTTGAATGATGCTCTCAGAAAACTCAAAAAAAAGTGGCATGATATAGAATAGTTAACAGCTACAGAAGCAAAATCCTAACCTCTAGCAATTTCTTTATATGAGCAAATCAGCTTCTGTTGGTAATTTTTTTTAAGCTATTGCCCTTGTTTCTTTCTGATTTCCACCACTGGAAATACCTTACTAAATCTGTAGCTGGAACAGTATATTGACCTTTTTGGTGCTTGGGTCTTAAAACAGTTTAAAATTGTTCATTATATTCTTCAGAATTATGTCTCATTACCTACATACATCTTGAATAGAAATGGATAATAAGGAGTGGAAAACATCCTGTTCGCTGTTTCTTTTGTGCAAGGCTGTTGGGGAAGTTTCCACCCTGTTTGCAAAATAGATGGTAGGGAGTGGGAAGTAGATGGAGGCTCTTCCTTCGTAGTTACTTTGGAGACTTACAAGAATTCGCTGTGACCACAGAGTTAAATCATCCTATTTCATGTGGAATGGGACTGTGTAAAAAGAGTTTCTGCATCACTGAGAAGATAGAATGATTACTGGAGGGAGGTTAGGCACAGGCTTATAATTTGACTGCACTGCAAGGACAGCTAATGGTAGTTTGTTCAGCAGTATCATATTTATTTAAACAAATTTATTTATTGCCTCTTAGCCTCTGTCTGAAGCTGTAAAGGTAACCGACTGTCAAAATATTACTGACGTTTTGTGCTTGTTTTTTTCTCCTCAGTGATTTCTAAGGTGATTGGAGTTAGAGCAGTGTACACTCTGACACAGCCCATGGCTGTGGGCTTTCTCACGGTAGAATCTTGTTAACTTTTAGAATCTCGGTTATCATATTTGTTCTACTTTGTTGAATTGTGGATGGGTGATGTGCAGTCTGAAATACTGTTTGCAGACTTCAATGTTGCTTATTTACTTTTTCCATGAAAACTCTGTGATGTCCGTTGGAAGGCTTTTCACTTGTACAAGCAAAAGTCTGGGGTCTGTACCCAGGCAGGTTTGCACTTGTTTTAATCATAACATCCATTACTTTCTGACCTCTCATTAAACCAACATACAATACATAAGAAATTTTTTTGTCTCATTTGCGAGAGACATTAGCAGTTTTATCACGTTAGCTTTTTCATTGGTAGTTCAGCAGTAGTATATGACTATTGATTGTGCTCTTACCTGCAACCTGCAGTTCAGCGTTTACTGAGAGCTTTCTGCTTGGGCAGGGGCAGAGTAGAATCACCTGCATGAACTCAGGGTGACCATGTAGTCCCCTATAGCACATGGTGCTTAACTCTTGTCCCTGGCATATCAGTGGTTTGAATCCTTTCATGTGCACTGATTATTAAAAAGTAAGGATACCTAGCTGTATTCGGGAAACTACAGTAGCTTTGTGCATTACTATTTCATTCCAAACTGCTACCTTTAATAATGATTAATAATTTGACCAACCTTAAGCCAGAAAGTTTTCTGGATGCTGGTCAAAGCAGTGCTAGACAACATCACTGAGAAACTGATCTCACTTGAGTTGTACCCAGTGCATCACTGACTCCTAGTATGGGAGTTGGTTCCCATATGGGGGGTGCCAAACTTAAGAGCATTTTTGTGTTATTCCAAAATGTCTGCACAGAAATAGAATGCAATAATGAATTCCATAATTATTGCTAAATCTGAATAGACTCATGGTTTTGACTGAGCAGTGGAGCACTTCTGCTACATGGAGCTCAATGGTCATTCAATGGTTCTGTTTCAGCTGTAACTTAATTTTCTCTTCAGGCAGCTTCTTTCATACTTTTGCTTAAATGAGTAACAAATATTCAAAGCTCCTGTAGCTTCAACAGTGGTACAGATAAGAGAAGGGAGGCCTTTTGTAATATTCTTAAGGATGAAAGCGAAAATCTCATGGAAATAGTAGATTCTTAGAGGCATCTAAAGTTGAACTGATTTTTAGAGTGTGTGTTATTTCCCTTCCAACCCTCCCTGAACACAACTAGTAGCTGAGAAACAAACAGTTGTTTGACATGGTACTATAGTGAGCAGGGATTTAGTTAATAAAACCTGAAAGTCATAGGATGTTAATAATTTTCATAGCAAGGCAGAGTGACATACAAGAGATAATCTGACTAGGACTTTGCAAAAGAGCAGGATTTCTAGGTCATGAGCCTTCAGAAAAAAAAACCAAAAAAATCCACCCAAAAGTTATGTTTATCTTAATTTGTATCAAAATCAGTATTCCTTCAAGTTCCTGGAAATCAGAGTTCTGTGGCCTTTCAGCTGTGTGAAGCTGACATTTTAGCCATGAGAAAATGGAGTTGAAGCTCATGTCAGTTCAGCTGAGGAAGGTAGAAGGGGCAGGACACCTGGCTGTAATAAAGATACTCAGCTTTTATCTTCTTGTGGCAAATCCTTGGATTATGCCCCAACTTCACAGTAAGGAACACTGGCTCTGCCATGGTTCTTGTGGCTTCTGAGCATCTCATGGTATGATGAAAATAAAAGATCTCAGTTAACTGAGTGTTTCAGGCTTTATAGAAGAGCCTGAAATGTATGACACTGCCTACCTGACCTGTAGATTTCTGGAGAAATGGATTCATAGTTGTAGGGGGGTTATCTTTTTTTTTTTTTATTTCCTCAAGTATTTTGTCCTGTTCAACAAGAGTTACAGGACTTTTTAAAGTCAGTTTGAGCTCTAGTAATGTGCATCAGCTCAATAAGTTTGTTGTCAGAAAGATGGTGCCTCAATGGGGACATAAAGAAATTGCTATCAAGTTCTGATTTGTGTCTTTGCACCTAAACTTCCAATATAAGGTTACAAATATGTTAGGGTGCTGTTGTGGGTGTGAGTTCATTATATAGCACCTTACTCCCTTCTAGTGTGCTAGGCTTCTTGCTGAAAGATCATTTAGGTGTATAAAGCATTGCCTTACTGTGTGTGCATAAAAGAGCTGCTCAGAGCTTTGGAATCTCACTTTATTAAGTGCCATCCAGTGCCACTTACACACTGGGATGGTGAATGCTTTAGGCATAAATCCATTTGTTGTCTAGGTTGTTACTGTTTCCAAATGCATTCTTAAATAGTAGAGTAACTTAACCATATCTTATCTTACTGCTAAAAGATGAGATAGGCAATTGGAGAGGAGAAGGAAATTCTAGGTGTTGGCTGGGTCACGTTTTAGAACTTGTGACATATTTAACCTTTAAGCATTCTTCATGTAATTGTAAGAAAGAATCCAGGAAATAATGATTGCCCAAGTTCTATTTCCACGCATTAAATTTAATTTTAACATTGCCACCAGAGGGCAGCGTGTTCCACGAGCTGGCTGTGCTGAACCTGATTTCGTACCTGATTTTAGGCGAAGATGAACTTGTAAAGTCTTGAGTTTTGAAAAGTACTGGTGATTCATTTACAAGTTTTTCCTGTTATGCTCAGCTTATAGGAGAGTCCTCAGATTCTTGCTCTGCATTAGCTTTCTGAGAAAGACAAATGACACTATTGGCATCTGCAAATGAAAACTAAATGTAGCTGATCTACTGCTCATGTTCTGGTGCCCCTAGCTTTTTATTACTCCTGCATATAACTTCCATGAGACACAGGTATCAGGAACCTATTCCCTTTCTTGCATTGTTTTTACTAGTTATAGAGTTCATTTTTCTTGGATTTGTCTCAAGGATAGTAAAACTGTATTACTTGTTTATTTCTGTGATAGGAATGTTGAAGTTGACTTAATTCTACATTCCGTGTTTTTGGGATTAATTTACCTTAAATGCAGTATCTGTAGTGTTTGGTAGTTGCAGTTTTGGGTTGTTTGGGGGTTTTTTATGGCAAGCATTGTGAGACATGACTTCTTGATTCTCATGTTGCAATATGATCTGGGAAACTTCTTATACAAATCTAAAGTGATATTATACTGATGTATTGTGATTTAAAAGCCTCCTTTATTGGCTTTGCAGTAGGTGCAGTCATGACACAACAGGCAGATCACATCTTGCAAGACTCACTTTCGCATTTGTACAGGAATACACTTTTCCTCAAAGGGGTATTGCTATTATTTGGGAACCTACTTATAATGAGCACACAATTGAAAAACACATTACATTAAAACAAATCACTGAATAACTGGTATACAACCTTCTTTCAATGCTGTGGTACAGTTCTATTCAGCAGTCCCATGCATAAAAGTTTCGGTGAGTTGTGGTTTAGAAAATGACCAAGACATTAACATTAAATGTAGACATTTTCCAGAAGGTACAATGTTTTCTTGAGGTTTCCCAAAATGTAGTCAAGGATTTTTATATTTGGTACTCTAATGTACTAAAAGTCTCTCACTTCCTTTTATGAGTAATAGAGGTACTGTGTACTAGGGCATGGCCATCTTTCAGGTGATTATATAAAAATGCAGGGTGAGTCTGGAGTGATGAAAATGAACCCTGATTTGGGTTGGAAAGGCATGATATCTTTGTCTAGTGTTTTAGTAGCAGCAGCATTATGGGGAAGTACAGTACAACTGCAGCAGGCTTGGTAGGCAGCCAGCTGAGCCCTTGTGGGCTTGCTGGTGAGGTCTTGTGTGGAAGTGGCTAAACTGCACCTGGATCCAAGTTGGCATGTGAGGTGCTGCAGCTGTGTTCTTGCAGTCCCCTGCACGTGGTCTAATAAATCTCAACTGGATTTGAGGGGAAATTGCTCTGTCTTTCTGCATCTATGGCTCAGTTAATCTGAAAATAGGATAAACTGCTCATAAATAAGAATTTATAGTATGGTCCAGATAAGTGTTAGAACATGCAGTATTAAAAGAGGGTTTTTTTGGAAGAAGTCAATTACACCAAGTTCACCTTCCTGTCCTTCCTAATTGGGGCATTAGCATGCAATGCCAAAATCTGATCTGATATTCTTAAAGCAGGTAGACTGCTGTTTTAGTGATGTTCTCGGGTGATTGAGTCTGCTTACACCTGGAATGATAAGTTGGCTTAAAATACATAGATGTGAGAAACAAATGGAAGTGTCAAGGGATTCGAGTCTCTTTTCATGGCTGATTAATAACTTTTTAGAATATATGCAAAGAAGAGAACTGAGGTAGACTTACTATGTGCTATGTTCTTATGATTTGTTTTCAAATAGGAATTATTTCTGTGGCCCGGTGCAACCTGGCACTTTGCTGTGCAGAGTAACAGTATGTGCTGTTATAACACTAAATGTTGCGCACCAGAATCACTGATGGGAATGGGGTTGTCAGATTACGTCTTCCAAGAGAACTGAAATGATAAAACTGAGATTAATGGAATATTTAGATTTTTAAGATCAACAGTTTCTTGGCTAATATATTTAATATTAAAATATACTGAGCTGAGTATCCTCTTTTGCTTCGTACAGTACATTTGTAGTAACAGAAGGAATTTTGTGTTTGTGCAGTGCTGTATTCCAGTGCGTTTTACTGGTTTTTGTGAGGATAGATGCATTGCTACAATGAGTGCTCTTGAGCATAGTATCCAAAAGTTAATTTATTCTCAGTTGTATTAGTTTGGAGTCTGTTAAAATTCTAGTTTGTTAATCTAAAGTAATTTTTATAGATTTAATGTGGTTCTCATGAAATTGTTTCTGAGTCTTGTTGTACTTAGCTAGCAACTTCTAGAACAGTTAGAAGTGCCAATTGTTAAGTGCTTGTTTACATGAAGTTATCATAAAGCTTTTTTAAGACTCAAGTTCTGTTTAATGTCCTGCTGAAGTAGAAGTAAGGATCCTCACAGATTCCAGCTGTGTGAGTTAGAATTCTAAGTTGACTTTTATCTTTCAGTAGGCACATGCATGAGGCCATTACAACAATTAGTATATTATCAGGAACAAAGATAAGTTTGAATTTTTTTCCTTACATAGAAAACTTCAGTTTCTGAAGAATTTGAATCAATTCGTAGTTGGCTGAAAGCCAGTTTTTCTTCTCAACTCTAACACGTGTTTGAAAAACGAACTCGCTTCCTAAGTGCCTTGTGAATCTGCAATGATTAATTCTTCTCATTATTTTGCTGCAAATTCTCATGACCCTCTGTGATGATTCGATCACCCACTTAGAGTTTATGCATATTCATATCTCTCTGCTCCTGCTGCAGTCGTTCAAGTCTCCTTCACTGGCTGTGGTGTGTGCTTGGTGCAGTAATTGAGCTGCAGTAGATTGATTACTCTGGGGAGCTGTAAGGCCTTTAAAGGTGAAAACATATCAGTCCTGTTAATTAGGAAACAAAGCTCTGGTGGCAAGTTCAGCAGTCAAATGCTTCCAGTGTAGAAATGAGGAAAGGTATGATTTGTTCCTCTCCATGAACCCTGTTTACTTTTTTATATTTGAATTAGATCTGTACTTGCTGTAATAGGCTTGTGCAGAAGGTAGCATGTCTTGTATGATTGCATGGTGTTGGTATTTTAAAACAAAAAACCTGTATGTTTGTTGTAATTATTAGCTGCTGTTAATCACCTGCTAAATTATACATTATTTTAGGCATTACTTGGCCTATAAAGCTAAATGAGAGATGAAGAATGGAGTCATTGATTGTAAACTTTAACCAAAAACATTTATATCAGTCACCTTTTCAGACCTGAGTGTCAAAGTATTTTCTCTGAATTAAAACAATATATTTTTAGAAGTCATTGTAAAACCTGTGCCTCTTTTTTTCTGCTGTTAAGATGTCTGTTGCCCATTGTGTGCAAGATTAATTAAAGAGAATATGTTCTTAAAATTAGGTGAATATTAAATGATAGCGTAAGGTTTCACCCAGCAGACAGCATCCTTACATCATCATTGTAAGTACCCTGTGGTTTTATGTTGCTAAGCACTCTAATCTAGAGTGGCCTATTACAAAGATATTAAGGGTAGTGGAAACCATCTGCCACACAATCTATCCATAAGGGTCAGAAATAAATAATTTAAAAGTAATTTATATATCTTAAAAACCACTTTTTCCCTGTAATTACTGGACAACAGATTGTAGAATACAGATGTTATGGAAATGCCACTGTTTTTGTAAACAGCATGTGATCCATTGCTGTTTTGGGGTGGGTTATAGGATGCTGTTGTCATACCTGTTTCTGCAGAGGTCAGGAGGGAAAGTCTCGCTGAAGCAACTGCACATGAGATTGAATTCCAATTAGTGCATCTTACACCAAAGGGTATCGTATTCATTGTGTCTGTGGTCTTTTTTCCTCTGTTTTAGGCATTTATTAACACTGCAAAGGAGATCTACGAGAAAATCCAGGAAGGAGTTTTTGACATTAATAATGAGGTAACTTTTAGTACTGTGTACACTCTCTGCTTTTTAAAAGTACAAAATTTACCTTCCCTAGAAGGCTGGACAGTAAAAGATTTGTCTGTTGCATTTGGATGTAGAATTGTCTGCCATTGTGATAAAAATGGATTAAAATAAGTGACCCTATCCATCCATGAAGCATTGCAAAATAATATAAATCCCCAAAAGAGAAGAAAATCCACTTTCATCCACTTCTCCATATGGTGTCATCTGTTTTCAAAGATAATTTTCCACTATGTAAATGGGGGACCATGTTGATATGCCAGATGCACTCCATGAGCTGTCCAGTGGAGGGGAGGGATTGCTTTGA
This sequence comes from Brachypodius melanocephalos, assembly GCA_013398615.1. NCBI lineage: Eukaryota > Metazoa > Chordata > Aves > Passeriformes > Pycnonotidae > Brachypodius > Brachypodius melanocephalos. The sequence goes on from VZSR01001685.1 coordinate 20,452,031, forward strand.
GAGTTACATAAAAGACTTTTGAAATGTTCCTGGTTTAGGTGGCTGGATACTGTAGGGAATAAAAGATTAGCCTTTTTGCTTATGCACATTACTGAAATTACAGATTATTAGGGCCTGTGCCTTTGCTTCTTTAGGATGGGGGTGGAGAGCTGGAGAAAGGGGAACAAGAGCTAGAATGACATATAATGTCTCTTGAATTTTGAAATGACTGTGCTGTTGAAAATCTTGCTTCATAACACTAGTATTGTATAGAAATGTTAAGATTGTATAAGCTCTCTGTTAACAGTCTCATAAAAATTTGACAATGTGAGGTGATCAATCTTTTCTGAAGATGAGGTTGGGTTTTTTTTATCCTACATGTCTGTGAATATTGTTACTGAGGTGCTTAGTGAAACCACATGTGAAAATCTGCACCACCAGCTCTGTTCTGTTTCTGCTCTGTGGAGAAGTGTGTCCAGACTCTGTGTCATGCTTCTCTTAAACATTACAGTCCTTGCAGTATTGTTCAGAGTAGGGAGGGAATTTGCAGGACTCAAATTAAGTAGTTTCATTTCTTTCTGCTCGCTATATCTCAACATGAGAAAATTTAGACTATTGAAAATATTACTCATTACTTCAGAGAGGAAAAAATGAGAAACTTCAGTAGTATGCAAAGTAATGCATCAGGAAACTTGTAGCTAAATAAGACTTGAATAATAATCCTCTAAACTAATTCTGACTGGAAAGTGTGTGTGCATGTTGGTGAAACTTTTTAAATTCAATTCACTAATGAAAAATTTAAAGTTGTCTTTCACATCTTTCCTGAAGAAATTGCAATTGGTAGTGCAGTATAAATTGGAGAGCAATCAGTGTCTGAAAAAGCATGCTCGTTGTATCTGTCGAGTTTCATATAGTAGCTGACTGCTTTACTGTGCCTTACGGAGCTCCGATTGCAATATGCTGTCAAGAGCCAACAGTCCGTGCTACTTATTTGGCTCTATGCCAAGTCTGGCTCCTTGATTCCTCAAGAAGTTGCTATCAGCCCAGAGGGGGCAAAACCAATGAGCCATAGGGCATGCTTTTTATTAAAGAGGAGTCAAAGAGCGAAAAGAAACCACATCAGCTGCTGTCAATACTGAGCGAGTGCCAGAAACCCGAAGGCTACCACTGCTGCAGAACAACTGCCAAGCACTATAAATCTGAGATTTGCTGTGACGCAAAGTTTCCTTAAGAGCTTAATTTCCGAAGCTACTGTATTACTTTTCTCAAAGTGCTGTATTTTTAGGTAAAATCCACTTGAGGGAGTGAGGGTTAAGATATAAGTGTGATTTTGATGAATGAAAGAGCTACGCTGTGTGTGGGTTCTTGGCAAGTAGCCATGTCTTTTGGGATCACAGAAATTATTGATGACACAGAACACTCGTTTGCCCTTAGCCTCTACAGCTGATTCAACACAGAAAGAAATGCTGTCTAGAGAGGAAAAGTTTTATATTAAACTATTAAACTAGTGGAGATTTTGGCAAGAGGGGAGAGGTTATACATTCTTAGTAAATGCTATGTATTTTTAAGCCATATGCCAAGTAGTATTCAAATAAAATTCTTGTTCTGTGGGTTTTTTTAAGAGTTTAAGCTACAGAGTGTAACACAGAGATAAAATTTAAATGAGAGGGAAGGCATCTTACTTTAAATAATATTTAATCACCAAGAACATGGTGGGAAAAAATTACAAACTTTGCTGTATTCATTACATGCATTAGGAGGACTTGTTATATGATCTTCTAAATAGACAAAGTAGCTTTTCAAGTATATTCTAAAATATTTACACTGTGTATTAAACTTCGTTTCAGGCAAATGGCATAAAAATTGGCCCTCAACATGCTGCCACCAACGCAACACTTGCAGGCAATCAGGGAGGACAACAAGCTGGAGGAGGCTGCTGTTGAGCCTGTTTTTACTTTCTAGCTGCCTGGATGGGGCCTACTTGTTTGTTCACCCTTCCCTCCCCCCACCCCGTTCGCCTCCACTTCAATTCGACTGAGACATGAAACTTGTAAGTTGGTTTCCTGTTGCAGAAGACTTTATCCTTCAAATTCTTGTATAACTTTGAATAAATGGTTAATGTTCACTTAAAGACAGATTTTGGAGATTGTATTCATATCTATTTACATTTGATTTCTAGGTCAATTGATGTGATTATTTTTGTTAAATGTTGTCTTGTGCCCTTGACTACGAACTGAATTGTATTAAACACTACAAAGTCATCTGAGTATTTTAATCAGTTTGTGTAGTTAGGTTTCCCAGCTCCTGAGGTTACCTAATGTTTAATATTGTAGAGCTGTCCTCAAGTTTTTTGTCAATTTTCAAGGCTATGAAGAGAAGCGGAAGGACTCTTTTAATTCTGTATTTATCACTTTCTGTATATATAGTTTAATAACCTGCTTGGGTGTACTTGCCAAGCTAGAATTCTTTAATGCATTTGCATAAAATCTATACTACTTAGAGCTTGAAAACTACAGAAGCATTAATAGGAATTGCTTGGATGCTAAATTTTAAGCCTTTTTGACATTGTTAGCATGTTCATCCTCCCCATCATTATCCTGAAGTCCAAGAGAGATGCTTAATGTATATTACTAGAGGCTACATACGTGCTATCTATTTTAATGCCAAATGTTTGCTGTTTATCCACAATTTCCACAACACCTCTTCAGAAATGGATTAGCTGTTTGCCTTAACAAATACTGTAGGTGAAAACAGAGTATGAATGAAAAGCAGAGGAGGAGTTGATAAATTTAAAATGGCACATTTTAAAAACATTAATCTTCTCAATGGTTTTTTCTTGTTTACCACTTGATTTCTAGGTATATTTTTCATGCAAGGACAGTTTTTCAACCTAAATGTATAGTGGTTGTGTAAAGTTTTCTTTTAGTGACAACTTGTAATCCTAAATATATGGTAAGCATCTTGTCTATTGTGAAGAGGGTGTGAAAATAAAATCTGCCAGTTTGGAAATCTTGATGAAAATCAAAACTACAAATGTTTTGTTACTTATTATGGTGATGGCTGGGGGGGGCATATTTTTCCTCAAATGAAAGGGTTGCAACACTGCGAAACAAAATCCTGTGTTTAAGTGTTTATTTGTTAAAATACAGAATGTTCATGTCACCTTTCATAGAAATGTGCAAACAACTGAGTTTTCGTCTCATCCTATTTAAATAATTGCAGACCAAAGGGTGATGCTAATGCTAGGCCATGCTTCATGTATTGGGGGTAATAAAGGGGTGGGGGGCAGACAGTGACTGCAAAACTTCTGTCTTACTGGGCCAATATTGACTGCAACACGACACGGGGGGAGAGGGGTCCTCATGTCACCCATCCTAATTGTCAGAACTTGAATATCCAGAGTGAATAAACTTCAGCCTAACGGGTGTAACATAGCAGTGGTTCTGAGATGAAATAAAATTTGAAAAAATGGTGTGGAACCTTTTGTTGGTATATCGAGGAAGGGGGAACCAGTATGTATTTGTTAGTTGCTGGCATCAATTCTTTTTTACACATTTAGGAACATTTTCAGCAATGTAGTATAATTATTTTCAACTTTTAAATTAAGAGGCTACTCTGTTTACATACTTTCAACTGTTACCTGGTTATTATACAAAGTTTTCATTTGTAACACACACTTACTGTTTCAGTTGAAGTTTGAAAAGTGTGTTGCATGACAGCAAAACCATCCGACTGAACTGCATGGAAGACAAGGGAAAACTGGCATGTTTACTAGCTGTTTACAAGGAGTGAAATCAAGACTATTAGCTTGAATTAACTAATTGAAGTTTTTTTTTCTCTTGGCAACGTTGTAGAATTCAGTTGCTTGAGATGAGAGAAAAGTGTGCTCTTACATAGCAGCCTGAGGTTCATTACAAAGGGGAATAGAGTTCATTGTAAAAATTTAACATAGGGGAGCTCCATTAAGGGAGCAGAGGAGGGGGGATTTGTACCCTGCTCTGAGAAGAACAAAAATGCGTGCTGTTTTAAGTGGTCATGATTTGAAAAACTGAAAGCTTCTGACAGTCTCATTTTCTGAAAACATGGAAGAATTGCCCAGGAATACAGGACTATTATAGTAAAGAGCCACTAGGGCTGCTTTTTGGGGGCCAAGAGTGGCAAGGGGAATATGCTGTGACTTTCTAAAATCATGTATGCAATCAGTTGCTGATCCTGCTGGTTTGGTCCTGGCTCACATGCCAGTCTTAGACTGTACATTATGTTAAGACTGCAGTACTTTCAAAGAGTAGCTGGAACAAAACTGAAATTTCCACGCATTCTGGCTGGCTTTTTGTCACAAACTTAATGCACGTGTAAACCTCATCTTTATTTCTGTAGGGGTTCTTTTTGAGAAGTCCTAAAGCTATTTTATCCAATTAGAATTTGAAAATTTTATAGCATAGAATTTAGCAAGGTTTACCTCTAAAACATGCTTTAACAAGATGATTCTTTCACAGGTTTCGGTTTTACTTGTACATGAGTGACTGATAACTTGCTGAGATTTCATGTTGAATTCCAGTTGCTTTTGTTGGTTACATTTTCACAACCAAAAACCCAAAACATGTAATTGTTTCCCAGCAATTTGTGCAGCTGTTACACGTAATGTGAAACTGTTGATACTGAAAAATCATACCAAGGTGCAATTTTTCCCTTAATCCCAGTTTAGAATATGGTATAAAGCATAGTTAACTTTAAAAAAAAAAAAAAAAAAAAAAAAAAAAAAAAGATTGATGTGATAAGCCCTCTAAGCATGACTAAAATTTTGTCTCTCCCATTTCTACTAAAAATGAAATGCTCCCGGAATTTTGGAATCACTGAAGAAAGATTAACAACTCCCCCTCAGTCTCTTTTGTCTGTAGTTATTTGATTTATTCTTGTGCAGATCAGATTCAGCAGTGAGTTAAAGGACTGCTGAAACACTTGCCCATAAGCTAAAGTAACAAGTGTCTGAAGCCCCTAGCAAGCAGTGAGAGCTCCATCTCCTGCTCCAGACTTGTATCCTTTCTGTGTTACACTTTTTGTGACACATAGTTTCTTGTGCTGTCCTTTGAAGAGCCTTCAGCTGCAACATTTAAATGTTGTTTGGGTTAGAAGAGCACACCACACTAAATGAGATGCGTTTAACCTGGGAAGGTTATTTCTGCCTTAAGAGTTTGCCTGTGACTGTTAGAACACTAAATCTGTTCTTGGGAAGAAATTGAAACCTTTTTTCAGGCTCAAAAATACAGTCAAACTGAATAGGAATGAAAAAAAAGATATTAAATGAACTTCAAAAAATCAGAAGACAATTTTGAGCAATGCATTATTTTTATTTTTTAATGATCTTTCTTAAAGAGGGCACCCCAATGTGCCTGTATTTTTCTCTTAGTTGTTAGCAGTAAGGTATTGCTTTTGTAAACGCTGAGGCCTGAGATGGTGATTCCTTTTAACAGGCTGCTGTTTTGGTACTTTCTTCTTAGGTTTTTTAATTGGTTTGTTTTGGGTCATTTGGGGGTTTTTTTGGTTTCGTTTTGTTTTTGGTTTTTGTTCTAAATGCAGTTTTTCCTATGTATTATCTCCTTTTTGTCTTTTCTATATTCATATTGTTTCATTCAAACTAATTCCTGTGAGTAAAGTGTTGCTCTCTCTCTTTACTTGCGCCACATCTGTAACTCCCACACTTAGAGGAATTTGCCCAGTATGGGGCATTTGTTTTAGGGGTGGAAGGGTGGGGCAGAGGGAGAGAGGGATATATGTGCTATCTGGCTGCATGATATAAAATCATGAAAGAAGTATTGCACAGGCTCTGTTGTTACACCTACTGTGTGTACTGGTTTGCATGTGTGGGGGGATATAATTTGCCTAGTCTTCTTCCACTGTTGTATGGGAGGAGATAGGGGAGGCAGAGGAAGACCAGCAGGTTTTATTTGGATATCTTAATAAATTTGTTTGCTGAGATCATATATATGATTTGTGTATACCTAATGTTCCTCCCTCTAGTATCTCCGGGTTCTCTTCTGCCACATTGCTGCAATGTAACTTTAACAGTATGCAGTGGTGATTTATTGTAATACACTACTGAAATCTCCATTTGTAAATAATCCAGGGTGCTGCTGTGTAAGTAGCTGATGAAATGTCTTTACTGGGTCTGCCGTGTATGAAAGAAACCACAACATTAGGCAATAAAAACTACTAACAGAATGTTACAAAACCAAGACCATGACAAAAAAAGCAGCATGTTGTGGATTTATCATTTTTATTCTTGGGACAGATTTTATTATTTTTGGAACTATTACAAGACTTATGTTAAATATTGTGGATGATAAGAGGAAACAGACTCTTGGCAAACATGGAAAACCAATTACAGCATATTACCCTATTCCCCTTCCAATAAAGGAGGGGCAAAGCTAAAAGTTTATTCTTTGCTTAGCAGCTGGGGTGGGGGGGAGAAATGTTGCTGCTTTAGCATTGGCTTGAGGAAAGAGATTGTTGCTGTAGCAATCTTACCACAGGCAATCCAAGCTGGAGAAGGCAAACCCAGTGTGCTCCACAATCAGTTGTACCCCAGCCTAAAAAAGCACACTGTTACGAGAATGCTGAGTAAAGAAACGGCTGTCCTGTACCATCAGGTTCACTTAAAAATAAATTTTAAAAACTTGTGTTTGGTTGCAAATCTCTGTGTTGTGGTGGTAAGCATTTGACTTGATATATAAACTGGAACACATACCTGGTATTTAGACATGGGATTTAACTGTCACATCCCATGGCTCTGTGACATAGAGGTGAAATAAGGTACAGGAAAAACCTACTTCAAAGTCTATTTAGACATCTGCACATCCATTTGTATTCCTCTCCCAAATTACAGTTTTTGTAAAATTGTCCATGGCAGCATGAATGTAGATGAATGGACGCATCAGTATGTTTGTTGGAGTTCCACCCCCCCAGCATACTTACGATTTTTAGAATTCCTTCCTTAAAGAGTCAGAGATATAAATGTTTATATTGGGCAGACTCTTGTTGATGGTTGGGTCTATGCTACATTTGCTGTAAATTACAGCGGGATCTAATTAGCCTTTCTTAAGTGAAGCCCAGTTTCATTACTTTTCCTGGATTTAGACATAAAATACTGGGAGGGAGGAAAATCCTAAAGTGTGAGGACAGTGCAAAAGAAACCAAGGTACTACTCTAACAGTTGTAAATTCAACATTGTCTGGATTAAAGCAGTCAAGTAAACACTGCATGTTCTGATTATGGTATGGGAAAACATTTTCAGATGCAGGAAATGTCTGAAGGAATGTGACTGAAAAAACAGTTAAATAGCAAGGGTACTTGGGAAGACAGAAATCCATGAGGCTGCTTGCTGTCTCCCAAGATGAGGCAGGAAGAGGCTGTCAGTTTGAGGCATTGCCCAGCACGTGGGCACTGACACCCACACCTGGGCTGGTGTTGCTCTTCAAGGACTGGATGAGCCATGAGAAAGGAACTTTTAAATCTGGACATTGTTGACAAGTGCACATTTGACGGCACTGAGACTGGAGCTGAGGCAATGTCCAGAATTTGTAGGACACGTGTGAATGAATGTTTTTTGGGAAGAGGGATGAGTACAGAGACGGCAGCAGAGGAGATGAGCAGATTTACTTGTCAGCTGTTGGCTCAGAAAAAGCCCTGAATCAATGTACAACACCTGTCTGTGATTGTTGTATACAAATGCAGCAAAGCTTTGTCTTGAATGTAGTTAGAAACAGATTGTCCTTATGGGGCTTTTCTATCCCATTTTAATTTGTGAGGTTGACTAGACCTTGGGTTGCTGGTTAGTGTCATGTCTAAAGTACTTAAGACGGAGAATATCAGAACACAAAAGAATTCCTGTGTCTGGTGCCCTCGAGAGTCAATTCAGCCACTTCTAAGCAAAATGTGACTGACCTAAGCCAACTGGTCACTGATGAAGGTCTGTCTGCCATCAGTGGTACACAAAAATCCAGTGGATGGGCTCTGCTGCTCCTCCTTGCCCATCTTAGAAGTAAAACATTCCTGCACCAGAACAAAAGTGCTTGCGGCATCTCCCATAGTTATTGCTATGAAGCAGAAATTAAGTTTGTGAACTGATGTGCAATATTCTGATTCTGTCTGGGAAGTTTTTCTAGAAAGCTGTGTAACTCCAGAGAAAAAGGCATCCTCATGTGCAGGACTGACCACTGTGCATCATAAATCAAGTGCTTTGGCTTTTCTCTGGGTTCATATCCAAGTCCAATTCTATTTTCCTTCCAGTTTACTTCTCTTCCCTTTTGTTACTTCTATCTTTTTCTTTCCTTCTTTAAGTTTGGATGTCTGTTTAAGGGAAATGATTCAAGAAAGAGTGGCTTGTTTACAGTTCCCTATTCTTCTGGAAGACCTGTATTAATTATCACTGGTAAAACAAAACACTTTTATCTACTTTGGATGAAGTGATGTTTGCTCTTAACCATGTTACTATGTAAATTTAGAGACATAGTTGGTCACAGACCCACCTATTTAACTGCTAAATCCTGGCTCCTGGATCATTCATCAGCAGTAGAAGTCTTCAGCAGGATCACAGAAGAAAAATGTAGTGGCCTATTAGTCATATTTTTGGCCAAGCACCATCTGAATAGTGGGAGTTTGTTTGGTTTGGGCTTTATTTTGAAGGTGTGTGCAACTTCATTTCGTCCTGGCTTTCTAGTTTAATGCAATTGCTATGCAAGATGAAAAGCAGCTTTCCTTCAATAAGCTCTGAAAATCTAAAGTTGTGGAGTTGTTGCTCAACCAACCGAAAAGAGGATCCATTAGAGGAGAAGCCTCTCATGAAACTGCTGCTTTGTGAGCCAAGACATCGTCTTGCTTGCTGCAGGAAGCAGACGGCTCATTATCTGAGTGCTGGGAGCCAGTGTTGGAGAGTCTCCTCTTCCTGCTCCGCAAGGGCTGAGGCGTCTCTGAGGTAAGCAAAGCAGCAATGCGATACTCCCTAGGCTTATCAACCACTATCAGCTGGATCTCCTGTTTGCTCCAGACTCCACCTTCACTTGGAAAGTGCTTGCAATTCCATGAGGTAATCCTCCTCCCAGCGCTGTGGCTTGTTACCACGACCACGTGCTCCCAGCGACAGCCAGGACAGAAAATGAAAAAAACCATCCGACATCCTTGTGCAGTAACTTCCTCTTTCTCCATCCTGCCGGGACGGCTGTTGAGCTTCGCGTGCTTTGGCTCTGGCCATGGCGGCAGCGGTCTGTCCGGCCGAGAAGGGAGGGAGGGCAAAGCACCGCTGGCCGGGCAGAGCCATCGCCCTCCCGCGGGCCGAGCAGCCCGACCAGCTGCCCCGGGCACCAGAGGCTGTCGCTCCCCGGCCGCCCCATGGCCGGCTTAGCCGCAGGTGCGAGGGAACACCTGCTCGGTTGGCACCGGGGCCGGTATAAATCTGCGTTATTTTGATTAAGCTCGGATTGATTAGGAACAGGTCCGGGCTAACATACCATAAACACCTATTAAACAGAAATAAATACGTCTACAGGGGGCTTAGCTTAAACGGGTGCAGCTTTGCCTGCACGGGGGGCGCGGAGGTGGCGGCGGGCACCGCACACGGCGGGCCCCACGGAGCGCGGCCCCGACGGGTCTCGGTGCACAGCCCCGGTGCGGTGCCCGGGCGGTGACCGATGGCGGTGACCGATGGCGGTGACCGATGGCGGCGGGCGGGCGCCGCAGGGCCAGGAAAGCCCGTCCGGGCTGACGTCGCTGCGCGGGGGCGGCCGCGCTGTTGCCGCGGGAGGGGGCGGGACGGGGTTCCCCATGGGAGGCGAGTGAGGACCGCGCCGTGCCCGTGGCTCCCGCGGAGCCCTGTCCCCGGGGACGGTGTTGATCCGTCGCCACGGCAACCTCCGACCCGCTGGGGGAGGGGGAGCAGGTAGCCGGGCGGCGGTGGCGGGGTCAGTCCCGCCACCCCTGCGGGCTCCCCGCGTCGCCCCGGGAGGCTCCCGGCAGCAGCTGCTCGCTCTTCCCGGCGGCCCTGCAAGGGGAGCCCGCCTCTGGTCCCCTCCCCATCCCGGCCGCGATCCTGAGCGGGTGTCCCGGGGCTCCCCGCGACTCCCTGGGGACACGGAAAGGCGGCGGGAGGGGCGGGGTGCGAGGCTGTGTGAGCGAAGCCCCTCGGGAGGCTGCGGGCACGGTGGTCCTGCCCCGCTGTGGCCAGGGGGTCAGAACAGCAAAGCAGCGGGACCTTTCAAAGGAACTGAGCCCTCCTGGAGGCGCGGGGAGCCCGCCCCACCCGGCGGACAGGGACGCGGGATACGCGGCGTCCCGTTCCCGGAAAGAACAATGGCCGTGCGGAAGCCAGGCCGCCTCTCCAGCCCACCGAGGCTTCCCTTCGGGATGCTTTTGCCTGCTCGACCTACGCCCTTGCAGGCGGCCGCGTCCTCCCGTCGCTGACCGCGTGTGGAGCCGCACCATTGTGGGACTGCACGGGAGCGTGGGAGGGGTGATCGCATCAGGAAAATCATTCCCTGCGACCAGGGAATGGGTTTCTGTGTCACTCCAAGGGCAGCCCGGCCTGTCGCCCCTCCCCGACCTTGCAGAATCTGCCTGGAGCCCGTCCCCGAGTTCCTCCTCTGACCCAGCTCCAGCTGGAGCGCTGGTGACCGGTGTGCTGTGGTAGGGAGCCGGCTCTGAGCCTGGCCGATAACTGTAAACACAGCACGTAACTGTTCTGCTTAGAAAAATAATAGGAAAACGGACGGGTTGAATTTCTTTCACTACATATTATTTATAGTGCTATCCAAAATAATTTCAACTTTTATTTTAAGAAGTTCCTGAATTGTAGGAAGAACAGATTCTTTCACTTTATTTTCATACTTGGCAAAATGAAAGGGAGAAAAGAAGCAATGAAGGTAAATATTTTGATCTTTATGTGGTTAGACAATAGAATTTTATTGTCCGTAATTTTTTTTTCACGACATGAGAAACAAACCATATTTTTACTGTCACCTGTTTTACTTGCGAATGCAGCACAAATCTCTCTGGTTTGTGTGCCCCTGTGCATTCCTTCTGTCCAGGCACCGGCTTTCATTTTAGTATAAGTTAGACTGGCTTCGTGTAGAGAAAATGGAAATTCCTTATAAAGTCAACTTTTCGCTAACTAAAGTCTTCTGTGAATGATTCAGTACTGAATGTGATGCTTAGACAGCAAATTTTTTTTGTGCAAAGGCAAAACAATGTGGGGTTTTTTCCTCTAAATCTTACAACTCAACAACATGCTTAAAAGTTGACAGCAGGCATAGCTTGTATTTACCTGACTGAATGTTTCAGTTTTAATTTGCTTTTTGGACAGGTAGAGTACACCACAGACATGCCTGGACATTTGGCCCATTTGAGCAGTTTGTCACTGAGGAGGCAGATGACTAAACTGTAAATGCCAAGAGAATAATTTCAGCACTCACAGATGAACACCTCTTCTTTTTGACCTCCTGACATCCCTAGTTTAGGTGGGCTTAAATAAATGGAGAAACATACTGTATGCAGTGCATGCTATTATGTATACACTAATAGAGAGTGTACATTGAAATACTATTCAGTAGAAAGAAAAGCAGCATCTGAAAAGCACATAAGCCTAATTGATTCCAGACACAACTGGCCTGGATTTTGTTTCCTCTTATTCCAACTTTCTGACCTTGTAAAAATTATCTTGATTGTGTTATACTAAAACAAGGCCATGATCTTGCAAAAACTACCATGTGTGCTGGAGCTGGGAAGTGCCCAGCAAAGCTCTGTGTACAGAATGAATGCTGACAGCGTTAGACCCCGACGCTGCCTGGTTTGTTTTCCCTTGCTTGTATCTAATCCTGGTGAAGCAATAGTCTCACTTCTGCTGAAAGCTGGAGCTGGGCTTTCATTTTTAAAAGTGGCAAAGAGTGCGTGGCAAAACCTACGATTTGTGGTGAATGATAGGTTTAAAATTCTCAGAGCAGTTTAAGCTACAGGGATTTTATGGCATTTAGACCAGGGGAAAGAACAGGGAGGGTGTAAAAAATACGTATTGCTTGTAATTTTTTTCAGTTGTGTGTGTGTGTGCTGGTATCTCTGTTTTTCAGAAGATTGTTTCTAGGGATTGGTAGGAGGGTTGAAGGACTTACTGACTTTGATGATAACCCTTACAATACCGTTGTGCCTTTGTATAAACATGCACGGAAGACCCAGGACAGCAGAGTGTTCCACGTGCTGCTGTCTTTGGCACTGGAGAACTTCTAATAATATTTTCTGCTTGAAAAAATCCAAGGCCTGAGTACACTCATCCTTTTATTACAAAAAAATGCTGTTGCTCCTTCTATTTGGGAATCTGTGTCTTGCTAGCCTTAAATCTCTGTGGAGAGTAGCGACAAAAAAGGCCTTTCCAGCATATTGAACTGATGATCCTTCTCCTTATTTCTCTGAAGGCTCTCCTTTTGTTTTTTGGGGTTTTTTTCTGGATCAAGAAAAAACTCAGTATTTAGGCCTTTGTCAGCAAGGTTCCCATGGGGCAATCCTTGTAAGCACTGGGATTGCCTGTTTAGTAGCAGGGAGGCTTATAAAAAGCAACTCCAGGTGGAAGTGGGCCTTTTCCTGCTCCTCCCTTCATCCTGCTGCAATTCCCTTTCATCCAAGCCCTGAGAACTGCCTGCCATTCATACTAAAGTACAAAACTAAGAGAGTTGTACTCCCTTGGCAGAGATATTAGAGTGTCTGCCTTCACTTATGTTGATTTGTTAATGTTCTGGGGAGTTTTGTTGTACATAATGTACTGTGTCAACTTCTGATTGTACAACAGCAAATATAACTTGAAAAGCTAAGCCTACCTCTGAAGAAAGCAAGCAGCTTTTATGCATCATGAAACTTACTTTCCAAGAAGTTGCCATCACATTTGGGATTTCTTAGCTACTATGTCAACATTTCTTATTTCCCAACAGATTGCAAGGTAGACATGGTGTGTGCTATGTTACTTATTAAATAAAAAAGCCTGAGAGCATGTGCAGTGTTCTGACTTAAAAGTCATGTTAGTAACCTGCTACACCAAAGATGAATGTTCGTGCCAGAACTGCATCTGTTATCTTTATCTTTTAGCAACTACTTTACAGCTTTTCTGTTAAGTTATAGACAAGGTCCAGGTAAAAACCTGCTGCCTTGGAAGCCGTGATATAATCTGTGCGCTCAGTGCGAAAAATTCGGCATGTTCTGGCTTGTGTTTTTTAAGAGAGAAAACAATTGGTCCATTGCTGCTGAGCTGTGCTGTTCTCTGCTGTTCTGTGCAGCAGTGCCAAAGTGGGCAGCCTTTGGAGTGTGACCTGTGGCATTACAGATGTGCCTCACATCCACTCCCTTCTTGGCCACCACAGGATGAAGACACAAGATCTTCCTGCCTTAACTGAAACAAGCAGGTTCTGTTCATCTGCCCAGAGTGTACCAGCAAATACAATGATTGTGTAAGTTGCTTGTCATACGCAAAGTATAAACAAACCTGTGCACAGCAGAGGTGAGGTTCTGGCAAGCTTTCAGGGGAGTTCCCTCAGTGCTGCAGAGCCAAGGTGTTCCTCTTAAAGGATAAAACAAATTTTAGATATTTAGGCAAAACAGAAAAAGAAAATGTTCAGAATGGTGAGATACAAACTGAGGTGTTGTCTGGTGGTGCTGCTGCTTTTTACTTGTGGCTCCAGATTTATTTCTTCATGTTTGGCAACACCTCTGTTTTCAAATTGTGTCAGCACGAGTGACAAGTATGCAGCACCTCATGGAATCAGATCTTACACGTCTCCTATAAAGTATTAGCATGAAGTGAGGTATTCCTCTATTTGTGAGTTGGTTGCCAGAGTACATTTTGTTTTAAGGTTCAATTAATGATGTATTAAATACTTAGCTGATTAGAAGGGTTGGGTTTTTTTATAATGAAGGTGGCAAAGTACTGGCACAGGTTGCCCAGAGGTGGTGGATGCCCCATCCCTGGAAACATTCAGGGTCGGGCTGGACTGGGCTCCGAGCAACCTGACTGAGTTGAAGATGTCCCTGGACATGGCAGGGTGGTTGGACTAGATGGCTCTTAGAGGTCCCTTCCAACACAAACTATTCATTGGCTCTGTGATCAAACTCTGTCTAGCCCAACAGTTGTTCCTTTTCTTGCAGTGCAGTGCTCCACAAAGGATATATATTTGGCTGGACTGTGAGGAACTATGAAGATCGTACAAGTAAGATTAAGTCCTTACACACTTGCTGAATATATCTCACCTTTTTAAATGTCCCTATACCCACAATAATTAATAATAAGTGTGAGTGCATTCCCCTTTTCCTCCAAATTGTGCTGTTTCCATAACTAAGTATTGGTTCATATTTAAATTTAAAGTGTTTTGTGTCAGTGAAGTGAAGACTACAGCTGTCACCTTTGCTACTCTGTAACAGGAAAGCTTTTCCATCAGGTTTAAGCTTAACTATGTTTGAGACTGTTTTCTCAACTTCTCATCAGTATGAGACTGATCCCTCAGAGCGGGGTCTGAAAAAGTGGAAGGAACAATTTATTATGCTTTTTTTTCTATATATAACATTCAGTGACTTTATTTATGTCCCTGAATCCTTCTGAAATTTTCCGTGCATGCCATTCTGGAGAGAGAAAGGACAAGACAGAGAAGGAAAGAGAAAGAAAAGATGTCACAAATTACTCTGCTGTAAGGCACCAGGATGGTACCATAATAGAGCCAGACAAAGAATACAAAAAGACAAAGAATGAACTGAACTGGTGTAATGCAGAGCATGTTTATGAAATGTCTCAATTGCACCAAGCTAGGAGGACAGCAATCACTGTAGATAATTGGTACAGAAATCAAAATGAACTTCATATAGAAAAAAAAAATCATCAGTTTCATGGAGAAGTCAGGGTAGCTGGTAAGAGGGAGTTTGTAGAGCATCACTAACAAAATTGCAGTGGTCAATGCAGTGCTCCTGCGAAATGCTCTCTTAGGATTTATCAATAGGTGGCATATGTAAGTCATCAAGAATAATGTAAAGATTACTCCACTGAGTGCCAGTAAGTTCCCAGCTGCTGAATTGTCCTTGGTTTTATGGTCTGTGCTGAAAAAGTACAGATCAGGGAGAGAAAGCAAATAAGAGATGTAGAATACTGTAGGAAGTGGTGAAGGAAGGAAAGATATTGACCCTTAAAAATAATTTTTAGAGGGAATTAGATAAATTTTCCAGTGTGTAAAAGGTCAGAAGAGGCTTGATCAATTCTTTTTAAATGCTGGTGAAATACCAGAACAAGCTACCTAGGAAGTTTGGGTCTCTGCTTCGCAGAGGGTTTCTAAGAACAGGTTAGACAAACATCTGTTGGGGATTGTCTGGGGCTACTTTATCCTATCTTTGTGCAACCTGCAGGGACCAGATGGTCTCTTCAGATCCCCCTCAGCCCCCTTCGTACAAGTTTACCAGGAAGGGAGGGGAGTGGACCTGAGTTTAATGAGGAAACGGTATCATCCTATTAGTTGATCCTCTCTCAGAATAGAAGAAGAATCAGAAAGAAACCACATTTATCTTAACTATATAAGTAAATGGATTTCTAATTGTTGTAGACTTGCAGTTTTATGAAGCATTTGGAAAAACAAATACAAGGTTATGGAAAAAAGTTATTAAAAAGGTTATTAAAAATGTTATAAAAGTGAACAATTTTAAATGCATCTTTTTCTCAATGAATATAAGTAGGAAAAATAGTTTATTTTTCAAGGATAGTTTGTAAATATTTTTTGAGGATATTATAAGTTTGGCCATAGGTTTTACTTTGGTTCCCATTTCAAAACAAGCAATAGCAGCATCCGTAGTTACGTCTGAGAATGTCACACCTAGGTACTCCTTGCATATGCAAACCCAGGAAATAATTGTGAGAAATCACTCTAGCTCCCTAGTCCACAGAAGGAACAAGTTATTCAGTACCTGCTCTGAAAAATCTGTCTGGAAGGACAGACGAGTGGAAATGTGAAAGTCACTGTCTTGCCTCCTCGGCAGGTGAACTCTGTGACTGCGGCGGCGTTTCCTCCCTCCCTCCCTCCCTGCCTGCCTGCGCGTTGGGAAGTTCCAGTGAAATATTGCTGCTGTGGAAAGTCCTGTTCACAGCGAGGAGACGTGACCTCTCAGCGAGTCAGATCCAATTTTATAGGCGGCTCTGAGTCAGGGTGGAGCCCGCGCGCTGAACTTTGTATTTGAGAAGGAAGTGATGTTGGTGGCAGCCTGTGTTGCTAAGCAGATGAGTGGCCGTATTTTTATTTCAGCTGATACTTTCGGCGGGGGTGTGACTTCATTCTTAGATATGATGCCTTCCATTTATTAAGGACAAAGGTCAGAAATTGCCGGTGCTGCGATAGCTGTGTCTCCCCATATAAGAAGATGCACATTCTGCTGAGCCGTCAAAGATGGAAATGGGAGTCCTTAATGCTGCTCCTGCACGGTGAAAGCAAAACCGACCGTGAAGCTGTCAGTTCATGTCACGGTCCAAGAGCAAACCTCCTCACCAGCACGGATGATGTGGAGTAGGTCAGTTCTGTGGCATTGCTCCATTTTTATAAGAACTCGCTACTGTTCCTGTTTAAAGAGGTGGCCTGGTCTTGTCTCCAGTAGTAGTGGGGACCAGGAGCCTGAGGTGAGCAGTCAGGTACTGTTAAATCAGAAGTTAGATGGAAAGCAAAATGATCCTGCCTCATGTGCCAGTAAACTAAGTGATGAGTCTGTTTGGGAGGGACAGTGAGTTGTTTGTCACCTCTGTGCCGCTGGCATTTGGGTGGGTGCTGCCTCCCAGCTGTCTAGATCATCATAGGTAAGCAGCTGTACCTCGGCAGCATTTTGGAGAGATTGAGTGGGACAGTGCAGACAGGTTGGGGACAGCTGCCCACAGCTGTGTGTGCACCCATGCCACCCACAGTGACGGGTCACAGTGTGCTGTGTCAGGCAGCATTTTCACCTATTCCCCGCTAAAAGTCTTTGGTTATGTCCTTAAGTTAGCCTTGAGAGAGCTGGATGTTGTTATGTGAGAGATTCTGCTGTATCAGAACACTTCCATGTAAAAGAATAAATTTTGGGAGTAGTATTTCCCTCCCGTTGCTGGATTCCCAGGGATGAATCAGGGAATCAGGGAATGCTGTTGTCCCTCAGAGAGCTTTGCCCCTGAGAGGCCTGACAGGTGACTGGCATGTGGGCAAGAGCTGCTGGAGCTCGCTGCCCCTCTGCTTTTCTGCTTCAGTTCCTCAGTTCAGGAGTTCCCTACCACAGAAGTGGCTGTTTGGGCCAGTTCCAGCTTTTGTCACTATGTCTGGCTTGAGTTTCAAAAAAGAAAAAACTGACCAATGCACACGAGTGTCTACCCTGGCTTGCCCTCTGTTCCCTTAGCTTGCTGGTGCCACAGGGTGGCTCCTTGTAGCACTTATATTTCCAGCACTTTTAGCTCTTCAGCTGAAGTCGTTAAAGTTGTTCTTTCTGATACGAGTCTGTCGCTTCCTGGTACTTACCAACATCCACGTGCTCTTGGTATTTCACCATGCTGTGGGTTAGTGAACGATTTCTTCTGAAAAAAGAGTATTTTTTTCCTTCAGCTTATGGCATGTCATTATCATCTGTGCTTTTTTGGCCACTACACACTCCAAAGTCTCGTGTTCTTCCACTGCTCTGTAAATTTTTAGAAACTTTGAGTAAAACTTTCACTTGTGAAAGAAAAAGAAACCATTTGACTTTCTCACTTCATTTGACTGAAACAGCATTCAGAGATTAATAAAATGTGAATGTGTGTCAGGGTTGTATGACCTTGGAGCCACTTCCCAGCAGCTATGGGACAAAACATGATGCCTTTGCTTGTCTGAGGCTCTGAAATGGCATCCTGGATGCTGAGCCTGAAGTGCTCAGAAGGCAATTACTCCAAGCACAAACTTGGGCTCACTGTTTCACATCTCTCTGTGCATGAATAAAAGTAAAAGCAAGCCTGTGAGAGGAGAAGTTGTTGAGTTTTGGGCACATCTGTACAGAATTTCCTCGGGAGCTGCAACTTCCTTCACCAAAGCAAAAAAGCTTTTTAGAGGAAGCCACCTGGAGGGCATGGCAGCAGCACAAGCGCTTTCTGTCGGAACTGATGCATGGTTTGGACCTTCACAGTGCTGAGCAGGTGAGGAACCAGATGTGCTTCACAGAGCTGTTCTCCAGCAGGGTGGGCTGCTCTGAGCTCTCTGCACAGCCCTCGGCAGCCCTCAAACAAGCTCAGTGCCTGGACTGGGTTGTCAGGAATGAGGCACAGACTGCTTGGCCCTCATAGCCTGAAGGCCTCCCTGTGCACAGCTTGTTTGGGGACTCACGACTTGTGAGGTGTCATCTGCTGCCTGCGGAAGTGACAATGTCTGGATCTTAAGATCACATTTCACTGTACCTGGCTGTTAAAACAGATGCTGGTTCTTCAAAGTCTACTGAATAAGAAACCTGCCTTTGTCTTTTCATGTGATGCTTAATCATTTGCATTTTGTAATTCTGATATTTTAAAACAGGTTTAAATGCTGCCCAGTAATCTCAGTGCTGTACTTCTTACAGAGTACATTAACTTATCTCTGCACAGCTCTGCCTGTCACACACAGTGACTTGCTCAGCTTGGTACAAACTATCCCCACCTTGAGAATTTACCTGGTTAGGTAAAGTGTAGCAACTCACTGGGGTTTTGTTGGTACACATACCCTTGCTCTGCAACTGCTGTTGAAATTCTCAGCCATTAATGCAAATTCTTTCTAATCTGTGAGCCAAATGGCTGCCTACATCAGATGGATTACTTCTTCCCAACAGCACACAAAGGGTTGGGTGGCTGGCTACAAGTGAATTTTCATCCCTGTCATCTCTTGGGTATTTTAATAAGCTGTTACCAATAAGGTTAATCATGAAGAGGCTGTGTTCCTGTTTCCTCACCCTCCTGTGAAGCTGCCTTGTTGGTAACTCGTGGAGTTACAGCTTTCTCTGGGGACTGGCTAAAGTTAAGGTTTCAAAAATCTTTCCTCTGTAGCAGCTGCACAATGATGTATTTTGTCCACCTCTGGTACTACCACTGAGTGTGCATGTGTGTGAACTTGTGCCACACCTTGACAGTGTCCCACCCTGGAGTGGTGAAACCACTGCAGCACTTTTCCTTACTCTCTATTTCCTGTTACTGAGGAGTTAGGGAACGGCTGTAATTCTCCCACCTCTGTGAAAGTGCTATTTGCAGGTTCTGTTTCTTCTGATGTTGGAAAACATTGGGAGACTCCCTGCACATTTTTATGACCCGAGTAGTAAGCCAGCTGATTCCACAGGCCACGGGCCGAGGATGATTTATGGGACCTGAGGAGCTGGTTCTGTGCCTTCTACAAGACACATGCAGTAGAGACTGGGGCATTTTTTTTTCCTGTGGAACAAACATTTAACCAAGAACCTATCCATGCCCCCCCACCACTGCTTCTACCATGCTAATATATTTATTTTTTTAAAGAAGTGCAGCATTTCTTTGTTTGGCTCACCCTGTCCTCACAATATGCTTTGAACACTTTTCATGCTCGGCAGCTTTGCGATCTGATTTCTGCTCAACAAGAAACTGAAACAAGTTCTAGAGGGAGCACTGAGGCTGCTGGCAGTTGGTCTCAGAATGAGTTTCTCATGCCCCTAAATCTTGGAGAACTTAAATCTTTGAAAGCAAGGGGAGTTCCAGGCAGGCTCACGCTACACCAGGGTGCTTGGCTGTCAGATTAGGGGTGCACTTGAATGATACACCCAGAAAAACAGACTTGGGGTAAGTGTTTCTAGGCTGTTTTCCCTCTGGTCTGTTAACATACTGCAAGAGAAAACGGAAACTGATTACATTTGGTAACTCAGGAAAATACTTCTGCATAGGTTTGTTGGGGTTTTCTGTTTGTTTTTTTTTTTTTTCCCCAAAAAGTAAAGACATTTTAATAAAAATAGAACTATAGTAAACTGGGCAAATTTAGTGAAGGTATACTTGGGGCATGAGCTGCTTCAAAGTATTTTGTTTTTTAATACTATTTCCACTTGCTATTTTTAACTTCATAGACAACCTTGGTGGAGAACAGGGAGTGTATTCTACTGCACCATCACGTGCTATCAGCTTTTCACTGCATTTTTCAGCTGAAAACCTGGGACAGCAACACCATCCCAGCTGCTGGCCCCTTTCTGAGTGATTGCACGGGCCCAGCTGCATGGAAGATCGTGATGCCTCTCAAACTGCTAACCTCCCCTTCTCCCAAAAGGTGCTTTCCCCTAAACCCAAGAGAGGCCGAGTAGGCCAGACATGAAGGACACAATGTGAAAGAGTGCCTTACTTCCTCTGGAGAAGCCTGGAATACTTTTGCAGCTGTGGTGGCCCTCGTGGCTGCAGAATCAGCATGGACACCTGGACTGAGGGAGCCAAGAACCCAAGAAGCGAGAGAAGATTCTGACATTCACGTTGTCCGGATCCAGCTCCCAGCTTACTAACTGTGTGTTAAAAGAGCATAGAGAAAAAAATGCGTGAGATCCTCTGAGGACAGGACGCCTTCTCTCTTTCCCACGGAAAAGATACGAGGGTGGGTGCAGCGAACAGCCCCCTAAAAGGAGCGGCAGGAGCCGGAGGGGGAGGGTGTCCCTGCTCAGAAGCACATGACTTTGTTTTTCCTTCTCCAACCTGCCACAAACAATGACGGTAAAAAGTTATCTCGTCAAATGACTCGCTGAAAATTCCTGTAATGCCGAGTATCTTTGCACTGGGTTTACGCTTTAATCTCTTTATACTTTTAAGACGCTTATTTAGTTTCCAGAGCAGTGCAGGGAGGACCGCTAAGCGCGCTACTGGTAATCACTTTTGGGTGGGATTTGTCCAATTTATCTACGGAATGAGTTTGTTTCGGTTTGTATCAGGAATTCGAACGCATCGCTCCCAACCGCGGCAGCGGCAGAGCCGGTGCCGGTGCGGTGCCGGGGGAGGGCGGCCCCGCCGGGACGGGGGCGCTGCCGCGGGCGGGCAGGCGGGCAGCGTTAATGGCCGCTTCCCTTTGAAAGCCCGACCCGCTCGGGACAAAGTCCACCCTAAACCGCGGTCTCGGGCGATCCTACCCGCGCCCCGCCCCACCCCGCCTCGGTGGCCGGGATGAGAGAGCCGGGCGGGGGTGCGGTGCCCGCTGCCCGTCCGGGGGCAGAGGCTGAGGCCGGGGCGGGCGGCGGGGAGCCGGGCAGCCTCCCGGGACGCCTCTCGCTTTCGTTTCGCCGCCGCGGTTGGGAAGTTTGAAGAGCGGCAGTGACACAGTGACACCTCACACACAACACACCCCCCGGGCTTCACCGGGAGTTTCCCGGGACAGGACGGGACGCGCCAGGGCGGGCGGGCGCGGCGCTGACCCCGAGGTGCGGACCGGCCCCCGCTCGGTCCGGTCAGTGCGGCGGGGCGGAGCGGAGCGGCGGGGGAGCGCACGGAAGACGCCGAGCCCCGCCGTGCCCCGCGGCAGCGTTCCCTGGGCCGGCGGGCGGCCAGAGCCCCGGCGGGGCGCTGGCGGGCCGCGAGCGGGCAGGTTAGTGACCCCCGCCCTTCCCCCGCCCGGGGCGGGGGGGTTTCCTATTTTTTTATCCTCCTCTTTTTTTTT
>VZSR01001685.1:20473759-20507167 GCA_013398615.1 Brachypodius melanocephalos
GCGGGCGCTGCGTGCGGGGCGGCGGGGAGCGGGCAGCGCCTGTGCGTGTGCGCGGGTGTGTGAGAGAGAGCGGTGGCGGGGGGAGGGGGGCAGGGTTGTTAGTGAGTCTCAGGGAGAAGGCGCTGCAGGCAATGAGCAGCCATCATTACGTTGCCTTCATTTATCCCGGTAGCGCTAAATCAGGGGACGCGCTCCCACGCCGGGGGAGCCCCTCCGGGCGCGCCCCGCGCTGCCGGGCCGGCCTTCGCGGGTGGGTGTCCGGGGGGGGCGGCTCGGGGTGCTGGGGAAGGGGGTGGCCATGGGGCACGGGCTGGAAATGGAGCCGGTTTCCCCGGCTCCCCCCGACAGCCCGCTCACGCCCGGCTTTAAAGTAGTTGTTTTTTAAACAGACAATGGACAAAAGGAAAGTAGCGATGGATGCCCGGGAGCTCCCTGTCCGCTGCGGGGCCGCGCGGCACCGCGCAACTCTTCCGCACTTCCCCACTTTCTGCCTTTGTTTTCGTTTGGGGAAGGGGTCGAGCGTGCCTCCCCACCACAGAAAAGGGAGAATTTTTTTTTTTTTTTGCATTTGTGAGAAGCCGCTTTTTTTTAAAATTTTTTTTTTTTTAATTTTTTTTTAAAGATTTCCCCTGCCGCTTGGGCTTCCGCGGATGTTTGGCTGGGGGAATATCAGAATAACCTCGGTGCGATAACTTTGTTTCTGTGTCGATGTTCGTCTCGATTTTTACTATCATCAAAGCAGATCGCGAGCAGTGTTTATCCTGAAAGATGGCTTTCGGGAGAATGTGTTAGCCTTTTTTTTTTTTTTTCTTTCCCCTTTTTCCTTTTTTCCTTGTGTTATACGGGACTAGCGGAGGTACAAACAAGCAAGTTGAACAAAAAATGTTTCTGTTCATTTCCTCACAGATCATCCATTCTAACGACGGCAAAAAAATCTTAATGACTATGACCTTAGCAGCATGGGTAGCTGATTTTTCCCAATTATAAATCCCGTTAGTTTGCGGTAATGTGTGAGTATCAATATATAATTCATATTAAAAAGCATGATCCGTAATTATTATTCTTTTTTTTTTTTTCTTTATAAAAGTTGAAATCCATCATTTTCCAATGAGAGTGCTGCATCTGTCGCTTGGAGTGTTTTTGTCTCGCTGTTGCACAACAGAGGCTCTCCAGTCTTTAACCTAAAATGGCAGCTTTAATTTGACTGGGGCCCATTCATTGACAATGATAATAAAAAGGCTGAAAGCTAAAATGTAGCTGGATGCTTGGGGCACGTATGCAGAACACTTTCCTCTCCATTGCTGTGTGCTTCTAAGAGGAACTTCTGAGTTCTCTAGTTTCCACCATGAAAGTTTCCAACACTTTTTTTTTCTTATTAATAAAATAAAAAGAGTAATTTAAAAAATCACACTGCTCAGCCTAGACTGTATTTTAGATGTCCAGTTTGCTTACAAACTTAATGGTGAGGTGATAGTTAGAGAGAGCTCCTTTGAAGAGATCTGCATTTACAACAGCAGCAGAAAAATTCTGGTAATCACTTCTAAAATAAGATGCAGTCTAGGGGAAAATTAACCGTTTCTTTCTGAGGTTTGTAACAGGTGATCAGAACAATTACATTCTGTATATTTTCCCATCTCCAGCTACTAAAAGTGGGGAGTATTGCTTGTTTTTTCTTGTTTGGTGTTGTAAATGTGCTTAGGGTTTTGCAGAGATCCTTTTGATAGTGTACTATTTTCCTCTAGGTTAAAACCACAGCTGCTTGGAAAAAGTAATTATTTTTGGTCTCAGACATAATGTAAAGTTTGAAACAGTTCTGCGAAACAAAATTTCTCGTTCTAAAGTATTGGTGAATGCTGCAGATTCACACATCTTGTCCTGTCTTTCTGTTAACCTGAACTGCTTATTTTCAGTCTCTTTTGAGCTGTTTTTAGTGAGAAATTTATAAAGATCAATATTAAAGCCATAGCACAGGCTCTTAGAAGAGTATTAAATGCTTGTGATTGCAAGTGTAACTGAATTACTGATTTGCTGATACTAATTGGATAATCATATTTGACCAAATATCTTACTAAATATTTAACAATGTGATGACATTTCTGTTATTGCTTGTAAATCCTGGTTAGGTTAGTTAAACAGGGCAAAAAGCCTCATATTTGTAACCCAAAATTATTTTATTGCCTCTTCAGTAATGAAGGAAAGTTTCAATCACAGGCAAAGATCACACAGTCCTTTTAGGAAAACAAAAATTTCTAGGGATGTTGCATTGTAACAGTGTCAGGAAAAATGAAGTTTAGTGGAATACTCTCTATTGCAATCAAAACTGTGCAGTGATGGGAGATATCAGTTATGACCAGTTTCTTTTGGATTTGGTTAATGCAGAAACCCAAGGAGTTGTGTCAAAGAAGCAGTGTAAAGGTTTCTCTGTCTGTGTAGAGGGGTCAGCTAACCTGAGTGTAGGGTTTTTTTCCATGCCAGTTACTTGCTGTTTTGAAGTGAAAAGCTTCTGATGAATGTTCGCAGTATTTCCCGTTAACGCTCAGATAATGTTAGGACTTTTATAAGACATGAAATGAGTTGTTTGGGAGTCCAGGTGGATCAGGCCGATGGCAAAGCTGCAGGCAGTGCACTGAAGAAGGATGTGCTGCTCAGTCTGGGCTTGGCATGGGTGGGTGTCATGGTCAGCGGGCCTGTCCTGCCCCAGCACACAGGGAGGCTCTGTGCCAGGTCTGTGCCCCATGGGCAGGAGAACCTGCAGCGTGAGGATACAACAAAACCTAAACAAAGACAACCTGGACATGATTCTCTATAGCTGGGGAGGCCTGAGTAATAGGGGCTTCTCAGCTTTTCCCAGAGCTGCTGAAGTGTGGCAGTGAGGCTGTGTTCTGCTGTGTCCAAGGCAGCCTATAGCAGCTGGTTGTTTGGGGTTTGGTTTTGTTTGTAGCGTATGGTGTGATAGGTGGAAGTTGCTAAGGTGGGAGAAAGTGGAAAAAAGTAACCAGAAAGAAAGAAGGTGGAAATAAATGCAGGTGTCTCCTTGAATCCTGTGCCTTACCTCTACCCCTTACTTCCCACTCATTTTTACATTAATTTTCAGATGGAGAGCTTTTAGTATGTGCTGGTTGGTATTTACTCTTGTGAATCTGGCGTTACTCAAAGAATTGTGTGTGGCTAGCAAGGGTACAGGCAACTGTGTGACAAGTGGTGTGTGTGTCTGAAGGTCTTCCTTCCCCCAGTTCCCTTAAACCCTCACTTCCAAAGCCTTACGTATTTGACCGCTGTGAACAAATCACTAACTGCTCAAATTTATGAGCTGGTTAACTGATGCCCATAAGTAACACGGGTGATACTTTTATGTTACTTTAATGTTCCCTGTATACAAGAGAAAACTGCAAATTTTAGTAAATAATTAATCTGTCTTTCTGACAAATGAGTCTTTTGTGTGTAGGTGAGGCTTTAGCCTTCATTTTTCCAACAGAAAAGTTACTGTATTAATTTAGCTTTGCCATTTAGCTATCAATTTAGCTTCATCATTAAGACAGACATTAACTCCATCGTTTATATTTCCATGAATAGCTTGTTAGCACAAATACAAACTACTGGATTTTGATGGAAGAAAATCTTAAATACTGTCTATATTGTAGCAGTGATACAAAGGCAAAGGGAAACTCCAACTATGATTTAATTTTTAAAACTCTTTCAGAGGAAGGAGTGAGGTACAATATGCAGAAACATCCCATGTTTTTATTAGGATTCTGACGAGATACTGAAACCTGATGGAAGTTTTCCTCCTGATTTCTTTCTGCCTGCACAATCTGACTAACTTTCAGTGATTTGCATCTTACCCAAGATCAGCAGTCATGGAAATACCATGTTGTAGTTGAGCACTAAAAATCTTTCTTGGAAAATGAGGTTGGAAGGCATGATGCAAAAAATAAAAAGGAGGTTATGACCTAAAGGACACATTCCAAGAGCCCAAATATGACAACAAAGCTCTTAAGGGTGTTCTTAAGTATATAAAAGCTGATTAGCTCTTAGCTTCCAACATTGTGACTTTTCTGAGATGTAAACATGCACCTAGAAGAAGCCAAGCCAAAACCAAGGATCTTTGTGCAGCCACTTGGGTTCTTCTCTGAATGCTGCTCTGTTAGCAGTTTCTAAACACTCTGGTTGTTCTGCTGCCCTAATGCTAAATGCATTCTCCTTAAAAAAAAAGAAAGGAGGGATACAATTCAATTTAAGCATTTTCTTTTAAAAGTTGGAATTCAATAAAAGAGTGCTAGTTATCTTATAGGCTACTGTTTTAGTAGAACCTTGTAACACATTACTTTGAAAGCTTATTGGCATATGGGAACTAACCAGAAGCCCTTGGTGGCATGATGAAGGGCTGGCTTTGCTCTGTAGTGACCTATATAGCTATTTTGGGTGTGGTTTTGCTTGGCTTTCATGGGAGCTGAGTCCAACCTTCCTCTGACATAGACAATTGCTGTGATGAGAGGGCCTTGAGGGGAATGGTGGGGAATGAATAACTTTGGGAATCAATTGTCTGGAAAAAGTCATTGCAGCCAAAATGTCTGCCCTCTTCCTAATGGTTCTGAGGGGAAAATAAAATTTCACATAGATGGTCCTGATCCTAGAGGTTATTCTGTTCAGGTTTCATTTAAACATGAGCTTGTGTTTGGGGAGAGCAATGCAGCAACTTACCTGCCTGGGAGTAGCTGGCATGTGGCAAATCCAGTGCTGGATAGTTTTGGAAACACTTTATTTTAATGTCCTTGAGCTACTTTTTAAGCTGTTCTGCTGAACTTTCTGCTTACTGCTAGAACTTCAACAGGTAGCTAGCTTTAAAATTTCTTGGTGATTTTGGAAAGGGATTGACCTCCCCACAGTTTATTTTGATCTCTATCTACAAAGTAAGTGTCACTTAAAACATTTTGTGGAGGTGTATATCAGATGTACAAAGTATGATTCCTTCTGTGCAGCAGAGGCAGTCCTGCTCTGGAAACAAAACTTTTTATTTCTGCTTCCCCCTCATTCTACTCCCCTCCCCCCAGCTTTCCCATAGATTTTGTTCCTCTTCAGGTTGTGCCTTTCCTGTTGGGTTTTTAATCTTTTTTCCAGTTCATACTGCTTTCTGTTTGCTTAGTGGAGTTGTGTTTTCTTGCCAACCCTAGGTAATTAGGATACGTGGCAAAATAAACATGCGTTTCAACTCCTAATAATGCTGCTTTCTACCCAAACCATGGGGGATGCCTAAGTTGGTGTGGGGAGGGCTGGCTGGCTGCACCAAAGCTTGATGAAGTCTCATGTTAGTCCCTGGATGCTGTCATGGCAAGAGGATGGCTGGCAGCAGAGCAGGGGGCTGCTGCAGTGTGCTGGCAGCTTCCCAAAGGTTCTTCATGACCCTTTGAAGAGGAAAATCCTCTTGTTTCAAGTTTTGCTTTCATGAAAGTGACATTCCCCCATCTTTAAATAGAGGATAGATAGAGCTGTAGTTGGTTTCTCCTGCTCTGTGCACTGAGTAGTTGTTAGTGGGGAGAGTCTAGTCCCATGACAAATTTGAAATGGACGTAGCTGTTATGGGCTATCCCTTGCCAAGCAGAAAAATTTGGGGTGTGGGGAGAAGCTCCTGAGGGGATTGTGATACTTCTGAAAGAAACAGGGGAGCTTTGGAGACCAGGAACTATGTGACCAGTGGTAAAGCAGATCAGAACATGGAGCAAGGCCAAGGAAGACTAATAAAGGCACCTTTGTCCTCGATCTTAAAATAGGAAGCCTATGGATTTATTTACAGGGTAAACAGGATTTGTTAAGAGGGTAGTCACCACATGCAAAGGAATACTGGTCATTCTTTGGGAAAGAATTCAGGTGAAGACTAAAGCTGAGCTGAAAGCTGGAATTTTAGAAGTTTAGACATCAGTAATAGGACAAAACACAGAGAAAGTCTTCCTCATAGAAAGCATTGAGGGTAGGCAGTGCTGTTCTGGGAGAAATGTGAAACAAGCTCTTCCATAATGGAAACTGAGAAACTCAGTTCAAGTCTTTGGTATTAACTTGGATGAGCTAGTAAGTGGGAAGTCTGAGTTGATGACAAGTTATGAGGAAATATTCTTTGCTTCAAAGAGGATCCATCAATGTAGCTGTTGAGATTGAAATCCAAAGCTGAAATGCTACTTGGTGAAGTGTCTTGCAGGAAAGTGCGTGTCAGTCTGTACTGTAGAGAATGGCAGTTTAGTATTCCTTCAAGTTGAAGATTAACTGCCAGGAAGGCAATGCAACTGACGTGGTTTGTAATGCTCGATAGAAGGAGGGCTGAGGGAAGGAGAGGAGTGATGAGGCTAACAGATGTTCAAAAATCATTCTGATAAGGCTGAGATAAAAGTGCATGAAGGTGAGAGACTGGTAAATTTCAAGGATGCATCTTAACTAGTTGCTCAGGGTATAACAAATGTTTTCAAAACCTTACCTGTTTCTGGACAGCAGAACCTATCTGAAGTCCAGGAATCAGGCATCCCAAGTACTCTGCTGCTTGAAGTTCTGTATTTGAATGTGTATTGTTTTCTCATGTGGCATAAGAAATACTGAAACAACCACATAACAGCAGCTACTGTCTTCAAATGAGATCTAAGATTATGATTTCATTTTTTTTGT
Organism: Brachypodius melanocephalos; assembly: GCA_013398615.1. Taxonomy (NCBI): domain Eukaryota; kingdom Metazoa; phylum Chordata; class Aves; order Passeriformes; family Pycnonotidae; genus Brachypodius; species Brachypodius melanocephalos. Next base: position 20,480,408 of record VZSR01001685.1, read on the forward strand.
CTCAACTGTCTGGTATAGATCTAGGCAGGTCCTGTGGATTTTTGAGAATGTGCTCTGGTTTGTGCTGCTTCTGGACTGAAGTAGCTGCTTGCTGGATTTGGTGGTTTTTTTGCAAGGCAAAAACGCAGGCAGCTCATCATCTCCAGTTCTTGGTTTGAGAGGTACCAGGACTATGTTGCTAATTCCTGGAAAGATCAGGCAGCTTCACAGGGTGGTGTAGTTGTGTCAGGATGGCTTGAAGAAAGGCCCTCTGACGTAGTAGCCAGTGCCTATGTGAGTTCCGAGATTCCTTTAAACTCTGATGAGGGGACTCTCACTAAGAGTGTAATTCTTGCCTCGAGTTATTTTAACTGTGAAGAATTAAACTGAGAGTTTATAGTGAGCAATTTAATATCTCTCTTGATTTAGGAAGGAATCATTCAGAAAGTGAGTTAAATAGGGATTTTTGGACTGCCTCAGGATGTTAGTCTGGGAGAGAACTGTTAAGTAATTCAGTTTATTTATCAGTACCTTTGTGAGGTGTCTGCTGTGCTTTGCATTCACTCAGCTTTGTAAGTGGGGTAGAGTCTCGCTCATCTTTAATCATCATTCTTTCTTTGGGGGAAGTGAATAAGCAGGCTTCAGCTTCACTTCCCCTTTATTTCTGTATTGATTTCTACAAAGGTACATTGTAATTTTCATTTTTTGATTTTTTTTTTCATATAGCAGTAAGTGAAACATGCTTCTTTAATTCTGTTGTAATCTTCGCAGATTTTACTGAAAAAAAATTTTCCTGTTTCACCTGCATTTCTCCTTACTACAGTTCTGCAGTATTTCCCAGCCCATGCAGTCTTCTCTCACAGAAGCGACTTTTAGTGAACATACTTTTATAGTGCAAACAGGATTTGAACCTTGTGGAAGCCTTGCTGAAGGAAGGGGTTGTTTTGTAGAAATGGCATGGCTGTTGGAAGAGTCAGCCTGTTACAGGCAGCACTAGAACAGAACTTGAGTGCTGTAACCTACAGCTTGGGTCTGAGAATCTTTGTAGTACCTAGTAGTCTTAGAAGCTGAGCATATTAGAGGTTGCGCAGAAACTATTAAAAAAAAAAAAAAAAGGGAGAAAGAAAAATGGAAGGAGGGTTTTTGGGTGGCTTTTCACTTACCATGGCTAGAATTAAAGAAATGCTGTGGTTAAGGCGACTGAGTTCTTGAATGGTGAGTTCTCAGGGAAGTAAGTTAAGGCCTCACACCCCCCTGCTACCCCCTGCCCAAACTGTGACTACTTAATTTTGTGAGGTTAAAAAATCAAACCTCGGCTACAGAAAAGATGGCAGGTGAAAGCAATTGCTTCCATAGCTCTTCTCATAAGAGTTTTCCCTAACATTGTGATTGAAAAGATTAATCTCCTTGGTCTCTTTCTCTTCTTCACCTTTCTCTGTCTCCTCTCTCAGAAGAAACCTGGACACTTATCTTCCTGCCTGCCTCTCTGGATGGACAGCCTTTGGCTTGTCACTGGTTCACATCTGACCTCCCTGAGATTGTGGCGTGACCAGTGGCACTACTGGATGGTGCAGTATGGGTCTGCTTGGGCAGTGCAGATTTTGGCTGCTTGAAGAACTGGACTAGGAGGAGTTCTTAGAGGTGGATATTAGTGTCAGCTGGGATGCAGGCTGTGTACCTGAATTTATCCCTTGGTGGGGCTTCTGGGATCTGCTGCTGTCTTCCTTTGTGTGCCTGTGTGTCACCTGGGGTTTGGTGGTGTGTTCTGTGGCCGCCCAACATTAAGATTTTTGGTGGGAAGCCAGTAGGGTCAGGAAGGCTTCTCTAATCTGACACGGTGTGACAATGGTGATATTTTGGGCCAGGTTGTTTTTTCTTCAGCATGGAGGTCTCTGTTTCTGTGTTGAGGACCCTTCAGGTAAGCAACAAACTTTGAAGAGCAAGATCGATTCAATGTGGCTGTGGGAGTGATACATTTGATACACCTTGACTTCTCTGTCCTGGAGTGAAACAGTGCAGCAGCAGCAGGCAGTCCACCACACAAGGAGGCAGATTGATCCATGGACACAAATCATTGGGCAGAAAACCTGGGGGCTAGGCAGCTGTAGCACCTGCTTCCACCTTGTTGGCTTGACTGCCTCTGGTAGGTTTATTTTGGATACTGGTGACAAAAGTTCTTGCTCTCTTCTGCTTATCCAAAATACTTGTTTCTCTATCATAATGCTTAGGGTTGTTTGGGTTTCTGTTTTTTGCTTGTTTCTTTTTGGTTTTTTGTTTGTTAATTTTTTTAATTAAAAAACAATGCCACCCCCCCCCCCAAATTAGAATGAAATCTGCCAAGCTTTCTTTACCCTCCTCATCTAGGACATCCTTACCTTGATATTATGTTTGTAAGAACTTTCTTCTTCTGATAGAAGATAATACTATATATATATATATATATATATACTATATACTATAATACTGATAGAGTATTATACTTAAATCTCTGTAAGAGTACTTTTTTTTTTTTTTTTTGGTATGATAAGTTTTTTGTAGCTCTGAAGAAAGCTGTTGAATGTTGTCTTGTGGTCCATCTAATCATTTGTAAGTCAGGGTATGGTTTGAGAAATGCAGTGAGCTAATTTAACCAGACATTGTTCTGAAAGGAGAAGTTTCCTCTCCGCCTTTGTCCCCCTGCACCCTTCCTCACAACCACATGGCTCTGCTACTCTTTTTCGGCAGCAGTGCTTGTCAGGTCCTTCTGTGAACCACTTTAGTTCACCAAAATGGCAGAAAAATAACTCTGTAAAATGGAGAGCATTTTGCTGTTGTAATGAATCAAACTGGCTCATAAAAGGATCTGATGAACACCAGAGCTGGTACTAAGGACGAGGGGGGCCGCTGGCTTGGAGAGCAGCAAACCCTTTTCATCTTTTCATTTTGGTGGCAGTGAGCAAGTGGATTGGATCAGTTGCCTGGGAACCTTCATGGGAGAAAGAGAAATAGAGTAATCATCTGTGAAGCAAAGGACATGAAAAGAAAAATGTGCTGGCCTGAGTTAAAATGAATATTAAAATTTGTTTATTCCATTGATGCTATAGATTGCATGCTATAAACAATTTGTTAGAATTAATAATCCATTGCCCAGAAATCAGTTTTCCTCTTCAGGTAGGAATACAAAAGCCTAAAAGATTTACTAATGTATAAATAACTTGTTTGCTCTTTTAAATGTGAAATATTTAATCTTTGAAACAATTTATTTGCAAGAAAGGGATGGAGGGGGTTCTTGGTTTTGGGTTGGCTTTTTTTTTCTTTTTTTTGCAAGCTTGAAATCCTCCATTAAGTTCATCAGCTTTGAGTCAATTTGTCTGTCTCAAATTTTATCAAGTCAGTGTTTTTTTCAGTGTCATCAAGTTTCATCAGTCAGTAATTCAGTGTGTTCTGTTATTCGGAGTATTCCCAACTATTTACGTTTTCCTGCTGGTTTGAGATGAAATGAGTGCTTGGTCCTAGTAGGTGGCTGAGGCTGTTACTTCCTATCATAATCTCAAGCTTTCTGACAGTGGAATGCATGCACTCCTACTTGTTAAAATTGATGAAAAAAAGTACATTGCAAGTCAAATGACATGCTGCTTAGTAACTTCCGCAACACTGTGCTCTTGCTGCTCTCCAGAGAGAGAAATGGGCAGTTTACACTGTGTAGCTTTGCAGAGCAATGAACAACTTACAAAAAGTGAGGGATTCTGACTGCAGCTTCTGCTCAATCCACCTGTCAGCTTGAGGTGACTCTTTCAGCATAGCAGCAATGTGGCATTAGAAGCTGCTTGCATTCTGAAGAGCCCTGGCTTTTTTGTCAGCTTGCTTGTGTATCTTGCCTGCAGTGTGACAGAAAGAGACTTCTTGGCAGGTGGAAGAGTGGAAGCTCATGCTTTCCTTCCTGTTTTTCTCAAGATTTGGGCAATTGTGTGTGTGTTAATAGAAGGTAAATTCACCATAGTTACAAAAACCCAAACCTTCATGTAGTGTACCTTCTAGATTCCTTTCCTTGGGTTTTGCATCTAAAAAAATTCTTTTCAGTATCTATAGAGGGAGGAAGGAGGTGCAGGAGAGGGTATTTACAAATTCTATCTTATGAGCCTTATAAGCTATATTTGGTGTGAGGAGTGGTGGCCCTGACTAGCATTGTGTGTGTTCAGAGTGAAGACTGTAGTTACTAAAAGCAGCTTGTTTACATTAGGAATTGTATGTGCTAGCTCTAATGGGCTTTAGGAAGCCCAAAGCACAGCTGTAAAACATCTGTCTCTGGGACCAGATCTTGTCTGTCTGATGAGTTGATGTCCTTCATTTCATGTTCAGATTTAGACAAGAAATAAAACTTTTTTTTTTTTTTAATAGAAAAGTTCTTCAGCCATCCTGCTTGAAGACTGGTTTGTACTTGAGAGGCTATCATGCTGTTGTCTTGAACACAGAACTTAAAATAGTGACTCAGTATTAACTTAACTCCACTTGCTCTTTAATCCGATCATCTTGTTGCTATATGACCTTACAACACCTTAATTTAAAGGCTGCTTATTCCAGTGGATTACATTTGGAGGTGTCTGGTGTGGTAGGCATTGCTACAGGAAGGGCTTAAAAGGAACTTAAGCAATGCCTCAAAAACCCACCCCCCAAGGTGTTGGAATAGGAGCAGTGAGGGTATTTTTCCACTTTGGGTTGCATGCTGTTGCTGGTATATGGAAAAGGCTTGCTCTGAAAGAGCAGGAGAAATTTTGAGCATATAGTTCTGCTGTACCATAAGAAAAAGTACATTCACTTCCAGGGAGTGAATTTAATGCTCCTTGTCTTAATTACACATGGAAGTGTTAGAAGGCAAAATAACTGTTTAGCTCATGCATTTCTGAGTGCTTGGATGGTTTTTCTTCTTTTCAAGGCTAGTGACCTGAGCAGGTGGCTGGAAGCCAGGACCTGAAGTGCTACTCCAACCTGGTGTGCCAGGTTCATAGTGATGTGCTTTGTGTCTGCCATATTGGGATGTGTAATAGTTGCTGATTACCAAGCAGCACTCAGCAGAGGATCTTGGTTCTTTACCAAGCATTAATTCTATCTTGCTACTGCTGTTGTGAAGTAGATAAATGTCGTCCTTAAAAGGAGAGTTGCTCTGACATTCAGCACTTAAAAAAAAAAAAATCTGTTTTAAGTGTTTAGAGTCTGTGTCTGACCAGCCTGCTATTTTCAGAATTTGTCTTCTTCCTTTCAATATTTTTCTTAGGAGTAAATTCTAAACAATTGTATTTCATGTATTGAGTTTAGGGACCTTTCCTAAGCATCCTCCTTGTCCTATACAGTTTCTTGAACAAACTCTGCCAAATAGTCTGCCATAATATGTTGAGCTTTGGCTTAGCAGTAGGAAGAATTCAGAGAGTGTACTCTCTACTCTGTGCTGCTAGCCATTTTGACTCACATTTTCTGACAGGTTTTTCTTCCATATTAAGTCAGATGTTTAACCTGACTAGACTAAACTGAAGCCAAACAGATTATCTGTTGGGTGTGATCTGTGTTATGCTGAGTTTTACTGTACCTGTGAAAACTTTGATCATTTAGAGTCCTTGAAAATAAACTACTGGCATGTTCTGCTTTGTCTCTGACAGAGGTCTAGCAGAGGGTCTGTTCTACATTGGGAATATGCTGCTGCCTTCAAGCTTGGGCTGTGCTCAGCACAGAATGGCAACAGCACCTTCCATGGGTTGGAGAAAGCAGGATAGTAGGCTGGAAGTTACAGAGAGACTGGGTTCTTCCACTGCTTAAAAAGCAACCACCAATGCTCTGAATTTGCAGAGGAAAAATTCTGTACCCCCAGTTCAAGGGGTGGGCATGGTCCCCACTTTGTAAGTAATAGAGAGGGTTTGTTTTCAGCAGCTCAGATGTTGCACAATGACTTGTGGATTGGAACCAAGGATTGAATTCAGTCTTCTAGTAATTCCTTTAAGTGCTTAACCTGAATATGTTGTAGTTATTTTAAGTACCTTTTTATAACAGTTGTAAAGCTTCAGGCCAGTGCTTTGAGATGATATTATCTTTTACAGCTGCTGTTTAAATCAGGAAAAGTAAGAAGATTTAAAATTTTTTACCACTTAGTGCTGTTTTTAAGTCTTTTTCCTTCAAACATGAAAAGATTGTTTTAATAAAAGTTCAGTATTCCTAACATTTCACTGTATAACATAACTTCGATTTGAGTTATTAAAACCACACTTTCTTGAGTTGGTAAAAAAATGAACTTAAAACCCGCTGTAGGTACTGAGTACATCCAAAGATGTACTGTATGTGCTATAGTATTTAGTATTATCAGTGTTTCTTTTTTTTACTCCTTTAAGGGGCTATGACGAGATCAGAAACTCTGCATTTTCTGTTGTTGGAATAGGGATAATCTTTTATACAGGATTGGTAGAATTTCAGCAGAGTCTGATACAGTTTTGGGTGTCCTTATCTCTCTCATGTTGCGATCCTCTAAAGTGGTGTAATCTCACTTACATTCTTGAAGTACTGGTAACATGGACTGAAATACAGTATCTTTATGAAAGGAGGGTGAAATGTTATACTGGAAGTGGTGTATTATTGAAGTAGCATAGTTGTCAACACCTATTAAAACCATGTTGTGAATATCATCTTTCTTTTTTAGTACCAGAGGTCTGAATCCTATTTCATAGCAACCAAGGTGGAGGCTATCCAGAAACAGAGCAAGCCCCTTGGCCTCCACAGCTCTGCTGCTCAGAATTGTCTTAGACAAAGTGATAGGTAACGCCTAATGAATTTCTCTTGCATGAATCCATCTAGTCTTCTCTTGGTCTGTGTAAATTCTTGGCTTCCACTGGGATTGTGGCAATGAGTTCTGCAGCTTAAGTACACATTGTATGAAGAGCTGCTTCCTTCTATTTGTTTTATTTTGAACCTACCAGCTGCTAGTTTTGTTTGATGTTCTCTAGTTTCCTTGTTAAAAGAGAAGGAGAGCAATGGTTCACTGCGTACCTGTTCAATGCCGCTCTCGATTTCGTAAACTTTTTTTATTCTCTCCCTGGTTGGCCCTTCTTGAGGCTGGAGATTCAGAAGGGTATTCAAATGCCTGTCACCTCTCTCTGGTCCATCAGTAATTTTAGTTTTGAAGTGGAGGTGAGAAGAGAAAACACAGCAAGGTACGAGCTCCTCAAAGACTTGTGTATTCCATTTCTTGTACAATTCTGTGGGGTTTTTTCACCTCTTTTTTTTTTTAAACATGCTTAGTGTTCTGTTTACTCTTCTGACAAATCTTGTTTTCCTAGGTTATTTATTCTAGCTCCCAGATTGTGTCAAGGCTCAGTAAAATGTATGTAAAACAGTCAGATTGTATTTTCTCATGTGCGTTGTTATCTATTTCCTTCCACTGCATCTCATCTGCACTTTATTACACCTTCAGTGGGTGTGATGAAGGTCTGCTGCTTCCTGCATAGTTGATTTTAATTTTTAGCAAAACGAACTTGTTAATACTATTAGCAAGCTCACCTCAAGGTTCACCTGTTTCTAGATCTTTTATGTGCATGCTGTCAGTGCAGGTCTGGAAAGGGCTTGGGTCATGTTTCCTAATGCTCATTTCCTAGTTTGATCTGGTTACTTTAATCCATGTGAAGATCTTCCCTCCTTTGCTGTTGTAGCTTAGTTTCCTTAGGAACCATTGCTGGAGGACCTTTGTTCAGCAGCTGGCGTGTGTTTTGGTCATCCAAGTTAGCTCAGACTTTGGCCACTTCTCAGTTGCTACAGTGAAATCTCCTGTACTGGCAAGACAGGACTTTGCTGTGGGAAAGCATCAGTGTCACTTCTGTAGTCTGTACTTTGGTATGTGCCTGTGTTTCTTCTATTTTCAACTTACTTGCCCTACTGGGACAATAGACTTGCTGGTCTGTAGTTCTGGGCAGGCTAAAGGGATGGCCACCTTTCAAAACTGATGCACAGTTGGCAACAAGGCAGTATGGGAACCTGAGATATGTGGCATAGTGGACAGATAGGCTAATTCAACCTTCAGCTCTTCACAGCTCTTGGTGAATGCCATCCAACTCTTGGTGAATGCATTGGTGACTTGCTGCTGTATGCTTTAGTTTGACCAAAACTGGCTCTGAAGATTTACGTGCCAAAAAAGATGAAAGCTTGACTTAGCTTGTCCAATGACAGCAGATGCAGAAAACTTGTAATTTTTATTTTCTTGGAATAACCCTTTTGTATCTTGGTTATATATTAGTCCAGTGAATTCTTTAACAGGCTTTGTATACCTGGCATTTGTGAAAGGACCTTAAATGACTTCACCCCTCTAGGAACATATCTTTTTCTGCAGTTTTACTTGCTAATTCCTTTGGTCCAATTTATTCCCCTCTTGAGAAACGTTCATACTGACAGCCTCCCCAGTTTGAGGCTTAACTGTGATGCATTTTTTTCCTCATGTCTCTACATTTTCAATATAGTATTTTTGTTTGTTTTCTGTGAATGTTTTGTCTAACTGATTTTGTTTCTCTTACCAATCTTCCTCATTTTAATGTTTTGTTTTTCTTTTTTTTTTCTTTTTTCTTTTTTTTTTCTTTGAAAGTAAGCACTCCAATGATGCATTTTTGTTGTTTATTCCTGTTTTAGGAATGCTAAGCTTAAATATATGTAATGGATTTCATTAGCAGTAGCCATGAATCATGATAAAGTTAAGTCAAATATGACAGGAACAAATCCAATTGGTAATATAATTTCATGGATGTTTAAATAGTCCATGTTCTAGTTAAAATGTGTCAGTGTTGCCCTGTGTGCTTCAGTGTAACTTCATAGAAATAGTTTGATACATACAGTTTAAATGCTTTTATACTGTGATTTCTTCTTGCCAGGGTCACCTTACCAAGTTGTACAAGCGGGATGGAAATTTATTTTGAATGCCACTGATTTATTTAGGAGTGAGACAAAGTATGTGACTGTGTCCTTCAGTTATAATTCTCCATCAATTGTAAATTGATGTGTTTGTTCAAATATACAGTATAAAACAGTATTACAATCAAGTTGCAGTTATCATGGGAGCCATAACTTCTACTTGTCTTTTTCTTGGCTCTCTGTGTGAAAAACTGTACTGTAGTATATTATTTAATTGTTTAGTACTGAGGTCTCTCTGTTTTATCATAGTGTGTGACATGCTACAGTACCACTCTGTATAAAAACCTTTGGTGCTTGAAGCAGTGGTGGAACAGTAAGAGTTTATTCATGTCCTCATGTATAGATGTGTGAGCACCATATTTAGAAGAACTTTTGCACAAATAATAACCACTTCGTACTGCAGGATTTTTGAGAATTATGTTGCTTTGCTTAGCTGAGAATGACTTGGAAAGACGTAAGTCTGTAAATCTGAAGTCACTGACTGTTACTTCTGTGTTTCATTTGGTAACTTGTGTTAGGGAAGAAGCTCTCCTGAAAGTTACTTGCTCTTTCAAAGTAGTCTGTAACATGCACTCACACAGTATTTTAGCATAAGCAACTGAAATTTGAGGAATTTTATACTAAAGTAATGGCAAAAAATTTTGGCTGTATTAAGAGCATGAAATATATAAGGATTCATGGTTGTGAAAGTAGGCAAACTGGTTTTATAGAGAAGCAGCAGTTACATTTTCAAAATAGATGCTCTGAAGGATGCCAAGTATGAGTTCATAAGATGAAGAAATTAACAGAATTTTCAAAGCAATCTTACAAAATGAAGTTTTTCATTAACAAAAATGCAGGTGTCATGAAAGGCTTGTGCCTATTTCAGTTGTTGAGTCATGATCCTGCTTTGCTAAGTTAATATTTAAGCTTTCTCATGAAACCTCCTGCAGCTTCTAGATAGCATGCCATATGTACAAAATAAACTCATCAGTTGTTTTGTTTTCTGCTTAAAAGTTAAATTGCAATCAATGTCTGTACAGGTAACTTTGTTGAGGGTAACAGGAAAAGGAACAGAAATACAGGTTTTGTTTTAAGAAAGAACTCAGAGGAATTTTAGGATGTTGTCATTTCTAAGTTCAACTAAGCACCTCGAAGAAGGTGGAGAGGTGGTTTTCTGTTTGCAAAGAAAAGGTTGGTAACAGAATTTGAAGTAACAAGAGTTGAAACTAATCCAGCCTAGATACAATTAAAAGCAGCATGTTCTGGCATGGTAAATTCTCTTAGGTGGTGTTTAGCGAATGGCTGCTCTTGCCATTCATTTTTGTATCTCTTCCCTAAGTAATGCATTTTGAATTTTGCCTCCTAAGTAACTTTCACAAAGAATAGAGGGGAGATCTAGAATTTGTTTAAAGCTGTGTAGTTGTGCAATAGTAGGATGTATCTCTTCTATTGAAAGATTACAAGCTATGAGTTTTTTAGCATTGAGTTTTAAATGAAATAGGTGCTTTTAAAGGCTGATTTATTAGAATGCATTGCTTATAGGCTTGTTGAAAAATGTCACTAACAAATTTGATGTGAAAAAATGGCATGAGCTGGGGATTTTGTCATGGTCTATGAATAGCTGATAAGCAAAACAAGGTGCTGTGATGCTGTTGCTTTCACTCTTAACCTCCTTGTCCCCTATCCTCCCCCACATACAGGACTTTGAAAGTGGCACTGGAAAGGGGAAGGAGGTCTTAATCTAGTAGCATGAACAAAGCTATGGATTTTAGGTTTTTTGCCCCTAGTTCTTTGATCCTTCTTAAAGGTATATATCACTTGTTTTCCCTCCACCCTCAGCAATAAGGCGATATCTTTTTGGAAACTTTTAAAATGCCACCTTTGTGTTCACCAAATACATTTTTTCAAATAAGTTTGCTGTTGATGATTTAATGATCTTGTTAGTATTAATTTTAATCAAAAGGGTGTATGTGGTGATGAGTGGCATGAGATGAAATCATGTGCTTTGTTTTAGAGGAACTAAATGATCTTTAAGATCCCTTTCAACCCAGACTATTCTATGATTCTGTGATCTGTGAAACAGTTATGCCTTAGCAGAATAGAGTCACAATGTAGAGTTTGTTGTAGGATAAAATCAAAACTGACTCTTTGACAGAAAGTTGTCAGTTTCCTTGGTTTTTCAAAGGCTCAGATATGTATTTGTCCTTCTGGTCTACCCTGAAGTTTAACTACAGTAGCAAACTCTTCAAAATTTTATGTGGAAAATACTTTAAAATGTTCATAAAGATGGACAGTCCGACCTTGGTTCTGATGCCTCCTTTCTACCTTCTCCATTTGATTATTGATCTGAATCAGACATTTGTCCATCACTTGGCCACATGTTCTTAGTAATGAGATAGATAAGGATAAGAAGTAGGAATTAAATTACCTGTTTCTGTGTAAGTACAGCTTCTGTAAGGTAAAGAATGATGATTTTTCTTTCCTCTAGTCTCCTTTTACCCATGTATGTCTAGAAAAGAAATAGTCAAACTACCAGTTAAGTGTTTTCCACAGAGAAGTAGAAGAATAATCTGGGCATTTAACGTATTGGGTGTAAAAGAAAAAAAAATTATCTGAATATTCAGGTAGATTCTAATGTAATACAGAGAAGTTGCGTGTTGGAGTAACTTCTGAAAAAACATATAACTGCTCGGAAAAGAGAAAGGCAACAAACCAGTATGGCCAATTTGAGTGGCTAAGCAAGTTGGGGCCTTAAGGTGAAGGGCCTGGATAGTTTCAGAATATGTGGACAGGATTAATGGAGGCATGTTTAGAATTGGGAACACTGTTGACACTAGTGCTGCAAACACTGCATTTTTATAGATTGGAGTCCCATCCATCATCTCTAGCCATTTCCAAAAATCAAGAGATCTGAATTTTCTTACCATATTCTGTCTTGTGATACATTTGATTAAATCTAGCTATTCTTCTAGTCATGGAACATCATTGCCTTGTGAGATTACAAAGTTGCTGTGCATTACCTAATGGAATCCATAATATGTTTAAATACATGCAGAACTGGCATGTTCCATGCAAACTTCATATTAGGTTCCCTTCTGTCTTGTAATTTCTCTTTAAAATATTTGTGGAATTGGATCTTCTGTGCAATTAACAACATCCATAAAAGTGATCTGTGAAGGAAAGATTATTGGCTGGGGTTTTGTTGGGTCTTTTTTTTGAGATGAACAAAATCTTAAGTAATACATGTTGTGAAACTTAGTCCAAGTCAAGGTTTCTTTAACATGAAATGTCATTCACTGGAATTAGACTAATTACATACTGAGGCTTCTGTTTTAAGATACAGGTATTTTCAATAGTGGAAGGTTAAAAATGGTATCTTGAAATATGCTTCTGTTATCTTGAAATATGTCTTGAGTCAGCAGCTAAGTCAAGTTCTGGTTTTGAAACCTGATAGATCCCAGCCTCTGGTATTCCTTCAAATAAAACTGTCTTTTGCTTAGTGATTGGACATTTGGAGTTAGTCATAGATGTGAGCTTTGTGAAGTTGCAAAAGTGAGGCTCGGGTTACAGAGCCAGAAATCACTCTGTTAGAAGTTTAATTTGTTCGTTCAAGAGATTTGGCATAGTTGAGGGTAGAAACCTGTTCTCCAGAATAGCATTCACTTTCCCTAAATCCATGTGTATATTTCATTTTTTCCTGGCTACATAACTGACTGCAGCAAAGTGATTATGTGAGGTAAAGCTGAAAAATTACAAAAGAAAAATTGCCCTCTTACACTAATTTTTGTATATTAATTACAGGTTATTCTTCATTTATGACCCTTAAAATCCATATTTCCTGCTAGAAAACTAATAACTCTTCAGCAGATCCAACCTTTCCCTCTGGTCTGTAATAAATATGGCTTATGTTGTAGATACTCGCTGTAAGCTTTGGAATCAGATTTCTCTCGGTCTATAAATTTTTAATTTTCTTATACTATTTGTTGGATATAATTATGAGTTAGTTGATGATCATTGAATAATTGCACTTGATAGACTGAGTGAATCCACTGTATCTAACTTTTGGTAAAAGATCATCTGTGTAGTGATGCTGAATGATAAACACTGCTAATTTATTTTGCTTCAGGAGTAGTATTGCAATTCAGTCCTATCACACTTACTATCCCTTTAAAACAGCTTCTAAATTGTTGGAGAAGCATCCCGTGTGATAGTTCTTGTATTCAATGAGTGCTTGGATGTTTCTGAAAGATTTATAGAGGAGTCCAAAGCATTTCAAGGCCAAGTATAGCAGTCTTGTCAGATGCAGCTTTACAGCCTAGTGACTTATAATGAGAGTAGAATGTAATTAGAAATTGTCTGTGTCTTTACCGAGTACTGATGAAAACTGTGGCTCAAAGGTTAATTCAAATAATAATTAATATTGGTTTCTGTCAGAACAGGGTGGTAATGAAATCTTTGTCATACAATGACTCTGATTTTAAGAAGAAGAGGGCACATAAGAAATAGAGGCTAGTGTTTACCATTTCTGATTATATTCACTTATCTTACAATCAGCATGATGGCTTGATAAAGCATAATTTGAGAGCAATTTAAACATACTCAGAAATATTACAACCTACAGTGAAAATCATCTAATGTGTTTCATCTGTTTATGGAGATAGATTTATGGCTAGATTGCTGAAGTAGATGGATTTATTACAAATGATCCTTAAGGACTGCATATGAATTTTTTGTTGTTGATAATAACTGATCAATACCATGTGTTTATGGAAAGTCTTCCTAGTAAGATTTGCTAGCATGAGAAATGTGGGATGTTACATTGATGTTTGTTTAAATTGGACTAGTTTCAAGGAAAGTGATAGACCAGGTTTTGCTCGCAACCAAAACAAATTCTGTTCCGTTTCTTTTCCCAAGTTAAAACTTTCTATTGGAAAAAAAATAAATGCTGTTTGCTTTGCTGAAGCTAAACCCATAATTTTTTAGTTGCCAGTAGTCAGTGAGCTACTAGACCTCTTATTTTTGAGAAGTATTTAATGAATACTTTGCTGTCACCTGGTTTTCCTGTATCTGGTCTGATCTTGTTCTCAAAAGTTGCCTATCAAAAAGCTTCTCCAGAAAGTTACAGCTGTAGCTCAGGTTTATGGGTCGCATAGTTCTGCATAGTTCTGCATCTTTCTCCCACCTTCTATTCTGTCTGCTTGCCTTAAATGTTACTGCATTGCCTCCCACAATTTTAAATTTGCTGTAATTTTAAGGCTGTTTCCTCTATTGCCAAAAAGGAACTATAAATGCCTCTAAATTGGATCCAACAAAGATCAGGTATTTTCATTCTTCTGCATGTGAAAGTGATCTCAAGACTGATTTTTTCACTCATCTGGATAATGCTTCCCATACAAACTGCTTCAGTTTTTGGGAAGCAAAGAGAGTGCACAGTCAAGATCAGACTTCTCTGGAGCAGTGGCACCCAGCAGGGCATGAGTTGCATGGCAGGGGTGGGAGCTGAGAAAGGGGATGTGCATGTGTGTGTTCGAAGGGTGTTTTAAACTGTGGAGATGAGAGATAATGAAGCATTATGTTGGTTTCTTGGAGCTGTTCCTGCTGTTCTTTCTTCATACATTTTCTCAAAAGCCAGGATGAGAGAGTTCTGTGCTACACTGACTGTGCTATGCTGAAATTTCCACTAGATGAGGTAGGAAAAAACCTCACAAATTTTAATGGTAGCACTGGAGAAAAGTTCACTGTGCAAATTAGATGCTTAAATTTCCTCTCCCTTATTATAAGCAAGGAAAGTGGCTTGGGAACTGAGCTGCACTAAAGAGTTTGAGATGTCTGTAATGTTGAAAACTCTAGTGAACAAACTTGACCAGGATATAGAGACGTTTTATCTAAAATTATCTCCATGCAATTTTTTGAAAATTAATAAAAGAAAAATCTAAGGGATGGCTGTGAAACCCTTCTTAGTGAATTCAAGTTGCATGATTTTGCTTAATGATTTCGTTCTTTAAGAGAATCGTTGTCTGTGGAGTTGATCTGGCATCTGTAGAAGGTCTGCTGTAATGGTAGCAGAAAAAAAAATTTCTAAATTCTAAATACCATGAGATTTACCTAAATGTAAACTCCTAATATAAAAAAAGCTTCACTTGTAAGAAGACCTAAATGTGCTGAAATTTTTGCTAGTATTTGAAGGTGCTGAAGTGCAAATAGATAGAAATTTAAAGAGGTGCTTTGTTGAACATTAGAATGTGTTTTTCTTTTGTTTCCATATATTCCTCCAAACATTCTGAGCCACATTAGGTCATTCCCCCAGGTCCTTTCCAAGACAGATCTCTGTGCTGATGTGGAGGTGTCAGTTGAGACCAGTACGTGGTTTAACTAGAGATGCAAGCACTGATGTCAATATGCCGTCTCCAAATACCAGTGAGACTACATGGTGGGGAGGTGGGGGGATGGGAAAAGGAGGATGTTCATTTCAGTTCATCTCTTTTAACAGTGGAAATGGCAAAGTTCCTGGGGTTAAGTCTGCTTGAAATATGCCCTAGACTGTCCTGCAGATTTCTTTCTCCAACCACTCAAAATTTTTGAGGAAGGGAATCTTCCAGAGGATTGTATCTGCGCTGTGGAATAAACAGTTGTCGTGTGAAACTGATGTGAGCCTTAGTTTTACTCTGCCTCCACTAAAATACACTTTTACGGTAGTTTGTGCAGGATCAGCACAGAGGAGTACAAAGAGGGAGCTTTTCAGTACAAAGGCTGCCTGTTTGGCCTGCCCAAACCACCGTGAATGTGTTTAAAGGGGACTTTTATTACCATGGAAACTCTCAGACAGGAAGGAATTTGTCCTGCCATATCTAGAAAATAGTCTGTAATGGTCAGCTCTTGGAACAAAAGTGTTTCGAATACTGGGATATATTTAAAAATTCTTGTGGTGAATATGTTTTAAACCCCTCCCGAATATGTAAAATCCAATCTTATGCTAACGGACTTCTAGTACAGGGATTTAGGAAAGACTGCAGACAAGTACAATGTGAGCAAGAGAAGTGAAATGAAAAATCTAAGAAAGTTTTACCTCTCTGTCCAGAAGGCTTCTTAGGTGTTGAATGGATGTCAATGAAATATTCTTCCTTTAAGTAGCATGTTTATCCATCACAGCCATTCATTGGGGGACTCTGTGTGTGTGCTTGGCTTGAACTGCTGGAGGCCATCCTCTGAGCACCCATGGATTGATTGCTTTTGGAATGTCTTAACTAAAACCTGTTATTTGACTCTTGACAAATATCCTTAGTATTCACAAATGGCCTTTATTTTTATAAATCACAATGAGATATAACATTTTTTGTCTAAAAGAAATTCTAATGCCAGATTCCAGAATATTTGCACATCCTTCACTGGAGTTGTACATTGGTATGAAATAACTCTTAAGTTAGCAGTCTTCCAGTCAGCAGGAGTAGCTAGAGGTAACTGCAAGGTTTTCCATGCTTTGTGTAGTCTTTGGTGTTGATTTGTGTGTTTCACCAGTTGGATGAAAAATGTTTTTTCACATATTTGACCGAATTAGAATTATTTTTTTCTGCAAGTCATATCTTTTCTGTTTCCTCATATCTTTCTGTACAGCAAATGTCTGGCTTATTTTACTGCTGTGCTTTTCAGTTTAAATTGTTGAACCACCTGCCTGTGGCCTGAAGGCAGTTTGAATTCATGGTATAGTAATAAGTTGATCCAATGGGTTGTGATGCTTGAAGTCAGCCACACCACTCTTGCTTTTTCCCTTGTCCTGTCATCGCTGTTCAGCTACCCCTGTGGTGATGGTCCTCTAATGGCAACTAATGGTTAGATCAGCTTACCTCTGGTGCCAGACTACACCTGAACATTTTCTTGGAGTGTGTGGGGTAATAGTAGAACAAAAGCATCATGCTTGTGATTAGGAAGAGGAATAACTAAGGAGGAAAAATGGTAATGAAAACTTTCCACTGCCCTGTCAATTTTGCAGTTGCTAACAGCTGCTGAAAATCAATGTTCAAAGTCTAATTCTACGTGGCAGGCCAGGTAACGAACAGTTTTATATATGTGTATCCATATAATGGAGTATTTCTGTGTGCCTTTTACAAGTGTTGACCGACCTTGTTTGCGTTATCTGGGTTAACGCTGTAATCTCCTGCTCTAATATGAGGACTTCCGTCTTACAAGTTGATCAGTTTAGTTTCTTGTCTCCTGACTTGAGGAACCAAAAGGATTGCAGAAGGTAGTTCCAACCAAAATTAAAGGAAACAAAGAAGGAAAAAACCCCACCTCGCTCATCTTGTTTATAAGAAAGTATCCCTGCTTAATGGCTGGGTTTCCCTCACAAGGCTTGGTCCCTTTTGCCTCATCTAGGAACTGGGGGTAGGCTGCTTTCCAAACTGTGTTAGGGAATGGGCATCTTAATCATGGACAGTCATTTGTCTCTCCAAAAGTACAGAAACCCCTGTTAGATGTATTTCCCTAATAGTTAACTAAGTTGAGAAAGAAAGGAAATAACTGGTGACATCATGTATGACTTAATATGGTTATTAACTACGCAGGTGTTGTAAAGCTGTGAATCTAAACTGTAGTGGCATAATTCTACCATATGGCAGGGGGTTTTTCTTCAATTCTTATTCTTCCACATTTGCCATTTTTTTTCCTCTATAAAAATGTATCTCTCTGCCATTTTGGTAATCCCTCTTACTTAAAAAAGATCCCTCAAACCTTGACAGGTTTTGTATCACTGTTTCCCTGCTCATTTCTCCAGTATGCATGTGTAGTTCTGTTTCCTTCCTTACTGCTCCAGTTCTAGGCTTTCTCCAGCTGGCAGTTCTTCATCTGCCGTACTTTCCATGAAGAAGACAAATGCTCAGCTTGCTCTTTTCCACTATCTCTTGCACTCCTGAGGGGCTCACTCCCAGTGCTTGCAGGCCTGTGTTGCATGGCTCAGTATTGCTCTCCTGATGGGAAGTCTGGGAAGCACTAAATCATCTGGCCACATACTGCTTCCTTCAGCTTTCTCCCCAGCAGATCCGTGGGCTGAGTTTGCAGTAGGGTGTGATGGCTGCACGCAGCTTTAAAGCTCGAGAGTGGGGATGGGCTTTCTGCCCCCACCCCCTCACCCGCACAGACATTTCCCTGCTCTCCAGCTGCTCTGGTTTCCATCTGTTACAGGGCCTTCTGGTGTGACTGTTTCATCTGCTGAGCCGAGTGCAATGTTGAAGGACCAGACACTGTGCTGACCTGGGGAATTAAGGGGTTGTGGTTTTGGAGAAAATGGTTTGCATGCTTATTTTCCTTTTTTCTCAGAAACCTGGCATGCAACACATGCACATCTAATATTGTGAAAAACTTTGTTAGGTGCATTTTCATTTCTTTGTAGCAAATGTGTTTGCTCATTTTAGTTGTATATGTGATGCTGTAGACCTGCCTGACATGGCCTCTGCCTCCTGTCCTGGGAGGGTCATTGTGCTTCTGTCTGCTGGGCTCAGAAATGTCCAGCAATGGTAAATGTTAATTTGCAGCACAAAGACAAGAGAAATAGCTGAAGCTTTATTTGTGAAGACAAAAATATGCAACTAGCGAGAAGTAGCAGGGAGCCAAGGGAGGTGTTAAGAAACCTTGGAGTGGCCATCACTCTCTTGGCCCAGGAGCTGGGGAACTTTACCCTGTGAGGTGTTTTGCTTTTGGCAGGCAGATGCCTGCTGCCCATCCTCAGACTGCTATTTTAGGCTGCTCTTGTCTTTAGCGCTTCCATTTTGCAGTCGCTTAGATTACGCCTTTCACAGATCGCTGGGCTGTTGCTCTCTCTTGAGTGATACCGGTGAGTTACCAACATCAGCAGAGAGAGAGTGGCAATGCAGGCCTGCAACTGAGTATTTCTGTAAAGCAAAATAGATGGACAACCAAATGTCCATTTCATAAGTGAAGAGTTGTAGCCTCTTCTGACGTGCTGGTACACAGAAACCCTGCAAAACTTCATTAATTATCCCTGCCAGAATATATGAAACTGTCAGAGAGCAGTCCCTTGCTAGTCAAGCTGTCCTGGTGGGTGAGCATAGCTTCCCTTTTTCTGACTACTGCATCATCTTCTTTTTGGAAGTAGTTGTTCTTGGCTTTTAAAATCTGTTTAGACACCGTCAAATTGATTTTCAAAATTATATGGGTAAATGAGAAGTGTACCTAGTACCCACTTTAGTAATTGAACAAAGCTTTTATTTCCAAAACCTGACTACTACTCAGTGTGTGGGAAAAGTGTGCTCTGACAACTTGGGCTGTTTCTTGAGGACTTCTGTGATCTCACTGAAGGGTTTTAATATTAATTCATTGCTAGTGTTATGGTTATGTTTTGATGATAGTCACTTAGGAGATGGGTGTTAGGCAACCAGTTGGAAATTACTGTAAAGTGATTTTTTTTAAGTGGTTCAGACATTCAACTTGAAATCCCAGAGCACATTAAAAGTGCTAATTCTCATTCTCCTGAAAGCAAGGTTTCTATGTATTTCTCAAATTAGCCCCCCTCTGCCCCCACATCCTGGCTAATACAGTATATGTAACTTAACCACTTATTTCTAACTAGGGATCATTTATTAGCTTGATGTTGGCAGAAACTTACACTGAAGATATAAAATATTACAGAGTTGCTGATAGGAGCAACTGTTTGCCTTTTGGGATAATAGATGTATTGCATTAACAGAAGTGTAATATACTTCTGGATGGTTTTTCTGTGCAAGTGCAGCTGCTACACATTGTTCCTTGCAGAGTGAGAAGAGAAGCTCCATGCTCATGTGTTGCTGTCTTGAAAAACATGGAGCAGATGAAACACAGACCAAGAAGGGGAGGACTTGGTGAGGAGGAGTGTTTTCACTGATTTGCACAACTCAGCCTCTCAGCTGCACTCAGTTGTGAGCAATTACCGTGTTAATAGTTTGGGAGTTCAGCTTAACAGTGAGAGTGTGCATGGAGAAGTCAGGGAAGAGGCTCTGCAATGTTTTGGAAAACATTTGGAAAGAGGCTTCCCCACCCTGTGTTCTGCACTTGGAGCATTACTAGGAAAGACACAAGATCAGGGTCAAGGGGAATCCAGCTTGTGATTTTTGAAATTTGGGAACAACAAACAGAGGGGTGAGTGTCTACAGATGGTTTAAGGAGTTTGGTTATTTGGTATGTCTAGCTACAAGGCTCTCAGATTAAGTAGCTACAGTCTGGTGCAGCAGAAGTAGGAAAGTAATTTAAATGGATGCTTTAGTAGTTATCAGGGGTTTAATTCATTCAAAACTGCAGATGCCTAGGACAGAAAAGTAGGGGAAACTGGCTGGATGGTCTCTGTCTCCTGTGAAATGTGAAGTTTGTGATAAATGCTGAAACCTTCAATCTAGTTCTCAAAACTATAAAAAGATTTCAGTATGTTCTATAGCACCATTTAATTTGTATCAGTTACCTTAAAAGGCAGCATGTCTCTGGTGAAATAAGATGGACACCACTTTTCCAACAAAGTATAAATGATTGGACTGTATTGCCATCACAGGTTTGAAATAGGGGCGCTTCATAGATTTCTATCTTGTAGATGTTCCTTGCATCGCTGCTTTGTTGATGTATACTTTCTCCTTGCCTCTCAAATGAAACTATGGTTTAAACTTGTTTTAGTTGGCTCCAACTCTGCAGAAAAAGGCTTTTTTAGTGCTCTTCTGGACCTTACTGTAAATCTACTCCAGCTTTAATGCTGTTACCTCACTCAGCATTTTAGAAGGTGTGAGAGAGAGCTGAGTTTTGTTCTTGTTGTGAAGAAGACATGGGGCATAGGTGTGGGACATGAAAAATTAACTGTTGATCCTCAGGTAAAGTAGCATGTCATGGCCATAGCAACAATCTCAAATTCTCAGATTATCAACAAGGGCTATTTGTGGACCAGGCTGATACTATGGAGCTGACTGAACCAAATTGAATTATATGTTTATTGCAGACAGAAAAAGTGATTTTGCCTGTTTCTTTGTAGAGCATCTTGATGTTGTGAAAAATGTAATAATCCTTCCTGTATGTGATGCTGTTTACAATCTTGAGATCCCTAAAGAATAGGGGAATTTTTCCTTCTAAGCACACAGATGTTGAAGTGATTTTGTTTGAGTTTTCTTGATGGTTTTTCTTTTTACCTAGTGCTTCAATTACTTATTACTGACAAGGTTATAAATACACAGTAATTCTTGTTTTGTAGCATCTTCCATTCATTCTAAAGAATCCATTTTATATGGAGGCATCAGGAAGAGTTACTAGAATACATACACCATTTAGCATTTAGTGTTACTAACATCTAACCAGTGCACTTATAAATGCAAGTGCCTAAAATGTAGGTATTAAATAATCAGAAAAATGTCTGATGCCATTTATGGTTTTGCATATAAGTATAGATACTGGGGTTTTTTTGATAAGAGACTGTCAATGTTGTCAAGTCTAAAGCTTACAATTTGTTCAATTAAACCTTCACTTAGCCGGCCCCTAGAAAATTAATCTATAAACAGCCACAAATCAAACACAAATGCAACCTTCCCCAGAGGAAAAAAAAAAAAATGACACACACAAAGAAGTCTCAATTTTAAATAAATACTTCTAGTTTTTGGTAGCAACATCTTTTGAATATGATCACAGTGCAGCCTGTTGTGTAACCCAACATGTGAGAGGCATGGCTGACTAGTGAGGAGTGCATATGAAAGGGAAGGTGGCAGCTGGCTTACCTGGATGCTCAGAAGGAGGCTGGCACTCCTGACAATTCTGATGAGCAAATCTGGTTGACAGCTGTTGCTATTGCTACTGCCTTGTAGACATCTCAGTGAAGCTGGATCCAGTACCTTTGGCTTGACTCTTCACTTTTGGTTTTTGAGCTGTGCAGAATGTATTGAGTGCTGTGGAGATATGATAGGTAAGTTGGTGTTGGCATCCATTGCACTGGGAAGTAAGACCTATCTTTGAGGGAAATGCAGGCAAAAAAAGAGCTTCCTTAACAGTTCATGTGAAAGACGAGGTGGTAGAAGATTAGTCTATTAAGTCTTAATTTCTTTGTGAGTGGTAAGCACTGAAGTTTCTCAAATATCATTTTCTTCCTGAACAATTCATCCCTGTCCAAGCTTGGCACACTGGTATACAGTGTCCAGAGGAGCCTGATTCTGAGGACTGGCTGTTACTGAGGCGTGCTGTTTCATTGCTTGCTTTGCTTTGAAGTGCAGTCTCACTTGAGGACTTCTCTGAGGTGATCTCTCTTGCTTCTATTTCAAGACTAAACTTCAAGATAACTGTTGCCTGAAAACACAGGTACATGGATTTCAGGTGCTGAGCAGGATAGGAAAGGAAGAATCATGCTTTTATGTGTTTTAGATTTTTGGATGATGCTTTATGATCAAATACAGTAATTTAAAAGGTACTGTAAAATGTTGGTCAGGAAAGCTCATTGTGTAGTGACAGCGTGCAGTTCATCCTCCCTTTCAGGTAATTTTATGTACTTCTACTTTCATAATTAGTTTTATATAGTACATGTAATTGGAGGGACAAGGAGCTAAATTTTATTGCTTTGCAAGCATAATTAAACAGTTACCTGAGTCTCAGCTGTAGATCCAAATAATATTTGCTAATACAGTGTAAGTATTTAATCTGCCGCTAATTCCTGTGACTTCTAAATCAATTGATCTCTAGCAGAGCCTCATCTATGCTTTTTTCTCATCTGTGCACTTTATTTTTGGGTTCAGGTGATCTAAGTCTATGCTAAATGCAATAATGCCATTTACTAATGCTTAAGTAAAACATAGTGTAACCTTTCAGTCTTTTGGTGGCTATCTTATTCTGGATGAGGTTTCTTTTTTTTTTTTTTTGTAGAGATAATGTAACTTAGGAAATGTTTAGCACTGGAAATTCAGAGTTCTTTGTACCTGTTCTAACTGTCCTTACTACATAGTTGGACAAAGGAATACACTTTTAGCTGTTGGAATTTATTCACCTTTAACTAGCAGGTTCTTGATAGGAAAAGGATTTTCCTAGTAGTGTTTCTATATTGCACTGTTGCATAGATAATTCACTAGTTGTTGTAGGTCTGTTCTGAGAACTGGACTCTGAATAGTAGGTGAAATAGCTCTAAACTTCGCTGTTTACAGAAATCTGTGTGGTAGAAGTCTTCATATAGTACTGGATTAAGAGTCCTCAACTCTCTTATTCTGGGATCCATGATACTTCAATAGGTTTGCTTGGGTTTTTTTAATAAGCCATTTTCCAGTATTAAAAAACACAAAAGAAATTGCTAGTCAAGCAAAGTTTGCAATCAAACATCCAAGATTATCAAAATAAGTCTTCCTATTTCTTATGCTTGTAAAATAATACTCTAATCTTTTAGGCAGCCTGCCTACTCCTTTAATTTTCTTGCTTTTTCTACTTCAAAAACCACAACAAAAGCAACAACAACAAAACCCCACACAAAATAACACAAAACACACAAAACCGCCCTGATCATTTACCCTACATTTTAACCTCACAGTTTTTTGTGAGTAGAAATAGATTTTGGGCTTGTTGAGGGGAGGGCAATGTGGAAAATTTTATTTTGGTTTTGTTTGGGATTTGGGAGGCTTTAGGGTTTTTTAAAGTTTATTTTAACTGCAAAGGGTGTGGAAAATTCTAATTCTCTGCAGATGCTACAGTAAAATTGATAAGTTTAACAGGTAATTTAAATAGACTATGAATCATTAAGAATAGTGAAGATAATGCCTTCTATTAGAAAATTAAGTTTAGCCCTGCTTTTTGAGAGAAGGTGGAGTGTACCATGAAGTGGAACTGATTTCCAAGTTCAGTTCTAGATGAGTAAAAATTCCCTTATCTAATCCATGAATGCAGCACTACTCTTCTATTTATCTCTGCAGAGCTTGTGAGGAATTGAAGGTAGCTCAAGAACTTTCCTGTTGGGTGTAAAAAAAGTGATAGATGAACGTCAGCTGCTCCTGTTGGCTGCAGTAGTTTGAATGACTGTGGCTCTGGGTTCTGGGTCAGCAGATTACACATCAAAAGACAGCTAATTCCAAGTTCTTCAAAATCTTGGTGAGAAGGGGGCAAAATGGCGCAGTTCTAGAATTTTACATGACAAATTTTGCCCTGGAAGGCTTGTTTTGTTCATTTGAACTTAACTATCCTGGAGTAATTTTAGAACTGCAAATCGATTAAGCAAGATGCTTCAAAACACCAGTGAGTTTTCTTCTGTGTGAAGTAAAAACAGATGTCCCATTAAAGTTTTGCACAAGAAAATTTGGTTGTCTTCCCTTTGAACCTGCTTTTATGGAGGAAAAACATTGAGCTCAGTCCTGCTTGGACAGAAGGGCCACACTGCACATGAGGACTGACAAGGGTTGCACTCATCTGACAGTCCCCAGTGCAATTTTTAAATTTCTGGCACTATTGTTTATGCTGTCTAGGCATGCCTTTTCCATGTCTGAGTGAATTTGAGCTTACTCTTAAGTGTCTTATACACTAGAAGCTGTTGAGAGCTCCACACACTTTTCTCTTGGCATTATCCATTGGGGAGAACAGCTTGGTATAGCTGTTTATGTTGTGGTTTGAGTAAGTACTAATGATCACTGTAAGCCAGGTGTTATGTTAAAAAAACAACAAAACCCACCAAAAAATCAGACTTCATTTGTATGTGCAAGAGCCTGCTTCCATTTCACTGACCAAGAATAAACCACTATTTTTGCATATCCTTCTCAAAAAAACCAATAGAATGTTCAAGGTGCATATGTTAATTTTGTTAAACAAACCCCTCAAATTTAAGCAGTTCAATTAACCGGAGTTGTAGAAGATCATTTGGGTATCTGTCCTGTATTTCAGCTGTCCCCTATATTCTGTGGGACATTATAGGACCCACCTGATGCTCCAGGCACTAAATGAAGGTTTCTGAAATCTATTTACTCCATGTACTGTAATCTGTCCTGCAGTGCACTGTTGTCACACCCTCCCTCCCCACTCCTTTTTCTTTGTGGCCAATTTTAAGTTAGTGAAATAATTTAACTTTTCTTTTAAATAGTCTACAGCATATGATAAAATACATGATTAGTTTGATGCTACAGGTCTTTCTTGTAACTAAGTTAAAATCTGCACAAAAAAGAAGAAAATTTTAAATTTTTAAAATCCAGTGTTTGGGTCTTGGGATGTCCTCTAAGGTTCTTTCCAACCCAAGCCAGTCACTGTGTGATTTCATCTAAAATACATTAGGAAATGCTGATGTTATCTTTTTCTAAAAAGGACAACTTGTAATCCTTTCCTTGTGTAGTATGCAATAACTTTTTCTTTGCTGAAAGGGTCAAGACGGTATGCTTAAGCGTATGAGGCAAAAAGGATCATCAGTACTGGAAGTTGAGTGAGAACGTAAATTCAGATGTAGGATGATTGATCTTGCCACATGTAAAGAGCGTAAGGGAGAACTACCATTTTGTTCCTCGGTCCTGAAGTGTGTTCTCTTCAGTCGTGTGGAAACTGGCTTTTCACTTTGGGTGCATAGGGTGTATTTATCTTCACAGAAATGAGTGTGGATATGTGGTTGCCGTACGAACGCAGACTGCGATCTACCACTATTTATGAAGAACACATGTACAGGAAAATGACTCTTAAGTACAAGTCATAAATTGAAATGATTATAAAATATACGTGGACAAATATACCATGTGTGGTATCGGTAGACTGTAATTTCATCAAGTGGTTTTTCAGACTTCATAAACTATGAATAAAACATGATTGTATTGGCCTTGTAACAGGTAAAGTAAAATACAGGGTCTGGCTACTTTAAAGTGCTCATAATTCTATAGCTGGAAATAGCCTTTTGGGATACGATTAAGTCTTACAACCTGCTCGTGATTAAAAAAATACATTTCGGTGAAAATCACATGTTCAGAAACTCTGGGAAACATTTGAGTCTCCACCTCATGAATTTTTACTGTTCCCAACTTTCTGGGTGTAAACACCACGAGCTGCTTTTGGCAAAAGGAGCGGGGAAAGGCCCCGTGTTACTTAGAGCTCTGTCACCCCTCCGGTTATTTCGTTGTTTTCAGCGGGTTTTTTTCCGGTTTTGGTGGCTCGGGCTTTGTTTACTTGGGGGGCCGTGGCCGGACGAGCAGGCCCGGCCCAGCGCTGCCGTGAGGCGGCCATGCCGCCCTGCCCTGCCCTGCGCAAATCCTCCCGCTCGCCCCGGCGACCTCTGCCCTTTTGTATCCTGTGACACTCAGCCTGTCTTTGTGCTCAAGTTTATCCATGATGGATACGTTTCCCTCCCAATCGCATATGCCGGGAGCCCGGCGGAGCGAGCAGATAAATTATTTTCAGCTGCAGACCCGGGCTGGGGGAGGAGGGCAGGAGGGTGGCGGGGCCCCTCCGCGTCCTAGCCCAGCAGGACGGGGCGCAGCCTCCCACACCCCCGGGGATATGCAAGGGGATGACTCTCGGGCCTCTCAGATCCTTTTTAAATGCAAAAGAATGTAGGAAATTGCCAGATCAGTTGGTTAATCAGTGACAACTGCAGTAGGTGCACAAAAAGCCCGGAGCCATCGGTTGCACGGGGTGTTTTTTCAGCGCCTCAGCGGGGTCGCCGCTGGCCCCACCTCTCGAACACCCGGGCCGGTTTACTGAGAGCTTGAGAAGGGAATGTAATTGCGAGGAGATTTCTGGGTGACTGATGGCGACAATATAAGTCTTCTCCCTGACACCACCGCCCCGCTGGCCCTGCCAGGGCTTTGTGCTCGCCTGGCCATCTCACAGCCGCGGAGCGCTGAGCGCTCAGCTGAATGTCCCCAGCCCACCAAAACAAGGCAGCCATGTAGCCCATACAATTTTCCATGTTTGTGTTTGGTTTTGGATTTTTTTGGAGGGTGGGTTTTT
>VZSR01001685.1:20507231-20552844 GCA_013398615.1 Brachypodius melanocephalos
TTTGTTTGTTTTTAAATACTGGCTGTACTGCTGCTTTGTCATGGTCAAACCTCATTAAGGGGTCACGTTAAGCATGTTTCTGCTCCTCTTTATGGAGTTATTTGTGAGGTTAAATGTTTTGAAGAGTATACCTCTGTCAAATATTTTGAAGAGTATTCTTGAAATATTTTTGTGACTGCAATTGTTTCTCTTACTTATCTGGGACTATTTTTAGATAAACCTCCTCACATTTGTGTTTTAAACTTATGTTGGGAGAGAGAGTGGTCCTGCAATGAAAAAGGCCTCTTAGAATTCCAGGTTACATAACACTAACACTGAAATATTTCTAGATTAGGCTTGTCCCCTCTTCTCTCACCTCATGTTTGTAATGTACTTAAATGTAAAAAAAATGTTTCTTGGGGTTTTTTGGGGTTTTTTTGTTTTTTTTTTTGTTTGTTTATTCCTCTGGTTACCTCATTAAGAGCCTCCAAGTATGTGCTCTAATAAATGGCTCTCAACTTTCCTCTTTTTCTTCTGATCAGGAAAGAAAATGACATGCTGAGGCTTCTTCTGTAATATTATAGGTGCTGACTTAAAATTAGGAGTGCTCCCATGTTAGGGCAAAAGGTTTGCAGCCTAACTATTATGGTGAGTGCCTTTGTGTGATGTAACAGTGAGGCTCAGTGGGTTTGCATCAGAATCCTCCCAAGTGACGCTGTTGTGGTCTCCTATCAGAGCTCCTGTGAACTTGAATGACGAAGGATATTGTTTCCAAATGTGTGGCACAGGCTGAACTCTGGGCTGGTCATTCCTGCATCAGCTGCTTGACAGCAGCAAGCTGCCAAATATTCGAAGGCTGTAGTGCCCTCAGTTGCCTCGGTGAAAGCCTGTGTTTTGCCAACGTACATCATACATTAAGGAAATAAAGTCCAGTCTAGCTTTTGTGGAACAATTTCACAAGAAATGTAGTATTTCATGGATTTCTTGGCAAAAAAATGTTACTGAATATTATTCATGGCATTTTTGCTGATTGCACATTGGCAAAACATGTGACCTTTGAGGAAAGACAGCTAAGTAGGTTTTCTCCCCCACCCCCCACCTTCTTATTTTCACAAGAGACATTGACAGCCTTTAAGTTGCTATTGCAAATTCTTGTAAGCATATATTTCTGTGAAGAACTAACTGAATTTTACTAAGATGAAGGTGAAATGAAACTTTTCAGAAATGCTTAAGTCGTATTTGCTGATACTTCCCACTAAGTCAGAATATTCCTGAAGTGCATCAGGTCATTCTTTTCATCTCTGCAAGTCCTGTCTTCCTTTCCTGGGACGAGGGGGAACGAGATTCCTGCCATCCTTTGATGTCTGAACTATACGGACTTAATTTTTAACACAGCTGTGCTGTGTGAAGTGTATAGTAGGAAAGCATTCTAAGTGAATTAAAAAAAAAAAAAAAAGGGTCTTCAGGCATTCAGGAAACCAAGTTTCTTTGGAAGCTGCAGTCAGAAATTATGTTGCAATCACTTTACAGGTCTGGTCTGATTTTGGCTAATCTATATGCAGGAGGAAGGTACCATGCGTGGCGTCTGTGACAGCAATGAAAAGTAAGCATTAAGCACGCAGGAGACATGCTTCCCACGGACATGGTCAGGCACTTGCATAACTGTCCTGGCATCAGCAGTGCTGTGTGCTCAGTAGGTGAGTGAGGTGAAATGTAGAAGCCTCACCAGCCATCTTGCCCAATTTGAATGTCTTGTTGTGACTTTTTTCATGTTGTCATAGTGTTACATGCGTTTATAAAGTTTTTGGTGAATGTTTTCCTTAACTTTGTGAGTAAAATAAGAATGTGACTTTCATTGCTGTCATTTATGTCATGTCCTTCCATGCGGCAAATGCTTAAATTGCTACCCCTAACAGCCAGCAGGAGCTTAGCAGTTTTGAAAAGCAGTTTAAATGTGCAATGTTTAAATGCAGATTTAGTAGCCTAATGTTTAATCCTACATTTTGAGGCTCTGGTCTCAAAATGACCTTTGGCATGGTGTTGTTTTTTAGCACGCGAGGTCTTTTTTTTAGCCTAGTTCTTCAAAATAGTACGGTATTTGTGGTGTTTATTGCATTGTATGTAAGGGCATACTTCCATTATGTGAGTAGCTGATTTGTTTGTGTCTGTCAAGTACTTCAGAGTTTTGTCAGAGGTATCAACTAATAGCTGTAAAAATATAACTCTGCATGACACATGGCATTTCAAGCTTGGAGCAGTCAGTATTAGTTGCCTTCTCACCTTCTGTTTATTCAGTTTTTTTGCTGCACGGCCAAGTGCTGCTGAATTTCTTCTATAGAAGGGTTGATAGCTGAATCAAGGAACCTGTTGATTTACGAAATGTTCTTTTGCTCAGCAGAATGTGAGGATGGTGTGGAGGGCATGGGCATCTATGTGCTGCCCTTGCTGCTTCCTGGTCTTGACTGCCTGGATCTGCTGCTTTGAAAGCAAAACTAGTGAAGTTCAGGTTTTTAGTGTCTGCAGCCCTAGATAAATTATGTGTATGCAGTAGCCAGTTTAGTTCAACTTATAAAAAAGTGGGAAGCTGCCAAAGACAACTGAGTGCATGCAGCTTTGGAATATTAAGCTGGACAATGGTTAACTACTACTTAAATTTGAGATCTAGCTGTTTAAGACTGGAATGTTGCAAACTGGAGTAAATGTAAGCTTTGTCTGTTGAGACAACAGGGTTGTTAAGCAATTGACTCTGTCCTGGTGGTTGGGATCGCACCACTGCTTTGAACAGAAATAGGCTGTCTAGGCAGACTTAACGAAATATATTCATTGACTCTTTAGGTCAGTCTTCTTGGAGCCATCTTTCATGTTCAGGAATAGAAAAGTGATAGAATTTTATAGCAGAACCTGTATAGTTTAAGATGGCAATAAAAAAAAATCACTGTCTTTTCATACATTCATACTTTTTTTCAACCATCCACCTTTCTAAGGGTTCAGATACTCTTTCCTTTGTACCCAAGAAATAGTCACTGCTTCTGTGTATGTTGGTTTTAAGTTGCAGAAATGAAGATGTACCATCCCTTATTTTAAGCTATTTAATAAAAAAAAAAATTACTGTAAGCTGAGTTTATCACAATTAGTCTTGCTGTTAGTATGTCTGCATTTATGGGGAAGTGAACAATGGTGCAGAATGGGTATTTTAACTAGAATTACTGCTTGATACAGGTTTCATTTTTATTTGTATGTTGGCTTTCTTTTGTTTTGAATGAAGCAGACATAGTTGCAACTTAAAATAAAGCTCTTGTGACATGCTTAACTACCTAGATGTCTACAGTGTTAGAATAGAAGGTTGAGAAGTTAGTAAGTAATTCCAGTATTGACGGTTTCCTTATCAAAACATTGGTTAATTTATTTTGATCAGGCTGTAGCTGCTACTGTCTTTCATGCTTCAACAGCTGCTGTTAGCCATATATCACATCAAAGGTGTGACTTTTATTGGGGAAAGTAGAATAAAGTTTGGCAAGAGCACAGCTGACTGTTAAGGGCTGTGGTCATTAAATTTGAGGTTGGACTTAAATATGAAGAAATACTCCTAAAACTTGAGACATCTTCTTTACCGTGGCCTTATACTATGTTTCAGTTAAGCATCCAGAGCTCAAACATGAAGTTGATTCATGCCTCAGATAAAAAGGCAGATCTAAAATCTTGTAATGGCAAACAGTGTTTTTGCTCTTAATTTAGATGATGGATTTGATTGTTTACAAGCTGCATCATAAACTTAAAGGTTACTTTTCTTTTGAAAGAGTGTGTGCTCAGGAACCAGGCCGGTAGTAGGTTCCCTAGCACATCTCCTGCATTGTGAGGAACAGTTCTTAGCCCAAATCTACAAAGTGGGATGGTGTGAGCTGAACGGAAATAATGTATGTTTAGTATAAAAACCCCTTACCCTATTTTAATTTGGTTCTCTGGGTATAGTAGCAGATCCAAGCTACTGTGAGCTGATGTTGACTGTTATCAGTGGCTGACTGGCCTGAATTTTATTGGAAGCTTGTCAGCTGAAAAACAGTAAACAAAGCAGATTCAAATGTGTGCTTGATGCTTGTAACCTTGCTTGTAACCTTGTTTCTGGAGAATAGAAAGCTCTGTTAGCTTGTTATGAAGTTTCCTTAGTGTTTCAAGAGAGCAGAGCCTGCTTGTCTTAAAAATGGTTCTTTTAGCAGGCATGATTTATATAGTAAAATTAGTGGAAATTCATACATGTTCATAACTGTGTGGCTGTTTCTGTTTGTGATGAGTGAGATCTACTCAGCTCCAGTTTGATATTGCCCAGATTACATCAGTGGTTGCAACTTGACAGTATCTGTGTGCTCTGCTTTTTAGCATTTCCAGGCAAGGAAGCTGTTCTGTTAGATGGAGACCCTCAGTGCACAGTGATGTCGAGCTTTAACAGCTCCCAATGGCAGTGAGCATCCGTGCCAGAAGTCCTTGAGCAATCAGGGATCTTCACCATGACTGCGGTCTGCTCTGGAGCAGTCTAATAGCAAAAGCTTCTTTTGGTGAAGGAGGTTCCTTCCCACCTTGTTGAAACTTCCTTATGGTGTGCTCTAATAAACTGAACGAGGTGGTAAATGTTACAGATGGCTTCTGGCTAATAATGGAAATGAAATAAAACCAAATAGATATTAGAGATATGAAGATGGCTCATAGGAGTTTACCTCCAAGTGATTTAGGAAGTGTTAATATCCCAGCCGAGCACTAAAGAGATTTAAGAGTGTGGTTTTAAAGGTGACATTCAAATGCTATTTTAAGAGGAGTGATAAATGCCTGTGCCTTTCCTCTTGCCCTCTGCTTCATACTGTAGAAGGTCCTCTTGACAGTGGCTACAAGAAGGGTAATAAATGTGCTGATATTTTCTCCCTAAAACTTGTCTGGGACAAATCACCTTCAGTCAAACAGTCTGATCTGACATTTTGTGTCCAAAGCGACTGAAAGCATCTCTTCTCCACAACAGAATGCAAAATGTGAAAGCATAAACTTATAAATCTTCTTTACTTTGGTTGCTGATTAAGAGCAGTTAGTATCTGCAAGTAGAGTTGCCACTGAATTACAACCAAGATATAAAAATAGTTTTACTTGCTAAGTATATTATTGTTTGACTATTGTTTTAAACTTTATTTTGCATGTAAGACACAGTGTTTAAAATTCTGATTTTAAGAAGAAAAGACAGCATTAGACTACCTTTGTTCATAAAAAATGGATCCAAACAGATATTTGGAGTTCTTGTGGGAAGAGGATGGGGAACACATTTCAGAATAGACCAGTCTTCCCTGTGGAAAACCTGAATGAGAACTTTTCTGAGTCTGCTCTGTTTCTGTGATTTTGCTTTTTATTCCCCAAGTCCAAATGTGTACCGTGTTAGGTTAGCTTTTTGTTAAGTCCTTTTGCCATTACTAATTCTCTTGAATGAGTATTCAACTTCTGGCAACAACAAAACTTCAGTGTGGTTTTCCAAAGTGCTGGCATTGTAGTAGTAGCATAATAACCTGGAGATGAGTAATGAACTCCAATGATACTATTTTGTGTTGCCATCATAAAGGAAATTAGAATAAGGATTGAGAAATTCACCCTATCATACAATGAAGCTTTTAAATTTGATTTTCTTACACAAACTGGGCACATAGTTTTGCTGAAATGGGAAGAAGCATTGTGTCTTTCAGTTTACAAATTCATTAAAATAAGACAAACAATGTGTTTAAAAAAAAAAATCCCTTCCTAAAGGCTAAGTCTGAGTTTGGTCTGTATTTAGTGGGTCATCTCTGTACGCATTTGAAAAATCTGTTGTGTCTATAACTAACTTTAGTTCATCGTCGGACCTGGTGCTTCTGCTTGCTCATCTGATTACGCAGCTCAAGGGAATAAGGTTAAGGACATGCTGTTGGTAACTAGAACGTTTTCAGGGCTTTAGTTCAGCAGATGGGCTGCTCGGCTATATTCATACATCTGCCTACCTGCTGTGGCAGCTGCTGCTGCTGCGTGTTGTGTTCTTTTGTTCTGCTCCACCCAAGAAAGGAGCACTAGGAAGTCTAGTGAATGGATTAATTTAAGGTTAAGGCTAGTGTTTTGCTTGCTTCCTAACTCTCTATCATAATAAAGCTTTGGATAAAGCTAATGAATCCTTCGTAATGTGAAATAGATTTTTAAGATTTATTTCAGGGGGTTGAAACTAGCTAGCATTTTAAAAACAGTCAAGTATGTTTTCTTTATGTTGCCTGATGTTATTTATTCCAATATGTTCTCTCTCTCCCTCTTCCCCTGCTTTTTCTAGGAGCAGTAACCAGACTTTGCCTGACACTGCGTGGTCCAAAAGAATTAAGGAAATATGGAATGACATGAAGGAGATTAGTTGAGGATTAAAGGCTTTGAGGACAAAACACCTCACCGAGGTGAAGCACAGACTAACATTCTGGTTGTAGCTCCAAGGAGCTGTGTGCTGAAAAAACATGGCAGATCCAGGAATGATGAGTCTATTTGGAGAAGATGGGAATATTTTCAGTGAAGGGTTGGAAGGTCTTGGAGAATGTGGATATCCTGAAAATACAGTGAATCCTATGGGTCAGCAAATGCCCATGGATCAAGGATTTCCCCCTTTACAGTCATCTCTTCATCATCCTCCTGCAAATCAAAACCAAGCCAAGTTGACCCATTTTGATCACTATAATCAATACGAACAGCAGAAAATGCACCTGATGGATCAGCCGAACAGGATGATCAGCAATGCCCCTGGGAATGGTATAGCATCTCCTCACTCGCAGTATCACAACCCTCCAGTTCCTCAGGTTCCTCACAGCAGCGGTGCCGGTGGTCAGATGGGAGTCTACCCCGGCATGCAGAACGAAAGACACGGGCAACCCTTTGTAGACAGTGGCTCCATGTGGGGACCACGGGCAGTTCAAGTGCCAGACCAGATAAGAGCACCATACCAGCAGCAACAGCAGCAGCAGCAGCCGCAACCGACACAGCCACCACAGGCACCCTCCGGACCTCCTGGGCAGGGCCATCCTCAGCACATGCAGCAGATGGGAAACTACATGGCTCGTGGTGATTTTTCAATGCAGCAGCACGGTCAGCCACAGCAGCAGAGGATGAACCAGTTTTCTCAAGGCCAGGAAGGCCTCAATCAGGGAAACCCTTTCATTGCCACCTCAGGACCTGGCCACTTGTCTCATGTGCCCCAGCAGAATCCCAGTATGGCACCTTCTTTGCGACACTCTGTCCAGCAATTTCACCACCATCCCCCTACTGCTCTCCATGGGGAATCAGTAGCCCACAGTCCCAGATTCTCCCCTAATCCTCCCCAGCAGGGTGCTGTTAGGCCACAAACACTTAATTTTAGTTCTCGGAGCCAGACGGTACCCTCACCTACTATAAACAACTCAGGGCAGTATTCTCGATATCCTTACAGTAACCTTAATCAGGGATTAGTTAATAATACAGGGATGAATCAGAATTTAGGCCTTACAAATAACACTCCAATGAATCAATCTGTACCAAGATACCCAAATGCTGTCGGATTTCCATCAAACAGTGGTCAAGGACTAATGCACCAGCAGCCCATCCACCCTAGTGGCTCACTTAACCAAATGAACACGCAAACTATGCACCCTTCACAGCCTCAGGGAACTTATGCCTCTCCACCTCCCATGTCACCTATGAAAGCAATGAGTAATCCAGCAGGTACACCTCCTCCACAGGTTAGACCTGGTAGTGCTGGAATACCAATGGAAGTTGGCAGTTACCCAAATATACCCCATCCTCAGCCGTCACACCAGCCCCCTGGTGCCATGGGAATTGGACAAAGGAATATGGGCCCCAGAAACATGCAACAGAATCGTCCATTTATGGGTATGTCTTCGACACCACGGGAGATGGGTGGGCACATGAGACCAAATGGTTGTCCAGGTGTTGGCCTTGCAGATCCACAAGCAATACAAGAGCGACTAATATCTGGCCAGCAGCTTCCTAGTCAACAGCAGTCTTTTCAACAGCAAATGCCAACCTGTGCTCCCATGCAGCCTCATCCAGGGATACATCATCAGTCTTCACCGCCCCCACATCCCCATCACCAGCCTTGGGCACAGCTTCACCAGTCACCACAAAACACACCACAAAAAGTGCCTGTCCTTCAGGTAAGCTACTTCCAATTAGTAGAAAATGTTTTAAATGACTGTAAATGCCTTTCAGGATACACAAGAACTATGGTTTCAAAACAGTTCAACTCCCTTGTTTATTACTGGTTACGTGACTTTTTTGGTGTACAGAGGCTGAAAGTAAAATGAGGTTCAGGTATCTTTCGAATGTCCTTACGGTAATTTTTATATGATAACATTATGGACAGACCAAAATGTGATACAACAACGGGACAAGCTGAATACGTACTGTTTTTTCATGTTGGTTCCTTTAGGGAGAAGATGAAAAGCACATGTGAGAATTATCATTTAAACTATTAAATTTTTTGTATTTGCAACTTGGAGAAAGAAGTGTGTGTTATAATGTGTTTGTTTTGGCCAATCCAAGGTGGTTTTTTTTAAATCCTAAGGGAATGTTCTGTGGTTTTAAATTAAAGCTGAAATTGTAACACGTGAAAAAAATTTCTGGCATGAACTTCTTTAGCACAAAGCAATGAAACGGAGAAGTGACGGGGAAACAGTTTATGCAAGGAGAAGACAACAATGTGAATCAGTCTGAAATTAAATCTTCCCAGGCTCAAATGAAATGTTAAATAGAAAGAATACAAGTTTTATTTTACTGAGGCTCTGATCTGCCAGATTTTGATCTGCCAGATTTCAATGGCCGTATACTGCTTCCACGTCATTTTTCAGTTAGAAGCTAAAAGTGGTAAAACATCTTGATCCTCTGTAGTTTAATGTGTTTGGCTACCTCCTGGTATGTGGAGCTTCAGCTGAAAAAGTGCTTTTTGGAATCTTCGCGTTTGCCATTGTTTGCCTTTGACTCGGTCAGTTGGAATTCAAGAAGTTTTGGTACCAGATGAATTAGTGGTCAAGATATCAAAGGTTTACTAGTTTTATTTCTTTTCCAATTGGTCAGTAATTAATGCCAAGTAGCTCTGCCCATAAATATTTGGAGACAATTGTTGGAATGCAGTCATAATGACACGATGCTCCAATACGCTCAATAAATCATGCAAACAGCTGTCCCAGGCAGTGTCCCGGGCCTGTGCGCACAGCAGCTGCTCAGCCGTCCCCTGCACTGCTGCCTGCCGGCTGCTCCCGCGCGCTGCTCCGCACAGCGTGAGCCGGCTCTGGGAATCAGATGTATGCGCTGCGCAGAGGCAGCTGACAAGGAGTGGTGCGTGGAGCAGCTCAGCAGCTGGGACAGGCTTCCACATTCCCCATGGAAGAGAGGAGGAGGCTGTGAAACTGCGAGGCATTCCCCTGTGAGCCAGATCAGGGACTAAGCTGGGCAAGGGGAAAGTGTACTGTCTGTCTCTGAGAGAGGAGGAATCGCTCTTGAAGAGGCAAAGTATATCTTCAAGACCATCTTTCTCTTCCCTGCCTACCTCAAAGTTGGTTGGAAATTTTGTATGCTGTGTCAACCCTTCCTCTCTCTGCATCTCCACACATAGACCTTGTTTGGAGAACTTAAATTACAGTTCTTGCATGCACATGGAGTTGTGTGTTCCTGTCTGAAACTCTTGCCATTGTGTCTCCTGTTACCAACTGTGTGGGTAAGCAGGATGAAAAGGAGAGAACTCAAGACTATAGGAAAAAATGAAGAGAATGAGCAGGTATTTGGGAAGGGGGTAATGACAGCACAGAGAAATCAGTACAGAATGAGAAAAAGGGTAGGAATGAGAAAAAGAAGTACAAGACATGCTTTTTACTCTGAAGATGAGAGCTGAAGCATCTAGCAGAAAAAACTTGAAAGAAAATTATAGAAATGGTAACGTAAGGCTTTTAAGACAGCAATGGAACAAAGACCAGTGTCACTAGGATCTTTCATAACCCGTGATGGTGAGGATGTGGGAGGAAATACTTGAGGTAGACTGTACCCTGAAGCAGTGGTGTTCTTCACCAGCATTAATTCCTCGTTTTTATCTGACCATCCAGTCAGCCTATTTTTGGCATTAAAAAATGGTTTGGGAGAAGAAAGTTTACTTGTAAAATGCACAAGCTTGTTAAACGTTCTTGGGACATTTGTTTCCCTTTAATCAGTGAAGAGGTTAAACACAGACAGCTCAAACCTTAAATGAGCTATGCAACCTATTACGGAGTGCTGAACTGCAAATGGATAACTTGAAGAAAGGTAAGTGCTGAAACGAAATAATTAGAGGAAAACCACATGATAACACCAGTTATTTGATTAAAATCGGTAATGCAGACAGTTGTAGCAAGCCAAATAACTTCTCTGTTAGCTTATTTCAGTTTTTATCTGGTAAAAGTCACTTTTAACGTACCTTCCCTTTAGGTAATTAGTTTGAGCCCTGACTGTAGTAATGAAACTTAACAGACAGGCGTTTCCCCGTTGAAAACTGTTTGGATGAAATGAGTATTGTTCAAATCAACGAAAACGTAACTCCTCCCCACTCCCTGGGGAAAAATGCAGATGTGTGAAACCCCTGCTCTTAAGTCTGAATACAGGGTTGGTAGATCTCCTGTGTCATGGTTTTCCTTTCATGTCAGTAGGCAGAAAACTGTTCAGTGCAGAGTAGTTATTTAAATGACTGGTTTGTTTTATTTGTATAAAATGAATCAATAAAAGGAATATAGTCAGTGAAAATGGAAATCACTATGT
The DNA here is from genome assembly GCA_013398615.1 of Brachypodius melanocephalos. Taxonomy (NCBI): domain Eukaryota; kingdom Metazoa; phylum Chordata; class Aves; order Passeriformes; family Pycnonotidae; genus Brachypodius; species Brachypodius melanocephalos. The sequence goes on from VZSR01001685.1 coordinate 20,518,017, forward strand.
ACTTTAAAATCAACAGAAGTCATCTTAGTAATTATTTTTCCGTGATTTGAAGCTAGTCTTATCATGGGAAGGCTGTAATACTTGTGGTTAACCAAATTACTGTTTTGTTTTTAGATATGTTGGAAGGAAAGTGAAGTTCTTTTGCTTTTGAGTTGAAGGAAATTGCTGTGTTGATTCCAAGGCTTGTTATTTCTCTTTTTTGTGTGGAAAACTGCAAATTATTTTGGCTGCGAGATGAAGCTGGTGATTGACAATTGATCTGGTTTTGATTAATAGCTGAAAATTAGACATGGTTATTAGGACCATGTTAGCAGCGAGTTGCTGGCTTCAGTGGAGTTTGATAGATCCATAAGAACCACTGCAGTGTTGGGATGTTCAGTCAGTGTGCTTGCTTTGTCAAGCCCTCCTTTGAAACACCTTTCGCCAAAGGTTTTTGGAAGAGCCTGGTGGCCATGGGGTGGGAAAGCTGGTTCTGCTTGTGGCAGAGCAATCCACCAAGGGGCAAAGCAGGGATCAGGAGCAGAGCTTGCCTGTTTTCACAGTGGAGGCATCTATGTTGGGCTTGTGATCTTGTGTTCTCCAAAATACTCATAAATGATCTGGAGAAGAGTGAAAAGTCAGATGGCAAAATTTGCTGCTGCTGTTGATATACCCAAAGCAGAGTACCAAATGCGGATGTGGTGAAGAACCTTGTAAGAATAAAATAAAATAATTAGAAATATAATAGGAGAGTCAATTGCTTGGCCATTAGGCTGTATAAGTCAAGATGTGGCCAGGAGACATTTAGATTGGATATTAGGAAAATTTTCATCACAGAAGGGGTTATCAATCATTGAAGCAGGCTGCCCAGGAAGGTATAAAGTTGCCAGCTGTGAAGGTATTTAAAAGATGTATAGATGTGGTTTCTAGGGACATGTGGACATGTTTAGGGACATGCATTAGTGGTGGTCCTGACAGTGGTGGGTTTACAGTTGGACTTGATGATCTTAAGGGTCATTTCCAACCTAAATGATTTGATGGTTCTGTGGTGCTTGGGCAGTGAAATGGCAGGCAAAAACATCTTCTTAGGAGTAGGTCTTGGTGTTAGATGGCTGTCTGAAAATGGGATATAACAGGTAAAGAAATAAATCAGTAGGAATTGTAATGAAAGTAGTAGAGAACAGAACAAAGATTATTACCTGTGTGTATCATATGCTGGTGAGGCAAGTGCCGTGAAGTTCTGTGTCTCTTCCTCAGGCCTCAGAAAATACAGCAGTATTTGAAAAAGCATGGGGTGAGAGGAGGGAGTGTTTTATTGGGGGTAGCAAGGAGAGAGATGGAGAGGTCAGTCTAAAATTGTGAGTGATACAGGTGCGTGAAGAGGATGAATGTGAAGTAAGGGTTGTTTGTCACCTGTTTTTGTCTCCTTGAATTCTTTTTAGGTATTCAGCAAGTTGTCAAGTGGTGAGTTCAGAACTGCACATTAATGTGCTGATCTCTGAGATGTTGCACAGAAAAATGCATCACCATTTAATAACATAAAGGCACCACACTTGGCTCAGCAGATCTGTGCCATACATAAGTGACTGAGATTTTGTTACTGGGTTGCATCTCCTGTGTGCATGTCTGGTTCTTGTCCTCTTCCACACACTTATCAGAGGTGATATCAAGTTAGACAGGCCTTTGGAAGCCTAATGCTGTGCAGTTGTTCTTACATATCATTATTTTCAGAGCATTTTATTAGTGATAGAGGAAGTGTAGGAGGGGTTTTTTGCCAAGAATAGGCTGCCCTGGGTGTGTTGTTACACACAACTTATTTACCCACAGCTACTGTGTGGGCTGAAGTTTCGAGTCATGTTCATTAATCATGTTCCACAAATGCAAGCTACATTATTTATAGTCAAACACAGGAGTATTTAAATGACAAACAGCTATGGTATAGCCTCCATGCCTGACTAAATGGGAGAGCTCAACAATGGGCACCAACAGTGTTGAAGGATTCTGGGTTGCAGTGTCCAGGTTCTGGTGGAGAAGAAACTAATTTTGTGTGTATTACCGGTTCACTGCCAGGTTTATTCTGCTCCTCATTATCTGTGGGCATGTGACTTTGCTCTAAATCATAACTCATAGCTGTGTTTGGTATGAACACATTCTTTTGAAATTTCCTGCCCTCCCTTGCAGGGGAGGAGGCAGGGAAAGTCCTGCTGAGTCACCAGCTGGGTCACCCCTTTCACAGGCGCTTCCTGCAATTTCAAACTCTGTGTTGCTACCTCAGTTTAATTTATACTTGGATATACCTGAATGGAAAGGGACATTAATGAAAACTATAATCAGCTGTATTGGTTTGTTGCAATAGTCTAACCTGGCAGAAAGTAGAGCTTAGATCAGTTTCTGCTGGCACACTAAAATGAAGTTGATTTTCTCCCGGTGTTTCTTTTAATGCCTAAGAGTAGAAGGAAGATCTTCCAATGTTTCCTGTAAGTTTACTTAGTAGCAAATGATGCCACTTTGAATAGTTAGGATTATTCCTGTAAATAATATTCATAAGCAATTTCCCACATCTCCAGAGAGAGCTGCTGGCTTTTTAATCCCTCAAGTGTTTAACTTTTTGACTATATTCCTGTTGATAAGTAGAACAAATCCAATTTATTAAAAAAAAACCACCCAAGAAACACTATTGGGTACTTTTTGTTTTGATGCAGAGGCTATTTCACATGACTGCTAGCTGGTCTTTTGGGGTACTGTGTATGCTGCATATTCAGCAAAATCTCGTGGCTGCCTGCCCCTAGAAATTCTACTTTCCTTTTTCAGGTGTTCACAGACCAGCAAACCAGTGTATGTTGGCAAGGTTTTTGAAGCTGCCAGACTAAATGGAATTAAGAACCCACTTACACTGAACTTTAACTAGCTACAATTGTATATTATTTTTATGTAAGCATGTGTGTATTTATGTAATATATATATGGAGAAAATGCAGGCAAAATAAGAAGTTGTGGACAGTAATGAGAGAGAAGAAGGGAAGAAAATCCATAGTATTTATATTAAAGGTTGATAGCAGTGATTTTTTACTTGAAGTTTACAGGGTTCTGATCTGTGAAGAATTCTTGTGTTTGAGCATTGTAAGCAATGTAATTAACTATAATTTTCCAACTAAAAGAAAAACAGCCTGTAAAATCTACCTTTGGTCAGAAGTGTTGAAGTTATTTCACCCCTGTGGAGTAGAATGTTCTGTTACACTGATAACTTGATCCATCTGTGAGTGAGTTTCCATGCAGGTCTCTCGAAGAATATAATAATTATTATGAAATACTGTGTCCAACAGAAGTTCTATTCTGAAACTCCTCAATTACATTCCAGTCTAACCATTAATATTAACATATCCAAAGGCTTATTTCTTCCTCACCCTTGTAGAGGCTATGTGTACCTTTGTAAATAAAGTGCTTGCAGTGATTTTTCAGTGAATAGGCTTTTGGGCCAAAGATTTGTAGTTTTGAGGTGGTTTTACTAAGAACTTTTTGGTCTTTTTTACTGTTGAGGAGGCACAAGCTACGTCAAGAATGCTTCTTCCCTCAGGTGCCGTGATTTCACTGCGATGAAAATAATTTGTGTCATTAAATTATCTGCTCTGAAGTTTTGGGTAAAGCCAGTTTGTAGCATTAGCATGAAAACACATGAAAACACATAGTGATTTGTAGGATTAAGAGTTACCCAACTTGTTCTTCAGCATGGGTATTTTGAAAGTTTCTGTGAGATGCTGGTGACCTGAATGCTTTGTTTCCTGAAATCATTAGCATTTTCTGAGGAATTTTTAAATTTATGCTACTTGTTTAGTACTTCAGTATTGTGTTCTTATCTGCTGCTGATGGTCACTTCCAGTGGGACTTGACAACTATCTTATTTTCCTATGGCTGAAGATCTTGTCCTACTTTAATATTTATTTGAACAAATTTAAATCTGTTGTTTTAGTGAAGCTTTTTTTTGTGATTGAAAGCTGATAGTCTAATAAAAACCCTCATGTCTGTGTCATCATTGACCTACAGAGACAAGGATGGAAAATCAGGGCAAATGAAAGGAAAATGCTTGAATTTTTAATTTTTTTTTTAAATTTCATTAAATACAGTGGCAGTCTTAATACGGAACAAGTTGATGGTGGAGGAATAATTTCCTACCTTTTTACTATGGATCCTGCTCTTGGGATTCTGTCCTGGTCTTTCTCATGGAATTTGAAGCATCCATTTATTTTAAGCTATCCTGCCCTTGCTTGTACCTTGAATGCAAGTGTCACAAACTTGCATAAGTGTGCTCTCTTTTTTTCCTCTGTGGAGTAAATTGACACTGTGGAGTGTCAATTCCCACTATGATGGGACAGCATCACTTTGAAATTTAATTTTTAACTTTTGTCTGTAGAAGTTGTTTCCTCCCTCAGTTCAGTAACCCAGTTCTTTTCACTTTTGAATTTTCAGATTTCAGTTCTTTTAATTGTATGAGGATACTGGTGATAATGTAGTCTGGATTTGGAGGAAAAAAAAAAAACCAACTTTTTTTTTTCTTTAGAGATGCTATCTGTAAATATTTATAGACCTCTCATGAGAGTTGTAAAGTTTGGTGGCTAAAGAGTGAAGTTTGACACCTTTGAGTGGTTAAAACATCTATTTGTACATCTATTCTTTTTTAATCTTCTCAAGTTTGCCAGTGTGGTTTAAAGATGGTGAAGCTGCTTCTTGGGAGCTGGTAGGAGCGCAGTAGGAAGCAGTGATCAGGGAAGGGGCAGGGAAAGGCTGAGCTGATCTGACAGAGTGGTGCTGAACAGTGGGAACAGAGAGGAAAAGGCCAAAATCTGTGTTAGAATGGGGACAGAGAAGTTTAGGGAGTCATTCCACCTCTCTCTGCTTGAGTCACCTGCCTCTTGAGCCCTTGCCAGAAGCACTCATTTGGTACAGTGGTGCCTGTTACTGCTCTTCACACTGCTTCAGGTTGTACCTTTGTGTCACCCTGCTGTGGGCAAATAGCCCACTGACAGCTTCCCAACATAGCTGTGTGAACTCAGTAACTCCCAATATCTAATCTGCTTTAAAAAAAAAAAAATCTATGCAGATGGAGGTGGGTGTGGTCTGGGATACAGAACCTTTGCTGCTTTCTTGCATCAACCTGCCTGATTATTTGGTGAACGGGCTTATCTGGCCAGGTCATGTTCCTGGCAGCTCTCCATTGTGTGACCACAAGATCACCCAAGTTGTTGATGTAGGAGTGGGAATGCTTGCTGGGCCAGAATGGAGATTGCTTCTTCCTCTGGCAGTGAACTTTCAGGCTCTTTAATACCCTTATACAACTTGTGTTTTTGTAGCTCCTGCCCTCAGTAACCAGCCCTTGATTCCTCCCTCAAATTTTGATAAATTAGAACTTCTGTTAGAAGTCTTAGAAAACTTTGTCTTTATTGAATTAGTGACAAACAGGCCACATCCCAACTTCTCCCAACTTTGCTCTTACTCCATACAAACATTTATGACTGATTTAATTTCAGGAGTGTTTTCTTTTTCAGAAAAGCGGGGCTGTTTTCCAACTAAAGTATTTGCAACTATTTTGTTATTGAAGAGGTGAAAGAATATCCCTTTTCTACCAAAGAACTTGGCACAATTTCATTAGATGTGTGTCATATTGAAGATGATTCCAGTGTCAGTTAATGAACTGTCTTCTTTTAGTACTAAATGGGAATTTCTTTCCTCAGCATAGAGAATTGTTTAAAAGCGTGGCAAGTTAAAATAAAACTCAGATTAATTATTTTAGTCCCCTTTATGAGGAAACAGAACTAAGAAACAGGATGACTAAGTGATCTGAGTGTGGGTTTGCTCTTTCCAGAGTTTACAAATCATTCTTTTTGAATTTACTGTACTTTATACATTACCTACTTGGTTAGAATTTTGCCTTCTTGGCAAGGTTGGTGTAGCCAACAATAGTGTTACCTCTGTTTTAGAAGAGCAACATAGAGATAATGATCATAAATTGTGTTATTTATTCAAAACCAAAATTCATAAACCCCCCCAATTTAAGTTCTGACTTGGGTATCTGTTACTCTAAAATGTGCCACCTCCTTGCTCTCTCTCACTCCTTCCAGTATGGCTCTTACTTAAAAGTGCAGCTCAAGAAGACTGAGACAACCAGTCTTAACAGTTCAAAGCAGAAAACCCCACTTCTTGTGTGAGAATTTGGTGCTTGTAGAGGTTGATGTGACAGTAGTGCAGTTATATGAGATGTGGAAGAAAAAACGTGGAGCTCTCTGATTTTTCACTGTTGGGGTGGCAGGAATGTTTGTTCCTTTGTTTTTGTTGTTCCTCAGTACCCAGGATTGGGATGCAACTCTTTCCTGTACTCCTCAGCAGTTTTACTGTGTTAGCCAAGCTCAGGAGACAGCAGCTCTTGTGTTATGCTGAGCAAGCACAAATATTAAGAACTTCTGGGAATGGGTTCGTATTGCATGGGTTGCTGCTGTAGAAATTAAATGTTAAGAAATCACAGGCTGCTGGAATGACTTGCATTTGAAGTGACCTTAAAGAGGATCTAGTTCCAAGCACCCCACCACAGGCAGGGGTGCTGTAGAGGGTTGACCCTGGGTGGATGCCACCCACTAGATCAGGTTCCTCAGGTCCCCATCCACCCTGGCCTTGAACGTTTCTATGGGTGGGGCATTCACAAGTTCTCTCTGCAACCTGTTCAGTGCCTCTGTACTGTCTTGAGGAAATAATTTCTTCTTAATATCTAATCTAAATCCTCTGTTTCAGTTAAAACAATGCCCTCTTGCCCTGTCCCTATCTGCCTGTGTAAAAAGTTCTTCTTCTTTTTTTAAAAGCCCTCTTTAAGTGCTGAAAGTCCATAGTCTTAACTTTCTAAAGTCATGATTTATGAATCTTGGCAGGTTTCTATAGCATATTATTAACCTTTTAATTTTGGAAAATTGCAAGTATTTGTCTTCATGAATGCAACACTCTTTCTTCAGTATGCAAACCCAAATTTACCACTGATATTACCACTGATTTACCATTAATACGTTGTAGGGCATGCCAAACATTTATTTAGGCTTCAACTTCTACTTTTTAAATATTTATACTAAAATATTGATTTGTTTATATTTTCTTAAATGTAAACTCTTGTTATTTTAGTCATAGAGGAAATTTTCATTTTATACAAGAGTTCCCAAAAGGAATGTATACCCACTTACCCACTTTTCTTAAAATGGACCGAATAATTTAATTGGTTGAATCAGAAAAGATTAGTCCATGTTAATTGTGCTTGTTGAATTGTATTCTGTTATGTCTCTGTAATTCACACAAACAAAATAGCATGACCTCAGTGACTGAGAAGTTAATAGTTCCACAGATTTTTGGATGTAATTTTCCTGGAAGAGAGGAGAGGACTCATAACAAGCTTCAGAACAAACTTTCTAATGTTTAATAGTCAATATGAACTCTTGTTTTTTCCACTCTGCTCTTACATCTCCCTTCTCTCCAGATGGCCCTCCATCCACTTGCATTCTGGTACTTCATATCTTTTTTGGCCCTGCAAGACTCTGATAAGTGTGATAATGGTGTAATTTTCCTTACATGTGAGCACTGAATGATATGAAGCCCTTAATTTTATTTTTGGAAGAAATCTTTCTGTACCAGCCAATTGTTGCTAAATATAGTGGGAGGCTTATAATACACAGTGCATGTTTGAATTTAAAGCGACACCTTACCCTAAAAAGTTGACATCACAATTTACTTGTACAACTGTGTGTGAAATACACAGTCATCAAAACTGGTCTAAAACTTTAAGCATTATGGTTGTTATTTGTATCTGTTAGTTTATGGGACCTTGCAGATGTCTACTGGGGCAAGCATTGTCAGAGATGGACACACCTGCAATACTGGAAGACTGCTTAGTTGTAAGGTTTCTGTCTGCAGGCCTCCTTTGAAATACTTCAGGAAAACTAGTTGAAAACCAAATACTGTACCTATGATATTAGACTTGGATTAGGAGATTTTTTGCTGATTGAGACAGGTTGGTTGTTTGGTGTCAGTGTTGTCAGTGTTCCTGTTGGGTGTGCTTGAGGTGCTCTGCAGCAGTGGTGAGTTTCTGCAGTTCCCTGCTGCTCTGTGTACAGCAAACCTAAAAATGTAACTCAGAAACTGTGATGGCAGTCAGGGGTAAGTTAAAAGTGTGGCTGTAGTCACAGCTCTCCAGCTGTAATATAACATTATTATATAACCCCAAATCTAGACCTGGTATTGCTGTAGGCATGTCTGATTTAAGATCTGCCTATAGTGATTTTTACATTTTACTATAAGTTGTGTAAAGAATGTTTGGAACAAAGATACTAAAGATATTTGCACTAAAGGTAAAGTGTTTCATAGAACAATGTTAAACTGGTTGGAGAATCTAAATTAAGAGTTACCTCAGTTGGTGCTGCTAAATGAGGTAGATATTTGTCCACAGTAAATGAAGCGTAGGACTTTTGATGAGGTTTTTGTTTTGCATTTTGTTTTTTTGTTTGTTTGATTTTGTGTATGTGTTTTGGGGCGTCTTGTTTGTTTGGAGTTTTTTGTTTGGTTTTTTTAGTTGTTCTTTTTTCCCCATCCTCCCCTCCAGTTCTAATGACACATTCTGATTTAAATATTAGCTTAGTTCAGTTACTACAGGACTTGGGGAAAGGCCTACCTGTCACATGTCATAGCTAACATATTCAAAGGCTATTTTCATTTGTTGCTGTGACTTGAGTCTGAGAAGTATCTTGGGCTCTTTGACATAAGTGGATTTTAGCAGCAAATATAACATCAATGGATTTTTAGCAAGTCTGTGATTTCAAGATCATATGATCACTTTGTCATATTGAAGTTAATAAAATAGTGCAGTGAAAAGGCCATATGGAGAACTGCTGTCCTCCTACCCCAAAAGAAAAATAGAGATGATTACTGATGATCACTTCTGGTTTTGTATTGCTCGTGTATCTGTTAAGATATCTTTAACTTGGTGTTTCCAAACCATGGTCTATTATACCTCTGAAGTCTCTTGCAGGCTACTTCTGTGTGGCCTGGGAAAGTTGATTAAGGGGAGCAGATTTATATGATAAGTAGCAACATGCATATGGGAAGTTTATTAAGAGAATTACATGTCCACTACTAGAAGCTTGCAGATCATGACAACAGAAAAACAAAAAGGGGGAAGAGGGAGATTTTACAGAACAGAATTCTATGGTGTAACATAAAGCTCACTTCTGATGGGATCTACTCAGGCTGGTGTCTGAAATGACAGTGGTAGGCATGTCAGTGTAAAGCAAAGTGCGGGGACTGCCTGTCCCAGAAAAGCGTATTGTGACAGTACTGCTCAGTGTCTTCATCAATGACTTTGACAGGGAGATCAAGTGCACCCTTAGCAAGTTTGTAGATGACAGCAGGCTGGGTGTTGAGGTTGATGTACCTGAGGTCTGGGATGCCATCCAGAGAGAGCTGGACAAGCTGGAGGAATGGGTCTGTGTGAGCCTCATGAGGCTCAGCAAGTCCAAGTGCAAGCTGTCACATCAGGGTATCAATTACAGACTGGGGGTTGAAGGGATTGAAAGCAGCCCTGCCGAGAAGGACTTGGAAGTGCTGGTGGATGAAAGACTGCACGTGACTAGCCAAAACGTGCTGGAAGCCAATTGTACCTTGGGCTGCACCAAAATCAATCTGGCCAGCAGGTCAAGGGAGGTGATTCTGTCATACTGTTCTGCTCTTGTGAGACCCCACCTGGAGTGCAGCATCCAGCTCTTGGCTCCTCAGCACAGGGAAGATATAGATCTCTTGGAGTGAATTCAGAGAAGAGCATTCAGACCTCATCAGAGGTCTGGAATTCCTCTCCCGTGAGGAAAGGCTGAGAGTTGGGGCTGTTCAACATGGAGAAGAGAAGGCTCTGGAGAGATTTTATTGCAGCCCTTCAGTACCTGAGGAGGGGTTTATAAGAAAGATGGGTACAGACCTTTTAGCAGGTCTTCTTGTGATAGAACAAGGGGTAATGATTTAAAACTGAAAGAGGACTGGTCTAGATTAAATATAAGAAAGGCTTTTTTTTATGCTAAGGGTGATGAAGCAATGTAACTGGTTCCCCAGAGAGGTGGTAGATGCCCTGTCCCTGGAAATGTTCAATGTCAGGTTGGATGGGGCGACCTGATGAAGTTGAAGAGATCCCTGCTTCTTGCAGAGTGATTGTACTAGATTGCCTTTAAAGTCTTTTCTGACCCAAGCCATTCTATTATCTCTCCAGGAGGGAGCTCTCTGTTGGCTCCTGATGATGTGTCCATACCTCACCTGAAAGTTATGGATAGTATAATGCCACCTTTTTTGGAAAAGCCACAGAAAGACCAATGTTATATTCATTATGTTATATTTGCATTTGGCTTTGATGGAACTGGACATAGCTGAACCTTTTCTGGGGGACTGTAAAATTTGGAGTGGGAAGTGTCAGCATGAAACCACAGTTACCCGAGTTTGACAGGTCAGTATTAGTAAGCCACCTAGAAATAGATGGCTTTAGCCTGTGATATGTACCCTCCATATCTGTTAACTTCTTCCATCAGATAACCTTTGTGTAACCTGAATCAGTGGGAATTTGTTGGTGGGTCACACAGACGTGGTCACTGTTTCTGTTTCAAAGGGTGGAACTATTGCAGAACATGCCTGGTGTTATGGAGGTGACCACAAACCTCCTCCATTTTCCACCCCCACCATCCTGGGTGAGCTCTTCCATGTCTGCCTGGTGCAAAAATTGCAGAACTGTGAGGACTGGTACATAAAAAGCATACAAGCACTGCATGTGAAAATGCCTACCTTTCTTCAATGCTTGAAAACTGCCAGTTTATTTCTTGCAAGTTGAAAACACAGAATTACTTAAATCTTGATCAGTGTATTTTCCTTTTAACTTATGTTCTGTGAGTTGTAGCTGCTGAAGAGGTAGGTATTTGTATTCATAAGTGATTGTGGGTAGAAAATAAGTATCCAAGAAAACTTGGGAACTTGGGTTGTAAGTAGTTGAAATATGATCTGCAGGTTGTCTTGCTTTTTCAGTGATCAACTGTGTAAGACTTACTAGTAGGTGTGAAAGATAAAAACTCCCCTCTGTCTTTTCTAAGTGTCTCTACATCAGTTTGTATCAAACTTAGCCTAAACCAAAACAGTTCTATAAACCCCAATGGGTGGGGATAGAAGAAGGGGTTTTAGATTATTGATTAACTGCTCTGGACAGCCCTCAGAGCAGGCCATGGACTTCTAGGTTGGGAGCTATAGGCTAATTTCTATTGAAAAGATTCCTCTTTTTTTCTGAGGGAAGAATTTGTTCTACCTTCATTTGTCCTCATTGATTCTGATCTCTTGTATTAGGGATGTGTGTAGGAAGCTCTTGAGGAAGAACAAGTTTTCCAACACAGCATTAGGAAGAGAGGAAATTCTCTAGGGAGTCTTTTTAGTTGCAAAATTCTTGTTGGCAGGTTAAGACACAGGCCCAGCAACTGGATACTGGCTCCCTCCTGCACTAACCCACTCCTTACAAGCATATCACTTAAATGATGAAACTGTGTAAATGAATGAATGATGGATGATCAGTAATTTAATAAATTGCCGACTTCTGCTTTTCTCAAGTCTCTATTGTCTAGAGCACTTGAAAATAAAAATGACTTCTGCAATGTTTGGAGAAAACTGTCCAAACCAGGGAATAGATAGTTATTGCAGAAGAACACTAGAACTGTGGCATCTTTATTTAATAAGCAGGCCTTTCTATTTTAAACAGCATTGTTGCATTTTATATGACAGTCATGACACAAAGACAATTACTTACCAACAAAAAATTTTATGAAAACAGAAATTTGAAATCAGAGAGGTTTTCTTTGGAGTATCTGAATAATCACATTTATAGCTGTGATGACTTAAAGATATGTGTGAAGTAAGGCTTATAAAACAGGTAATACTACAGGGTTTTTTCTGACTATTTTGGCCAGTGTCATTATAAAAGTTTTTTGGGTAGCCAACACTTTTTTCAGGTTTGAAGTTAAAATTTCTGTAACCAGGAGCTTGTTTTACCAGCCTTATTAGTCTGCTTAATAGATAATTTCTTCCCCCAGAAAATTAAACATAAATATTTTTTCTAAGCATATTTAACTCTTTTCTGAACTGGTATGTTCAATGCTCATCATATTCCAAACTGGATTTGTTAAAATGCATTTTTTAAAATGTAAACAAGATTTTGCCGTTGATTTTTACTGTTCGCAGTCATTAGAAGCAAAGTACTTGTGAAGATTGTCGGGGCCATTGAGTTGAGCTTCCAGCTGTCACATATGCCATCTCATGAGCTGCTTTTCTAAACCTCATCAAGCTCAAAGAGCACTTGGCTTTTGCTTTCAGTATTCCTGGTTTTTGAAATTCTTATCCAAATCAGATCAGTTTGAATGTTGGAACAGGCACCTGACTGTCCTAAATTTATTAGATGCTAGTTTCATACTGAATTTGTTCTGGTGTCAATTTTACCCATCTTAATTATTTTCATTTCCTGTATTAGGATCTGTTGGTGTTTTGATAAATAGCAATCTATCTAAAGTAAGTTAAATTCCCTTTGGACTTCTCCTTCAAGATAGTCTGTACTTGTGCCTGAGGTGTAATTGTTGTTGATGTAGATGATCAGAATTTTGTGCAATGTACTCTGGCACAAATACTTCCCTAGGTTTACTGGAAGCGATCTTGAGAGGCACTTGAACATTTTAATTTTCTTTTCCTCATTGTACATCACACCAGTTGTTTACAGACATCCTGTGGTTTAAGTACAAACTATTTTGGTCTTTAGGTACACAGTCTTACCTTGTTTTATGTAAGTATATATAAATTTTAAAAAATCAGGGGTAATAGGATGGCACAAAATTTACTGAAATATTTCAAGTTTGGAAATGCATATGAAATACTGATTAAATTTGAGAGGACTCTACACTGATGGGCTTAATTTCTGTGTTAGTGTTTTGAAGTGAGGTGTCTGCAATTCTGAGGCTCTCACTTAGAACCAGAATGGTGAGTAAGCACAAGCTGCTCTACTGCTAGGAGAGACATTCAGCTGTGTAATGCTTAAAGGACACCTTCCTTGGCAATAACATTTAAAAATACTAATTCCTCTTACTCATCTGTAATCCTCTTCCCACAGCTTGAGCTCAGGACTATAATGGAACCTATTATGGGGAAAAGGTCTATGACTCAGCCATTGAGCCATGCAAACTCTTGGCTTCTTTAATTGGCACCATTAAATCTTTAGTAGTTTTTCTCTTGTAATATATAGGTGTCATTGGTATAAAATGCATCACTGTTGAAGATATATTGTACCTTTTGCTCTCTGATTTCTGTGACTTGATCAACCATAGATGTTTAAAGGCTGGTTAATCAGACTTTTTTTAGAATTACTGCTTAATTATTTAGGAGTATACTGAAACCAAAGTGTAGGAAAGCCATTGCATTAATCATCACTTTCCAGGTTATTTTCCTTTTCTATTTACACACAAGAGAGGCAAAAGGAAAAACATGTCTTTGCATTGTGTTTTATCTTTATAGAAGTTATTTAACTTGAAGACTAAAGTTCTACATGACAGGATGGGAGAAGTTAATTGCATATAACTAGGGGAGAACTGGCTTGATGTAGTTGATTTTTTTCCCTGTTGCAGGCTGATTTTGGGCCTAATTTGGCAGTTTTTTGATTGTGTTAATTTTTTTTTTGTAAGATATTGGAAAGTGAATGTGGAAACAGCTGTAGTTTGGGAAGGTAGTCAGACATCATTGGAAACAATAGAAACACTAAGTTTAAAGTTAAATGTTTGAATATATATGTGTATATTAGTAAATGCATGCATATGAGGAACAATAGCAGCTTTTAACTCCTCTTTAGTTGTTTTCCCACGTACTTAATATGGGACACTTAGAGCTTTTCAGTATTTATGTTGTAAGCATGAGTGCTCTGAAAGAGGGGTGTGATGAGGGCATTGGAATACTGCAATTGTTTGTTACCATCTGCAGAGTCTGCCTTTTTGTATCTGTAGTTGGCAAGAAAGGTTTGGTTGTAACATTTATATATACTTTTTGAAAGTAAGTATCAAGAAAGAACTAAGTAGGTAACAGAAAATGTTAAACTGTGTTACTTAAGACACAAAATTTAAGTGGTTGTGTTTATGGGACAATGGCAGGCTGCAAAGCTGTAGTTAAAGAAGATCTGAAGTAGGACTGACACTACATGTTCCTCATGCCCATAAAATAAGGTGTAATCTGTGTATGCAACCATGTTTTCTCTGTCCTTTTTCTTCTACCCACAGAAAACCACCTGTGATAGAAGTAGCTGTTTAATTACTTTAGTTTTGTTATTTGAGGTATGGCCTGATAATATGTTGACTGTATATTATCCAGTAAACCTGATAATGAATATCACTGAATCCCTTGAACCAGGCGGACTCTTCCTACAAACAGTGCCTCTCTTAATATCTTTGTAAAAAATAGCTAAATGAACTTTTTAAGTAGCAATTTTAATCATAATACCGAAAATCTTCACCAATCACTAATTTGTCCATCATCTAAAGTCTCCTATGGTGTGTATTCTCCATTTTACATATGAGTAAACCAGGACAGAGGGGTAGGGAGTTCCCTGAGGCAAGAGTGAAAGTAATGGGATTTGGGGCTGGGTTCTTTGTGTGTGTTATGCTGGGCTTCATTGCCCTGAAGCTGAAGTCAGTATAGTTATCCAAGTAGGTTCTTTCTTGCAGTCATCGTTGAGCAGTTTTCAAGAAGGTCCAAGTCCTTTGCTGGAAACCCCTCTTAGTAAGAGATGAGTATGTAATTTAAAAGAAATGGAAAAAATAAGCCAAACAAAACCCAACAAAATAAAAGCTCATCTAGGGGAAAAAAAAAAAAAAAAAAGTATCGCAATGAGTTGAGGCTGGTAGGAAGAAGTAACTTTCCTGACGTTTACTGCTTTCATCACTCCTCATAGTCATTCCCTTTTCGGTACTTAAGTTTTCAAGGTAACACGAGTCTTGTCTTCAGGATAATGTTATACTCATTTAGATCTGATTTAATCTAGAAGTCTCATCCATCCTGTGAACTGCAAGAGGCAGCAGTTGTAGAGTAACTAGGGAAGAGTCATGCCATAGGATTGAGATATTTTTGTAGAAAGCTAAGCAATAGGGTGTAAAATTTGTTTAGTAACAACAATTATTATTTGTTTTCTAGTATTTAAAATACTTAAATAATTTAGACTGTAATTTACATTTATAATTTACACTGTGTTTTCTTAAGGTTACAATAAACTTTAATCTTTTCAAGACAACATTGCATGTTTGCTGTTTAACTTGCAGGCTGGCTTACTGGTCAGTGCCTAAAGAAAGGTTTTGAATTTCTGCTGGACAGGAACGGTTTAATATTGGATAAAAGTGGGTTAGAAAAGTAGTTCCAACTTATTTGGGACATCTAATAGAAGTAAAAGTGGTGGTGGCAGAGGGATTTTGGAATCGTTTTTTCTCTCATGATGTGGTATTTCTTTATGATTAAGCAGATGGCATTTAGAATGCCAAAACATAAAGTTACAGTTTTCAATTATGAATCTCCTAGTACTAAGTGTGTTCACCTTTACTGTGAGATTGAAACAGCAGCAATTAAACAATTTGAGATTTGGAGTAGACATAAACAGTAGAGACAGCTTGATTGAGATACTGCGGATATAATCTTATGGTATCAGAAAACCTCTGTCAAATAAGGTCTTTTGGGAGAAAATTCTGAGATGAGGCTCTTTGAATCAGAAGAAGTTAGGAAATGTAAAGATTAGAATCATTTAATAATAATAATAATAGTTTAGAGTGGTTTAACTTTCTTTGTTGGTACCTTAGTATTTCACAGTATTAGAAGTCCACATGATCAGAGAATTCTGTCTGGTTTTTAAAATATGTAGCAGAAAAGACTTGAGTACAAGTTGTAGCTTTAAAAAAAAGGGCACCAGCACAAGTAATGAATGAAAAGGATTTAATCTTTTGCTTATGGGCACTGTACAACTTTACCTTGCAGAGGGGAAAGATGACAAGGGAAGAAAGAGTATTATATTATTTATCTAGTGGGTCTCTTCCAGTCATCCAGATAAAATACTGTTGAAGTGAATGTTTGTCAGCTCCAAACTGAAACCAAACCATACTATCTGTGCTAGTAGAGCTTCTTCTAATGCTTTCAGCTAATTTTTCTCAATCTGGTACACTCTTTACTGCCAGATATCTTGGTGAAATTATAAAGATATCTTGTTGCAAACCACAGAAAATTCAGAGTGCTCTGTGATTTAATTAAAAATACTTATGGATGATATTGTGGAAGTATCTTGGGACTTCAGTGGGACCTCCTTTCTATGGACAGGAGTAAAAACTCAGGGGTTCTAGTCCTTGTAACATCTGTTGAAATATTTAACATTTAAGGCTCTTGCCCTTTCCTTGAACTATAAGAACATGATATACTTATTTATACCTTTGGGGAAAACTTGTTCGTTCTTTGACGAGGGCGTGCAGATAGGGGAAGTGATAAAGTTCTTGGTAAAGGCTCTCTATGAATTGCATCCTCTTTTCACCAGCCTTGTCATCTGCTGCATGTTTGTCATTAAATTATGATTGGTATATTTTTTATATGTGCAGGCTTTGTAAACATGGATGCTTAACAAAAAGCTGATGGTAGGGAACCTTTAAAACAACACTGGTCTTTTTTCACCCTAGGGTTATAAGGAAGGGGTTAGGAAAGTGATAGAGTAGTTTTATCTATTCCTACTGTATTGGAACAGACATCCTACACTAATAAATGTAATGGCTTAAAAATACATTTGAAGGCATTTTACTGGTGGTTGCTATATCTTACTGTTTTATCAGTGTTTGATGTTGTGCTCTTCAGTTGCTGAAGAGCAACTCAGTTGTGTCTACACGTGAGTGCTTATTGGGCAGCTGTGATCCCCAGGCTGTCTCTGAGAGATGGCTTTCTCAGAGGTGGGCTAGTCCCGTTGAAGACCCTTGCATTAGAGTGCCCTCAAAAGAGGGGTGAGAGGTTGCCCTGGAGCAGATAAGAATGGCAAAACAGAGTGTGAATTACATCAGGAAGGCTGAAAGGACTGGCTGTGACTGGTGTCTTTCTAAAGCTTCCCAAGACTGGAAGACAGGCCACTACGGTGTGCAGATACAAACAGGGTGCAAGCAGGGCACCCTGAAGGTTGAGTTTTAGGACCTTATGGCACAGGCACTTTATTAAAAAAATACAGAGGTGTGTAGTGGTGCCAAGTAATTAGATTGGGGTAATATGCAGTTGTGGCCACATGGTGCCCATCTGCTCCTAGTGGATTTCCTTACAGTCTGTTGCAGTTTGGTCCTTTTGCAGTCTATAACTTCCTCATTAAGGGAAGTGTAGGGAGGGACACTCACTAATCCTCTTCTCACCGTGGCCAGTGTGAGGACCTGAGGGAATGGTATGAAGCTGTGTCAAGGGAGGTTTGCTTTGGATAGTAGGAAAAAGGTGGTTTTCTCCAGAGGTGGTTGGGCACTGGAACAGGCTCCCCAGAGAAGTGGTCACAGCCCCAAGCCTGACATAGAAGCATTTGGATGTTTTCAGGGACATGATGTGACTCTTGGGGTGTCCTGTGCAGGGCCAGGAGTTGGACTTTGGTGATCCTTGTGGGTCTCTTCCAACCCAGGATATGCTATGATTCTGTGTTTCATTGTTAAAAAGCATTAGTATTGTCCTTACAAATAATGGATTGGAGCTCACAGGATGTTCATCAGACAGGTGGACGTTTCTGTCATTTGTATTTACTTGATCCTTAAGTGCTGCAGAGCAGGCAGGAGAAAACTATTTCCTGGCCTGCAAGTCTTCAGCTTAATCTAATGAAAAAAAAAAAGCCCCAAACATACTGCCCTTCTCTCCATAGTTGTTCTCCCTTCCTTAGACTAAAGTAAACTTTTTATTATAAATTACAAGAAGACTAAGTGTACTTTTTCTGAATTCAAATAAAAAATACTTCATTAGAGGTTTGGTAAATCAAAAAAGAAGTATTGCTTCTGACTTAACACATATACCTTGTATGTATTTATCAAGTAAACATACAATATAGTATCTTATCACCTATCACCTTTTATTTTTTACATTTATAGCCTGTTGAATAACTTTTCCTGTAACTTTTGGGTTTTAGAAGGGGTGGGGGAAAAAAGTACCAGAATAGAAATGCTCTTGCTGTTGTGGTGTGTAATGCTATTACTGCTACTATTACTTGCAGCAGTGAAAGCGCAGATGGAACTTTTTCAGTTGTCTGTGGTCAGAGGAACCAGCGCTTGTACCATGTATGCTTGTCTTTGATTTTCTCTGCAGTCATAAACCTGTTGCCATTTGCTGAATGTCACTGTGATTTAAACTTGATAACAGAAAGATTATTGAGATGAGTAGATATGATCTATTTAAGGTCCCTCTGAAAATGGTTCTCTGAGCAACTTTAGTCCTCTGTAGAAAAAGCAAAGTTTTAGAGGATATTTATCACTTTTATTACTGTGGGCAAGCCCTAATATACCAAGTCAGCCAGGACTGTTTTTGTTGCATTTTCTTTTTCTGAGTAGGGAACAGGATGTTTAGTGGAAATCATAGTTGGTACCAGAACAGCATTAACTATGGTGATAGCAATACAATGTGATGTAGGAACAGGTTACCCTTCAGAGAGGATAGATCTCCACGCATTTGACATTGAGTAGCTGAATGGAGAGAATTCTGTTTGGTGGAGGGAGGAGGCTGCATGTACAGGGCAGTTCAGATTTGTCTCCCAGAAGGAGTGTGTTTGACTGTTTTGGAGAAGTTGCTTTGCTTTCACAGTGAAGCAATGGGGCTGTGGGGAACATGGAGCAAGCCCAAGAGCAAAACTTCAGTCTGTATATATGCTAAAATGTTAGGTTAGTCTTTTATAATGCTAATTTATTTAATAATAGCGATTTGATTGTTACTGTTTTGGTTGAGTATGTGCAGATGTTTCCTCCCCTATATCCCCCCTTTACTAGAGAAGTTGAAGTATTGTACTAGATTCTCTGGAGACTCTTTCATCTTGACACATTCTTACTTTATTGTGTGACTTCCCTATCTTGTCTGGTGATGAGCAGCCATTGCCTTGTCTTAGAGGGGTTGGAAAGGACTGTTGGTAAATCTCCTGGATATTCTCTAATCCAAGGAATTCTCTAGTAAGTACTAGGTATCTTGATAGCTGTTCCTGGGAATAGCTTCACAGACATAACTTCACGAAGAGAATACACACATTTTTAAATATAGATGTTACATGGCAGAATCAAAGAACTGTTTAAGGTTGGGAAAGACCTTTAAGATCCTCAAGTCTGACTGCCAACAACCTCAGTGGTAAAACATGCTAGCGTGTTCTTACATGTTTTCTGCTTGATAGTGGAGAACATGCAAAGTGAAGTTTCTTTTTACTGTGGCTGTGCAGAGAGGGCAGGCTTGAGGTGGACAAGCTGTCAGCATGAACAATAAGCTTTTACCAGTAGAGTTCAGTAATTCTAATTGTCTAAATTGTAAAACTAATTGTCCCACCCTTTCTATGTGTCTCTGCAGCTAGAGCTAGTAAAAACTTGCCAGAATCATGAGTCCTCAACCAGTCTATGTAGTGATGATGGAGAATAGAGAGTCAGGCTGCTGTTGTGTAATATTTAGGACCTGCCCTGCTTGCATTAAGGATAACCTTATACTGCTAAGTCAGTCTGTATTGCAAAGTAATTTCTAGCAAAAAAAGTATCAATAAAACATTTGTCTTGTTGACCATCACATCACCAGTTACATACAATCCTTGTGGTAGCTGTTGCAATGTCTTACATGTAGAGCCAATTTAGGGCATACATGCTTCATTATTTTAGGGGTGACAGTTGTCTGAGATTGCCTGATCAACACTGATTCTGATCAATTCTGGTCAATGGTCAGCAACCTAGGAGCCCTCTTATGGGACAAGTTGGTTGTTTCTTGAGCTGTGAACAAACTATCAGCACTCATTGTACTGGCTGATATTCCATAGGCTTAGTAATGAGTCTCATGTTTGCTGTGAGCACAAAACACTACATGTGATTACTGTAAAATTATAATTGGATGTTTGCTTTTTGGATGGCCACATTAGTATCATTTGTTTTTTGTAATCTGTGTTTCTTCACACATGTACATGACCAGTAAATACATAATTGTATTACTGTAGCTGTGCTGAGACTCAATTAAGAAACTCTGTATTTTGCATAGCATGTTTTTATTCCTCCAAATACTGTAATTGGGTGATATTTTCAGCTCCACCAAATCATAAATTATAGTAGTTTTACAGTGGTAGCAGAGGGCATTAAGATTGTTTTTAATCACTTCCACTCCACTGTCAGGTTGCTGTTGGCATCAGATTTTTTTTTCCTATTCAGAGTTTTTCAAAAAACTTTGGATCAGCAAGTCATAACTTGTTTGTAATTGTACTGTTTTTAACAGGTTTCCAGAAGCAGTAACAGAGTGGGATGACCTAGAATAGTCTCAGATTATTCTGTTTTCTCCTAAGACTTGATTAAGAAATAAAATGGTATTGTGGCAGCACTTTGGTAAAACTAACTTTTTTCATGCACGGTAGTTTTGTCTTGCTAGAAAGGTATTAATAGAACTTATGTTTTTTATACACTTTCATCTGTGTTCTGAAGAGGTATGTCAAGAAATTTAGATTCCTTTCAAGCCTATTTGCAATACAGACTTTCATTCTTATGTGGTGTGATATCTTTCCCTTTATTGCAGAGGTCACTGACAGCACTTGTTGGTTTATAAATCCCAGTTGTCACTTTGGAACTACAATTTTTTTAGGAGGGCTTCTGAATTACCGAGCTACCAGTTGTTTCTAAATAGAATTATATCCCCCAAAATATTTTAAGTTTAATATTAAGTATTTTCATATAGTACAGTAAAAGAAACATATACATCTTCAAGGTAGTAGTTTCACAGAAGAGGGAAGAGATCATCATTCACAACAAAGGAGAAGACACTGATTGGTAAAACATATTTTTGAAACAATTACAGGTATGAACGTAGTCTTGAGGATGTTTCTGGACTTCACCTACTATAGAAAAAATACTGTACAGCTTTTACTGAATGTAAGTACTGGCATTTGGCCAGAGTTTTGGAGGTGGTGTTGATTCCTCTTTACTCTGGAGTTTTTACTGATATGTGAGCTCTGCATATGGACTATGTCAGGAAAGTACTTATGTTAGTCTAGAAAGGGTGACACACTGAGGGGGCACTGATAGAGGCCTAATACTAAAAGTAGTATTCATGAGACAAGTTGAGAATTGCAGGGACAAAGCAATGTATAGAGACATGATGCAGAAACTTTCCAAATTAGTCAAGATGAGTAGTTCATTCTAAATAATCCAGACAGAGCATGAATCCTGTCATTAACCTTTGAAAGGAAGAATCAAAGGAGCAATTTGGTTCTGTGATGGCTTTTAACACCTTTTGGGCTGTCCCATCAGGAAAGACACAAAATCAAAATGAGTGATCTCTGTGGCACTAGGTAGAGCTGCTGCTGGAAGCATGCTGTAATCTGTCTTCTGTTTTCAAAGAATTTGCACAGGTTGCCTTTTTAACTTCCCTGAAGTGAAGGTGATAATTAAACAGACTTGCAGTTCAGAATATTCTGCAGTGATATACCTAAAGTGAAATTATCCATTGTATGGAAATCATACCAAAGAGATTTGTGTTTTGAAGTCAGTGGTGACTGACTAAGCACTTGCTTTACTGTTAGACAATTTAGTAAACCAACATTCAAGAAAATTTAAATGAAGTGATGTTGTTGTAGATCTTTATTTAAATATGGAAAAGACCATGGAATCTGGAAATAATACCCACAAGGGAAATGGAAGTGTAGTCCTGGTAAAAAGCCTAGTTTTTTTAAATTGTTGTTTGGTGCTGCTGTTTAAATTTCATAAAGTTAGCTGAGTCACATCGCATACTTTGCTGTTCTTGCTTCTACTTTGTAAAGCTCAATATTGGCTCAAGTTGCTGCTCTGTTAGGGAAGTGACACTCAGCTGCTTTCAGTACAGTTGATTGTGGTTCAGTCCTTGTTCAAGCAATAGAAAGGCTCTCCTCCTTAACCTCCCTCCCTGCCACTCACCCTCATTGGATTAATCCTACATCTTGTCCATTTGCTACTTCATGTAACAGGCCTGGTTTGAGACAGCTCTCTGTGCTTTGAGCTGGGGAGAACGAGCTTTCACTCTAAAAGTGTAAGCAGCCGTGAAACACAGGCAAATTGGTTTTAATTTTTCAAATCTTGGTGATACCTGTTTGGAAGCTCTAAAGTAGGTTTGAATTCCAGAAATTTTGCCGTCTAGAAACAGACAATTCTATTTCTCTAATAGTGTATTCATTTTCTATTTCCTTGGGTGTTGTTGGCTGTTACTGACAATGCTGTGTAGCCTGTTGTGCCACAAATTGTTTTAACACTTTGGAGTTCTTGAAGAATCTCTGTTTTTCTCTAATAAGCCGCGATCTTTAGGAGTGTCCTGCATTGTGATATTGCATGTTAATAGCATTGATTGACTGTCAAGCAGTGGGAACTGATGAGAAAATGTCCATTGTAAAATTAAATGGAATTATTAGAGACTGTGCCATGCTGCTGGTTAGGGAGGTGACTAGCCCCAGTAGTCGCTGGTAGGAGTATTAATGTGAGCTCCAGGTTTTTTCACATGATTAAAACAGGCCATCTGTTCTTTGTTAAATGTTTACAAAAACAGCTTTTCTCTAAAAGATTTAAAGAGATGTGGGTCTAGTAAACACACCAATATTTTTGAGCACCTTTTTCACCTTATTTCAAATAATACCAAAAATAATTCTGCTGCAATATCAAATAGGATGAATACCTATTTGTGTTTAATCTCCACTGGTTTCTTTCCCATGGAAGATTAAATTCTGTACTAACATACTAAATTATGGCTTTATTACTACTAAAAGCAGCAGGAGAAGCAATTTCTGTGAAGTATGCAGATAATTTTTTGCAATCTTTTGATAAAAACTTGTAATATATGTATTTTTTAAATTCTATAAATGGAAAACAGGGTTCTTGCATTAGAAATTGTGACCCTGTAACTAGAGCTAATCCTTTCTAGATTTAAAGAAGTAGAACTATTTGAAATAATTCCCTGTGGTAGGCTTAATCTAATATTTATAGTGAAAGCCTGTTGTTCTTCCTTTTCTCCCTACTTAAGAAAGCGCAGACTGGTTTGGAGTAAGAAAATGTATCTTTCAAGCTGCTTCCATTCTCTTCTCAGTAGATTTGTGCTGCTCCTACACAGCTTCACACTAGGGAGCAATGTGGGGTTGTCATTTAGGGATAAACCGTTTTAGCATATTGCAGAAGCACTGCCACAGACTTCCTAGAAAAATAAAAGTATTCACAGCTATTTCTTTGAAAGAGTGCTACCATTTAGAAAATCATGTATAAGTGAATTACAAAATGTGCAAAACTGTAAGAGGAGTGGTGTGTGGCAAAAGTAATATATTTTTAAGTAATAGCAAATACAACATACAAAGCCTAATTAGGGCAGAATTGCCTTTTTGTAGCTTCAGTATTCCAGTTCTGAATGATATGAAGCAAAACCATAGTATTATTATGCTTGGGAATGCACATAACTTGCTCCTTTAAATAAAAGGCTGTAAGTCTAGAGTTTTTTTAGTATTTGTTTTAATCTAATATATAGTCTTCAGTTGTTTTAGAGCCTGAGAATGACTCTTGTGGATAAAGTTTCTGAAAAGTAAGAATTTCACAGGGTACTACAGTGTGGCAGAAATCGCTGCCATTCTCAGAGCCTTACCTTCTGGCCAGACCTTACATTAAAACTGCAAATGTCAAGTCATGAAGGGCTGGCACTGCTGTTGTGGAGATTTGGAAAGATTTGCTTTCAGATTTGCTTATGACTTTGCTGAAAGTTGTTCAGATTTAAACAAAAACAACTCACAAGTCTTACAAATGCAGCAAGGATTCTTTTTTTTTTTTGAATACTGAAGCATTTATAAAATATAATATTGATTTCAGTGATGGTCATACCACTAATGAAGTTGCAATGTTGAAAATTTTATAAAATTAAATCTACATGGCATTACTGGATTTCTTTTGGTTTTTAATATTTGTTGGCTTGGCTGTTTCATATGTATGAGAGGAAGAAAAACAAAACTACTGATTCTGACCTGTTCTAGAAAGTTGTGCCTTATACATAAGCTTCTAATAATTGTAAAAGTGTCTCTTAATATGGCAAACTAATAATGTAGTGCCAAATTCAAGGTACTTGCTGAAAACTAAATCTACAAATAATGGATAGAAAACTCAGGAGTTCTTATGTTATATATAACAGGCAAGTAGTATTTTAAAACAGTGTTGAGGATGGTAGGGAACAGGTCAGTGAAAAAAATGGTGAAACTTGCACTTGAAATTTCTGCAAAATGTAGGATGCATGAGATACGAAATAGCAAATAATGCAGAAATATATTGATTATCTTGCAAAAATACAAGTTAAAAGTACTGCTCTGAAAACGCAGGGATAAAGAGTACTTACAGATGATCTTGGTTATATTCCTGTATTTTCCTACCTAAAAAGAATAGTTCAAGCGCATAACAGTCAGAGGTACAGAGAAGACAGTTTTATTCTATGTTGATGCCTTGGGAAGGCTGACCTGAAACAGAGACTGGACAGAGCTAGAGAATAAAGCAGATATTTATTGAAAGGCCTTTAAGGGTACACTTTGGGCAGGACAAGAGCCTGACCAGGGCTACACTCAAAGTGGACTCAGAATGGTCATAAAATGCCCAGCTGGTCACGAGGTCTTACACTTTTATAAGTTTTGGTTCTTTTGCATATTGAAGTTTAATTGTCCAATTACAGCTTCAGGTTGTGAGGTCTCATCCTTCTTGTTTCTTCCTTCAGTCCACTGTTGTTTGTGCTTTTGGGCTGGAAAACTTGTACCCGTTGTCCTTGGTCTTCAGCATGGAAAGGATTTGTTTTGTCTGCTTACTATGTGAAGAGAGCTTACTAGCACCTAATATGAGGCTCAGAACTACACCCCTAGGCAGCACAGAATCTGAAAAACATGAAAGCTAAAACTTAAGGCATCAGTGTCATATAATGAATCTGAGACACTTAATTCAGTCAACCAAATTCACAACCAATCAGAACATTTTAAAATATCTCAATTTTATGTAATATGTAATTGGACTGCAGAACTCATTGTTACCATTGACTTTCTGGGATAGTGTTTTCTATACACATACTCAGTTTTTGAGAACTTTCCAGTGTGGAGTTGTATGTGCCAGTGGTGACTACAGATTTCTAGAACAGGTGTTGATTCATACTTCATGATGCCTATCTGAGGTGGTCTTGAGGTGAGGCTGATTGATGCAGTGGTAATGCAATCAATGCTTGGGTTTTTTATTAGAGCTGGATTTCAACTGCAACTTAAGACTCTGTTGCACAAAAAGGGATCTTAATAAACATGTGAAGGATAGAAATATGCACAAGTCACCCATGGAACATCTTGGTTAAGCCAAGAGACCCAGACCATCAGTCTGTCACTCAGGCCTTCCCTCTTGTTCTGTCTCTTCCATGGAGAACTGTCATGTAACATGTACCATTCAGACCTCTCCCAGACAGCAGAAAAAATTCTTGTCTTAACTTCCTAATAGCCTTGCTCAACTTTGCTTCTGAGTATGTGAGTGTGTTCAGTGCACAGTGGGTTTATGTTACTGTGAAGAAATGGCAGTAGTTAGGACTGCACTGGTTCAGTTTGTTTACATTGAGGAAAATTATATAGTTGGAAATATATACATGCATTCACTTTCTCATGTAATATTGTCAATAATTTTGTTTCCTAAATCTTAAGTGCATTTGTATTTAGAGCTAGGTGGCTGAAGTAGATGTATCTATGTATGTCCATCAGTTCTCCTTATGCTCAGGGATTGGTTTTGCAGTCATTCATTTGCCCACTTGCCACTTCTCAGTAACTGCCATTTGAAAAAAAAAAGTGGAGAAAAGGAAATGCAAAGAACATTACAGTTACACTGGCACTGCTTTTTGTAGAAATAAAATTCTTATTTGTTATAAACTTTTCCACCATTCAACAGATCAAACATCTCAAATAGCTGTCCTTTGACATCATGATTAATGGGGTACTCATTCAGCTAGAATCATCCTGACTTAATTTTTAGGAAACAGAAAAGGAGGAGAAACAGAAAAGAAAGAGGGTGGGTAAAATGATCTGACCATATATGTAGGTGCAAGAAAGGCATCAGTATAGTGTCATGCTCTTGCTTTTCTTCTAGAAAAGCACTGTCATCCTGCATTTATAACCATGGGCAGGCAGGGAGAAGCAGGTCAGAGCTTTGATACGCTGCTGCAAAGTCATGGTAGAGCTTAAATATCTTTTGACTGCAGACTCACGGATCTTTGTGTAGAACAGAACCATTGAGGTGAAAATAGTCAATATATCCAATATATTTCAGTCTAGGCATTTAACATTTGTGTAATTATACATAGGTTTTCCTGTAGTTTGTAAGTTTGGTGTAAACATGATATGCTATAGAGACTTTGAAATAGGATGTTTATGCAGGTTCATAAGCACTTACCGTAGCTCTCTGTCCAATCTGGAGCAGGAACAAATCTGTTTCGAGTACAAGCTGGAAGCAGTGGATCTTGGACATAAAACGTAACCTTGTATTACATTTTCAAGTGGCTTAATCCTTCACTTGCTAATCAAAATACCTCCTGTCACAGATGAACCAATGTAAATTGCCTTAATTAATTTTTTTATCAATATAACCTGTGAATACACTTTTATTCTCCTTGAAATGTCTAGAAACAAACTTTAACAATTTTCTTCCCAAAGGACAAAATTCCAGTGCAGCTGAATAATTTTTAATAAGTTAATCATTCTACTAACAACTATTTTGAAATGTTTGAAAAAATTGCTTTTATGTGTTGAAGACAAATATTTTCTATATTTCCACTTTATACAAGCTTTAGAATAATTTTTCCCTTGATATATCAAGAATCTCTGGTCATTTTGCTACTGTTCTGACTGTAAAAAGCTTTGTTCTTTACTGTTTTACTGCACAGTTTTTCAGATATGCTGACTCTTGTTAATAGGTTAATCTTGCACTTAATATTTTCACCCTCTATTACCTCATGCTCCAAAAGAGCAAAGTTTTAGAAATCAAAGTTGCAGATCTACAATTTTTATTTCTATTTATCTCTCTCAGCATTCTCCGTCAGAACCCTTTTTAGAGAAACCAGTGCCGGATATGACTCAGGTTAGTGGACCGAATACCCAGCTAGTGAAAAGTGATGATTATCTGCCGTCAATTGAGCCGCAGCCACAGCAAAAGAAAAAGAAAAAGAAAAACAATCACATTGCTGCAGAAGGTCCCAGTAAAGGTTTTGGTAAGGAAGACTTTCCTGGGGGACTTGACAGCCAGAATCTAAGCAGAAACTCAGTGGATTGCTCCCAAGAAGACAAAAAGAAAAAGAAAAAGCCCAAGGCAAAAAAAGAACCGAAGGATCCTAAAGAACCCAAGGAAAAGAAGGAACCCAAGACCCCCAAAGTCCCTAAGACCCCTAAAGAGCCAAAGGAAAAGAAAGCAAAAAATACCACGCCAAAACCCAAGACCAGCAAAAAGGCTAGGTAAGTCAGGAAACTTGTATATGCGATGAGAGAAAAACAGTGTGTTTGTGGGATTTTTAGAGCATCTGTGCTAAATGGCGTGGGTGGAGAGGAAATCTTGTTTTGTCGTTTGCCTTCTACCATCTATAACATCGTGTTTTTGAGAAGCTTGGGCACATTTCTCTTGTTTGACTTTCCTGTTTATGGCTTCACAGTTATTTTAAGCAAGCTGGAAAGGCAGAAGGTTAGTTTTTCCTTTCAAGGCAGAAAAGTTTCTGGATGTGTTAGATTTCAAAACTAACGCTTTCTCCTCTAATGCTCATCTGTCCCTTGTGTGTGGTTTTTGTGTTGAGAAATTAAACTGCTTCAACATTAATGCAAGGTTTCAGAGATGAAGGCTCAGAGTAGAATGGTTCAATGATGTTTTTCCCTAAATAAAGAAGTTAGGTACTTCACGTTGTTGTATGCTGTACAACCCTTACAGACACTGTTTTATACTAACACAACTCATGGGCTCTAAGCACTGCTGTTAAAAAGGCATTTTTATGTGGATAATGATGGTCCTCACTGTAGGGACGATACTCATTTTCCTAGCAGAAAATGCTAAATAAAATTTTCCTAGTGGAAAATCTTTGTGGATAGACTACGTGGTTCAACCATGTTTCTTAACTGGCTTTCTTAACTTGCCATTCACATCATGTACCTTTATCAGGATAGGCTTAAAACATTACAGAGTAGTAATGAGAAAGAATAAACTGTCATTATGCATGAGTAAATATGTCATAAGTAATAACACAGATTCTTTCCTTGTCCCTCAAGTCCCTAAACACCATGGTTATAAATACCTATTTGGAAGAAAACTGAGACCACAAAGACATTAAAGCTCAATTTTTTTTTTTCATTTGTACCTAGAATTTCTTACAACTGTTCTGAATTTGTTCCAAACATCTGAATCTGTTTTTCAAGACGTGGCTAGAGTTAGAAAATATAACTTCCAGATGGAAGCACAGCCAGACTTGGTTAATGCAAATCAGTTTGCAAAATCCATTTGTATTAGGATTTAAAAGTTGCACTTAATGAATCAGCTTTACATATAGTCTACAAGACTGACTATTTATTGGTTAGGTTTGATACAGCTCTTTAGCTAAATGAAGTTAAGATGTAAGATGTTACTTGTTGCTTTAGCAAGACAGAAAAGTTTCTACATTAGCAGAGATGATGTTTCCTGAAGAATTGATAAATGCTGGCTTGTAAAATCAAGTGTTGTTGTGTACAGGTTATATTAACTGATGAGCAATTTACAGTTGATCAGCCTATCCTATTGCAGCATTTACTTTGGCTGTGTACCAGACTGTCCTAAGGATTGGGTTTACATACACAGCAGCAATCCACAGCTTGGAAAATCTCTTAAGTTATATATTATCCAGTATGACTTTTTGAAATGGAAGTACTGTATCTGCTAAAATATCCTTTTCGTAGAATCACAAAATGGTTGGGGCTGAAAGGGGTCCCTGGAGATCATGTAGTTCAACGCCCTTGCTAAAGCAGACTCACTTACAGCAGGTTGCATGGGGTCCATCCAGGCAGGCTTTTAATATCTCCAGGGAAGGAGACTCCACAGCCCCTGTGAGTAGCCTGTTCAGTGTTCTGTCACCCTCAATGTAAAGTTTTTCTTTTTAGACAAATGGAACTTCCTATGTTTCAGTTTATACCTGCTGTCCCATGTCCTGTCAGTGGGCATCTCTGGGCAGTGTCTGGCCCCATTGTCTCCACACCCATCCCTAAGACACATTATGCATTGATAAGATCTCTTCCCAGTCATCTCCAGGCCTAACAGGTGCAGCTTCCTCAGCTTTTCCTCTAAAGAGAGGTGCTCCAGTTCCCTAGACTCATAGGTTTAAAGGCTGACCAGGCTACATAATAAATATTACTGAGCATTTCCCAGATTTTTGCTGCCAGAAAGTAAAAAGTCTTTTACTGCAGGACTTCTCAATTGACTACATTGAAGCCTTGTTTGATAAACCATGGTTAGTAGTCTGCCTCAAAAACACCCATGGCTGATGGTCTGGACATCAGAACTCAGAGCTGGTCTGTTCTGTCCACTCAATCCTAATACCTCTATGTGCATCTTCTCTAAATCTTGGGACATGCCATGCAGATTAAAGGAGCAGTGTTTCCTCTGCTTTCTTAATTGTGTTTGTAGGAGAGTCTGTATCTTCTTTGCTATGCAGTGGCTCTTGTTCCTGGCTGGCTAGGTGACTTACAGTATTCTAGTAAGTACTAAGCCCTGTTGTTTTACCTGTGAGAGAAACATGTTTGCAGGAACAGCAATTGCATTCCATGTTTCTTATGCTTACTCAGGGGCGTGGAGAAAGTCCTATTTTTGCTGTAATGGGCTTGTGTCTCTTGTTACCAAATGCTCTCTTGACAAGAAGGTTTTTCTCATTTTGTGGTCTTGTCAGCTTCAGTATCAAGCTTCTTTGAAGAGCCCAGAGACTGTGTGGGGATTCTATACTGCCAAAGAATTTTAAATCAGTGAAATAAATTTGCTTACTTTGGCAACACAGAGACTGAGAAACCTGTCCAGTGACAGTTCACTGAATCAAGTTTTTAAATAAATCAACAGTTCAAATGTTTAACCATATAAGCCACAGTATTTCAGCAGCACTAGCTCTGGAAAGGAAATATTACAGTAGCTGAGATGAGTGAGATTAATGCAAGCATGTCTTTACTGCTACTGCTTATATTGCTCAGTATTTTACTTCTAAGCATTGAAAGGAGTAGTGTGGTTTAGAAATCTAAAAATGATATGTATAACTAATGGTCTTCATTCCTGAGTAAGATGATCAGCTTCAACAGAAGAGTTTTGCAATCATGAAAAATTAAGGTAAATAGTTAGGTATTTATTGAAGAGCAATAGTTTTTGGATAGAGCATAATGAGTCCTTAATAGTTAAGTTTGACACAGACTGTGCTAGAGCATACACATGGAAGAAAAAATCTGATGTTTAATTATCTTAACCATTTTGTAATTTAATATAGCTTATAACCCTGTTATTTTAGTTCCAATTTCAACTAAAAGTATAATCCTTTTATATAACAAATAAAAACAAAACCTCAGAAACTTTATCCTTCACATCTCTGTTATCTATGGTGCAAGTTGTGACAAATTGAGCAGCCTGCCTCACTGAAATGCACCTTCGTGTGAGGGACAAGTCAAATTGGAAAATGGAAGAACCTGACTATTTTAATGGTGGTTTGAATTGTGTCATGGGATCTCAAAAAGAAAGAAAAAACCCAAATAGGTTGCTGATATGTTACACTGCATAATAAAAGAAAGTGAAAGAAAGATCACACATTAATATTGTACTATAACACTTTTAATGGATATTAGCCCAATCCTACCAATACTGAAAGACAAATATAGTGGTGGCTAAAAAAAAAAAAAAAAATTGGCAAAATAAATCTCTTGTGGACCAAACTAGTGAAGTTTGAAAGCAAAATGTAGGTTAACCTAGGATGACAAGTGAAACGTTTTCATTAAATTGGGTGGGTGCTGAGTATTATGTGGGCTCTAAATGTTATGAGGACAGCTTCAGGCACATATGCAATCAGGCAGATTTTTCCAAAAGCAGAGGGACAGGGAAGGGCAAGTAATCCTACTGAATTGCCAAGTCATGGCTCAGATGTCTGTTCCTCCTGTGCCTGTCCCTGGAGGAGATGAGGACCACCTGTTTGAGAAGATCACGCTCTAGCACAGCTGATATCTCTCCTGCCACTTCCTATGAAACCCTAGAGAGTGGCCACCGATTATGGTGACAGGAGCAGTAACTATTTGCGAGGGCCAAATGGCAGCTATTTGCAGGAGCTCTTTCCTCATCCCATCTCCTCAAAGCAGTGTGCTGTGCTTCGCAGGGCGGCTCATATCTGCTTCCTCCTCTCCCTGTGGCAGGGAAAATGTCATAGTCTCCACACTCCGAGCAGCAGCCTGGGACACAGTGTAGGATGAGTGGGTTGTTGCTTACAAGGGGAATGCTAAACATGATCATAATAGAAGTTTTTAGAGGGAGGTGGAGAAGGGCTTTTTTGGCGCACAGTTGGGCTGTTTTTTGTATCGGAAAGGGGATGGCTCCTGGCCACGGAAGTGGGAAGAGGCTGCTGCATGGGGGAGCAGGGCGGACAGCAGGACACAGCACCCTGGGGAGCTGGGGGACAGGAAGAGACGTCCCGAGGCAATGGTGGTAGTTTCCACTCCCAAGGCCAGATCATCCTGAGCAAGGCAGGAAGTGGCTGCCTTTGGGAGAGAACAGGAAATCATGCGAGATTTCCATGCATGTGTCCACTGAGGCTGTTCCTGTTCACACCTGTCCTCATCTCCCTTCTGAACCAGCCCAGCTGTCTGATATTTACCTTTGCTTGTGCTGCAGGACAGGCCTTGTAGGCTTCACTATTACCAAAGCTTTTTAGTAATTTGGCTGACTTTTTAGGCTGGAAAACACCTTGTTGCCTCTTGTTTTTTTCCTACTTCTGTGACATGTAAAAACTGATTTTTTTTTAAAAAAAAAGCTGTTTTGATTACACTAGGAGCTTTAAAAAATAGTTGTTTTCCTTGGGTAAGTCAGTGAAGTATAAGTCTCTCATCTCTGATATTTTGAGAAGGTTGGATTGTTTTTCAATGTTTTTTATGCTCCACAGTGAATATGTAAAATTTGTGTAAGCTGAGTTCTAATGGTGAATCTGTTACAGGACAGTGTTCCCAAATGGTAAAATAAAAATCAGCAATGCATCTGACTTACTTTAGATCATAGAATTATAGGAAAAAAAAATCATCCAAGTCATGATAGTTGTAATAAATTATACTAATAAACAGATCTATCAGTTACCCAGATCAGATGAAGTAGTTACACAGGGTAAACATATGGGCTAATTCCTCTCTTAATCCTGCAAAGGATGTCATGATTTTGGGGTCATTTTTGAGTCGGATGGTTTGTCCCTGTAAGTTTCTGGAGCTTCATCTAGCTCTCTTGGTGGCTGCCGAGATGACACAAAACATTTTGTTGGAGTTTGGATATCTTTCTCAAACTGTAAATCAAGCACTCTTTTCAGTGGTCCTACTGACTGTTTTCCTATTCAACCTCTTTTTCTTCATGTTGTTTGCCTGTTTGACCCTCTGCAGGTTGTCTTCCTACTCATCCCCTTTGGTCGATATGGTGTGCAGTCCTCAGGGGTAAGAGGATGAAACTAGAAAGTGATATTGGACAGTGAGATTGTAAAACATCTAATCTCAAATGTCTGTATTTATATCACTCAAATTGAGGGATGAGTTTAACTGACAGTATTTAAATACTTCAAAGTTTTCTGTGTGGCAAATACTGCTCCAGTTTGTCCTAGATTTATAGTTCTTGTTTTGGGACTGGACACTTACCTTGTTACTAGTGGGCCTTGGCTAAATTTTGCATTCATGCAAGTGTAAAAACAAATATGAGAGATAGTTGTCTAAATGTGTGTGTTACAGTTTACTTTACTTGTTGCCAGACTTGGAAAGTACTAATCATGTGCACCCAGTGCTGAGCACTGACAGGGAGACCTAATGGCAGAGTCTCTGAGAACAATCTCTAGATATCTTCCTGTTCTTCATGTGAAAAGGTAACTCTGTTCCAGGCTAATGCTGTTCCTGGACTGCCTGAGTGTGATCTGCTGGAAGGTGCAAAGGCTGAGTCAAAAGTGGGTACATTTAATTGTCAGGAACAAATCACACTGGCTCTGTGGGAACATGAAGAACAGTTGCTGACAATGCAAGGAAGCTGATGTTCTCACTGGCCAGATGAAGCTCCCAAGTGTGTGATGCACTGGGAAGCAGCGTGTCCCCGTGTTTAGAGGGGTGGTGCTGTTCTTCTATTTCTACTTCACCTTTTTTTTTTTTTTTTTTTTTTTTTTTCTCCCTTCGAAGAAGTTGTAGCAGTGCATTTAAAAAGAGCAATTCCGTTGCTGAATTTAGAACTTAAAATTCCCGGTGGACCTGCACACGGGCTTTGTTCTGCCCAGGTTGGTGGCTCTTTCCACGTGTGTGTTTATAGCGGGTCTGGAAAGGGAAGTGATTTGAAACTTAGTCCAAATCACTTCAGCCGCGTCTCCGTTGCTGA
Organism: Brachypodius melanocephalos; assembly: GCA_013398615.1. Lineage (NCBI taxonomy): Eukaryota > Metazoa > Chordata > Aves > Passeriformes > Pycnonotidae > Brachypodius > Brachypodius melanocephalos. Next base: position 20,551,870 of record VZSR01001685.1, read on the forward strand.
GATTGCCTGCGTACACCGAGGCGCACGGTTCGCGGGTAGATATAGGTCATGAAGTAGTCATGGCTCGGAGAGGAAAGGTCTCAGAGGCCAGAAAGGAGCCCGTGTCGGGGCGGACCTGCCCGTAGCGCGGGGCTCTTTGTCTGCGCCCGGCCGGCCGGGAGCGCAGCGCGGTCGGCGGGTCGGCGGGCCTCGTTAGCGCTGCCCGGCCTTTCAGCAGGCTGGTGTTTTATCCCGCCTAGCCCACGCTATTCTTCCCAGCTTTAAGCCTGTTATTCACAGGCGGCCGTGCACCGAGGGCACGGCACGACGGCTGAGCTTTAATTGCGAGCCCCGCTCCGATTTAACGGGGGTCAGGGAGGAAGAGCGCTGGGCTGTCAGCGCGCTTCACCTGGCGGCGATCTTCACCTCTCATTTAAACGAATTCGAGAAATGCGCGGAGCGGGGTTTTTTGTTTGTTTTGTTTAGTTGCCGTTCGGTGTTTAGTTTTTAGCCGGTGTTTGTGGAAGCGGTTTGGCGGTGGTTTGATGAAAGCCGGTGTATGTGCGGCGGGGGTTCCCGTGCCGCGGCCGCGCAGGTGCCGGGAGCGGGCGGGCGCTGATTGAGGGAAGCAGATGGCAGCGCTCGGTGGCCGCCGGCCAGCGGAGCAGGTGCTGGTCACGTGGCCGCGGGTTGCCGGGGCGACGCCAGCGCTCTCGGCGTGCGGATGAAAAGGCGAAGGGGGCCCCGCTTCAGCTGCGGCTTTTTGTGCCATTGGTGGCAGCCAGAGCGGAAACAAGCGCCGGCGGGGAGGGAGGGGAGCCCGCCGGGCACCGAGCGAGGGAGGAAGGGAGGGAGGAACGCGCGCTGCCCGGCCTCGCCGCCTCTCGGGGCTCGCCCTCTGCCCGCGCTCCTCCCGCCGTGCCAAACTCTGCCCCCGCTGTGCCCGCGCTCCTTCCTCCGGGTCGAACTCTTCCCCCCACCCTCCCCCTTTATTTT
>VZSR01001685.1:20553140-20711515 GCA_013398615.1 Brachypodius melanocephalos
TCTGGCCATTGCTCCCTGTCCTGTCACTGTGCACAGCTGAAGAGAGTCCAGCACCATCCTCTTGATACCTGCTATTGAGATACTTATATACATTAATGAATCACAGAATTTTTAGGAATGGAAGAAACCTCTCTAGATAATTTAGTCTCAGTCTTCTCTTTAAATAGGCCCAGCTACCACAGTCTCTCCTCCTAAGTGAGATGCTCCAGACCCCCAATCATCATCGTGCCCTTCTTCTGTGTCCTATCCACTAGCTCCTTGTCTTTGTTTCACTGAGTCCAGAACTGAACACAGTACTCCAAATATGGTGTCACTAGGGCTGAGTAGAGACAATTTTGCAATAATACAAATCCATGTCCAAATCTCACAGTCTTTTCACGTGTAAATGTTTTGTTTTGTTTTGGGTTTGTTTTTGGTTTTGTTTTTTAAACTTGGAAATCAGTGTTAGTTTAAGAATAGGCTGCAAGGAGAAAATAATGCTGTAGCTGAGTTGTTGCAGTCCTGAAGAGTCATGTGGCTGTATGGGGAAATTTTAAATTATAGCTCCAAATAACACTGTTGGTGGGCTAATGTGCTGATCAAAGTGAACAAACTTAAAGCTGATGTTTAAATGAGAAATTACAAATGTGAGGATCATTTTGAAAAAACAAACCCCGGGCAGTTTCCCAGATATGAAATTGAAGTGGTGAGAATGCAGAAGCCATATAAAAGTGTCTGATGTAGTGCTTGGTGACTTGTGCTTGCCATGTGTCAGGTACCAGCACGCAGCTCTGCTCTGCTGTCAGCTGTCTCAGCAATGCCCCTTAGCAAGCCCCTCGTATTGGTGATGGGCTGCTGGGAGCTGACCACAAAAAACTAGTAAAAACCTGCCTCAGACTCAAAGGCTAAGTGTACCTTAATATACTAACTTCTACCATTGACTTTTGTTGCCATTTAAAAATTTCACCCCTGCCATGATGCAGATCATCTCAGTTTGTGATTTGATGATGGCGTATTTAAAGCTGTATTTTGATACATACATCTTCACCCATTTCCAAGCCTCTGAGTGCAGCTCTTCAGGTGTTGAACGTTTCCATGGGGGAGGAAGGGAAGGAACAACCCTCAAAATGTTTTTGTCTCTGGATATAGCTTTCTAGTGTCATGTAGATGCTGAGATACTAGCTGAGTGTTTTTTCCCCCTGTGCAATCTGCAGTTGCATGCATTGAGGCTGTATGAATGCCCTCAGCACTGACACTAAAGTGCATTTTCTGCTTAAAAATAGCAGGGATTGTAGAAGAAGATGAATTCAGTACTTTGTTTTGGTAGTGCTTACTCTGCTTCTGCTTACCTGGGCTGCACGGTTAATATAAGACAAGCACATGCATAATCATGTTTCTCTTCTCATGTGTCAGGTTGTCCAAACACCTCTTTCAGAAAGTGCAGGTTCTGAAGAGGGCAGCTCTTCCTTTCCCATCTCATTTTTAGTTTCTTGTTGAGTGCACGTTGAGTGTCACTGTCTAAGGTCTTGAAGGAAAGAAGTGAGGTGTCTGTTGTTAAGGCATGTGTAGTGGTGGCCCATGCATCGTTGATTTTGCAGTTATCTTGAAATTCTTAAGAAAGGCAGTTGAAAATAATGAAGTCACTCAAAACGAACATTTCGTTATCAATTGTTTTTTTAAGCACTTCTTATTTATATTTTTTTACAAATGCTGATTAAAAATACCTCTGTTTCAGTAGCAAAAAGCAAGATTCAGAAGCCAGTGCTGCGAAGAAAAAGGTTAACAAGGGAAAGGAAGGTTCTGAAAACTCAGATTTGGAAAAAACTCCACCACCATCACCTCATCCTGAAGATGAAGATGATGCAGGAGTTCAGGTAATGTTATTATTGAAGTTCATTGTCAGCTTTGCCAACTTAGAAGCATAAAACAATGGTTCTCATGGTCTTTGTTACAGAGATATAGATATTTGGATAATTTCTGTGTTGTTTGCAAAGAAGGTGAGAAATGAAAATCACTGGTGAATATTTTACAAAAACAAGTATTTTTCATCATAATTTTGCTTTGCAGTCTTGTTACTTGTAGATATGTGTATGGTGCTGCTGACTTTTCACATGTTCTCTTTGATTACTGCTGTGGTTATGATGCTGAATGTTCTGTTCTGTAGACTTAATGCACTATTACAAGGTCTTGCTTATATGCTTGGTGTTTATTCTTGCATTGGCTTTGCAAACCTTCTGAAATCAAGAATGAGGTATGACAAAGCAGAGTGTTGGAAACTTGCATGTCAGGCACGTGTAGAAACACTGCTTTAGTGGATGAAGGGCTTTTTTTGCAGGACTACCAGTCATGGCCTCACACTGATTAATTTCTCTTGACCACTGCACACCTATCACCTTCTGTTCAAATTTTATTTCATATAAAGCAAATCTGTAAATAGAGTAGCAAATATGACAAGTTTTGTGTGCTCTGTAATTTGATATGTTAAGTAGTCAGCTCCTGGCTTGCTTCTGCTGGCAGTGTTTAGAGTGAGCATTAAAAATAAGAATCCCCTCATGAAGAGGTGGGGACAAATTGTGATGGGGAAAGTATGAGACTCCTATGTAGTCGCACCAGTATACTTGAAATCCACTGCATTTCTCCATTGCATGTCAGGTTGTGTTGCTTCTGGTTATCAGAGATGTTCAGACCAATGATCAACTGGGAATGGTCAAAGTAGCCTGGTAAAGACTTTGGCAAACAGTTATCCTACAAAAGCATGGTTTTGTATACATACAAATGTATACATACAAATATGCCATATGCCCTTCCCACTATTTTCAAGAAGAATGTAGTAAATAATGAAATGTGAGCAGTCTAGTATATGCTAGTTAAAAACAAAAGAAGCAGCAGAAGAGTGTGTTCTTCCTGACTCCTTCAGACAGTGTATTCTGAATTTGAGAGGTTGAATTAAACCATGCAGATGTTAAAATGTTTGAAGAGTTAAGTTTTCTGTTCTGTGCTGCAAATCTCTGCCAGCCCGATCAATGGCACTAGCAAAAGATGAAGAAACTTCAGGGCTTCAGATGGGTTTTTTAGGTTAATTTGTAGGTGATTATATTCCATTTACAATTTAACATTTCTGCATGGTTTGCTTGTTTTCAGTGGAACAAAAACTTTCTCTTTGTTGAACACAATTGGGTGATAAACATTATGTTTGGGGTTTTTTTTTAGTAAATAGAAGTACTAGGGTACTTGCATCACTTTTTAATTAAATGTTAACAAAGTATTTCAGGAAACTTTTTGTTTTCTTAGTACTTTCTTGTACTGTCCATGCTGTACTGCACTTGCACTTCTTTACATGAACTTAGGAAAGGGTTCCAATCATGTTTGTTAGGACAGCTACAGTTAATAAACTTGTTATGCATTTCTCCACCAAGGTTGATGTTACTCAGTTGTCTAAAACACAGTTGCATTCTTAGTGTTAAAACTTGAGCCCTCTGAAGAGATATTATGTAGTAATGCACAGCAATGCATTGTTTTCTTTAAAGAGGAGGAATGCTTGCCTTTGTGTGTTATCATACAGATTTTTTATATTCCATTATCAAACCTATTACTCACCTTCCTACCTGTAGATCAGTTAATGAGTTAAAGATAATCCAATGCAGGTAGATATATGTGTACTTTCTGTCAACAGTGCATAACAAACAGTTGCAAAACCACATATGAATGTAAGAGGAAACAGGAAATTCATCAAGTCAAAAAATATCAAATAAAGGCTACCATTATATTTTAGGTATTCTTTCTGTTAGGGAAATGGAAGAAGAGATTTTTGGCACCAAAATTTATGGTTAGACTTACCTACAGAGTCAGAAGAAATTTGGTATTTTCCCATCAGAGATCATGTAAATCAAGATGCAAATTTGTCGAGTGTTATCTATTTTGAAGTATAAAAATATTGTTTTATGGAAACCCCCATAAGTTACTGTGTTAAAGGTAGAAGTCACATCACTGTTGTTTAGAAGGGTGATGTAAGCTTAACCTTTACAAAATTAGAAATTATTTTTTGACTGAAAATGGAAATTTTGAGCAAAGTGCATCAGCTATTTATGCTTTTAAAAGTATGATTAGCTATCTAAAAGTAAGTATTTGACTTTGTCTATGTATATTGAGAGACTCAGGTGTGTAAGTCTGTTAAACAAGCTACCCAAGTATTTGCATCTATCAGTGAAGATGTGCAGTACCTCAGAAAGATGTATAAATAAGTAGTGTAAAATATATAAATAAATAGTGTGTCAAGACATTAAGGTGAGGGTTTTTTAACAGTTGATATTTAACATAGTTTTAATATATACATTACTCCATTAAGATATGTGATGCTTAGTTGACAGTTTCCTTCAACAGCATATGCTTACAGCTTTTCAAATATATAACCTGATGCAGACTATTTGGGAAGATGAATTTTATTGTTGTAAAAAACAATACCCAGCACTGAGCATCAAGTAACAAATTCTTTCAAATGCATGGTTCTATATTTTACAGGTTGCTTTGTGCAATTTTGCTGAAGCTTTCTCTCATCTTGGTGGTGAGGGTATGGGAGAACAGAAATCATGTTTTCAACTTGCAGTGGTTCAAGTTTTCCATTCTCCTCTATTAGTTTGGGGTCTTTTCCCATGCTGTGCTGCAGGATGCCTTTCTGAGCAGTGCTGGGTCAGTGAAGTGAGGAAATCGTATTTCATTGTGTTTCCCCTACAAGATAATCCCAGTACAACTGGGCAGATGGGGAGAGGAAGAAAGTGTGTTGTCACTGCTTAGCAACACAGTGGGCTATGCTGTGGAAAGGTGGTGTTTGACTCCTGCACTGGCAATCTGTCAAAGTTTGTTACAGAAGTGAATGGAGAGGTGCAGCTTCTTGGGTTTTAATTGCTCTCTGAGATAGGCTTCCTAATTTTTTAATGTTGTTTTAGTAATGTTAAAAAAAAGTGAAAAATTGCCTCCCCCACTTTCCACCTTGGAACAAGCATAAAGTCAGTTTTTATTTGTGGTTGGTTTTTTGTTTCATTTTAGGTTTTTATTGTTTTTTGCTTACAGAATTTAAGAACGGCTAATAGGCAGGAATTTGGAATAGTAGTGTCTTGAGTCCACTATTTCTACCAGGGTGTTGTAGAAATTATAGCATTTACTGCACACTATTGTATTTCAGACACACAGAGAAATTTTCTTGGTTATTGTGCTTCTTATCAGTTTTGTTTCTCATGAAAAATATTAATGCTTTTTGTTCAGAAACGACGCTCCAGCAGGCAAGTGAAGAGGAAGCGTTATACCGAAGACCTGGAGTTCAAGATTTCGGATGAGGAGGCTGATGATGCTGATGCTGCTGGGAGAGACTCTCCTTCAAATACTTCTCAGTCAGAGCAACAGGTCAGATATGAACAGACTGGAAAGGTGGCCATAACTGCAGCATTCAGAGATCAAATATGGGCCCTTTTCTTGAATGATATTCATACATGATTGATAGAGTGTGCCATAAGGCATTAGTTTTTACCTTCTTAAAGAATACATCAACTCATGGCTTTGTTTGCAAGCTGATGATATACAGCTTGAAAGTTCAAGCTGAGTTCTTTGAAATGTGGTTTCTAGCTGAAGGAAACCTAAACTGTACTGCGAGGAATCTAGAATGTACTTCAGAATTCAGTGGTCTGGCTTCTGTGACTTTAATAAACCACTCAAGCTTGTCTCCTGCTGCTAGGCACCATAAGAACTCCTTTATGAAATTACTGCCTTGTAGTACCCAGCGGGGTACACTTTATTCTCTGTGCAATGTAAATGATGGATAAAATAGTTTGAATAAGATGAGGGGTAATACTGCAAGAATGACTGTTGTAACAATCTCATTGTTTTGTAGTGCTTTTTCAAAGAACTACTTCATTTAACTGATGACCTATTGGATAATATATACATGTTCTTTGGTATTTCATTTGGCAATTTGTTAAGCCTTGTGAAATATTGTATGTGATCTCCATTGTTAATTGTATCTTATCAGAAGGAGAATTGGGATGGTTTGCCTCCCGTTGTAATTGTGAATTAATGTAATAGAGAATTGCAGGTGGTTTTGAGAGCAATCGTGTGGACACCTGCACAGCCAGCTAGAGCTTCTGAACATCATCTGCTGTTTAGACTGTATGGTGCTGAAAGCATGTATTATTTTAGGATAGGGGAACTGCTCATGTTGTTACATCTGTTTATCTGTGCATGCCAACCTTCTTAAACAAGAGAGCTGGAGTTGCACTAGGTCTTAAAAATGGGCTTAAACAAGTATCCTTTGATCCTTTATTATGGTATTAAATCTCTTTGAATCCTCAAAGTTCTCATGCTAGGGGGAGAACATCCTCTTGGTATTAAGCTTCTGTTACAAAAATTATTTTAAAGTTTTTCTAGTAAAGGAAGTCTTTAACGATGATGCACTCCCATAACTCTTGTATGCTATTTATGATGTAGGAATCTGCTGATGCTGAAGGTCCCATTGTGGAGAAAATCATGAGTAGCCGTTTAGTCAAGAAAAAGGTAAAACAATTCCCCTTCCACCCATATTTTTAAATACACTAAGCATATTTCTGCTGAAATCCTTACTGAGTTTTTAAAATACCTTGGATATTCCCTATTAAAAAACTGTTCTGTTGAACAGAGGAGGTTCCCTGAAAGTGTATTCAGATGTTATGCAGCATGTCTTTTGATAGACATACACAAAACAGATTGTTTAATCTTTTATTCATTTCTTGCTTTTTTTGGACAAAAAATTTGATTTTTGCAAATATGCATGCCTGGGTGAAATCTGTGGTGCTCTTCAGAATGATATTCATAGGAGTTGGAGGAATGAGAGAACTTTCCTGTACCCCAAAATTTCTGCCTCTTCTAATAAACAAAAACCCTTGCCCATAATTTTTGCATCTTTTGATGGCAGCTGTGCTTAGCAGCTGAAACAAATTTATGTGTGACCAAGTATGATGCATACACAGGTGATTAATTATTCCTTGTCACTATGCTAAGATGGTGAAAGAAACACTGAAGTTCAGTGTGGTTGCCTTTAAATTCTGCCCTGGTTCCTAGTTAAGTTCTTATTTTGCTTACAGATTTTTCTAATCTGCTTCACAACTTGATTGACCTTTGCACTTCCAATGTATTAGAACTCTGAGAAAGAAGTAGAAAAGAACTTACTTGAAAAAAGGCATGAGTATATTTATAGACTCTTTTGTGGAGGTAATTCTCTGACTTGTACTCCAGTTGGGCAGAAAGCTGTCTTTCTTAGATACGGCATCCTGTTGGTCTTTGTTAACCAGCAATTCATCTTTGCCTCAGTATTAATTTTCAAATTGGAGAAAGGAAATTTGCCTTTATTCGTGGGGTTTTTTTTCAATATGATGGTTTGGGGTTTGTTTTTGGGTTTTTGTTTGCTTTTCTTGGGTGGGGCAGGGTCTGTGTGTGTGTTCAATTTTATTACTACTATCCTAACATCATTTACAGTTTTGTAAACCTACATTCATTTAATGTCATGAGTGCCTGTGATTCAATCTGACCTGTTTGTGCATCTTACATAGCATAAGCTTCTAAGGCTTTTTGGAGATTTTTTTCCTGTTTGGTTTTTTTAGAAGTCTAGAGCTGTTTTTGTGTTTCAAATCATAGGCTTATTTTTCAGATAAACTTGAGGTAATATAAAGTGAGTATTACTTGTCCTGATGGTCTACTAGGCAGGAGAGGAGAATGTGGTCCTTTCATAAATGTCTTTACATGGGAAGCTGTTTTTCACCAATTATTCTTCCCTTCTTCCTCTCCCCTGCAAACAAAGGTGTGATTACTCATGGGGAGTGTGTATTTTGCTGCAGTTTGTGGGAAGTGGTTGATCTGCTGCCTACATGTCTTTGATTGCAAGCTCTGCTGGAGGCAAGCTCTATTTTGAGCTTTTTCTTTAATGTTTTTTATAGATTGTATTTGCAGGTTTGAGGGGTGTCTCTTCTTTTCCTGCTCTTCTCCCCAGCCCTCTTCTCCAAATTTTTAAAAAAAAATGGATTTCAGGATGTTAATATTTAACATCTGAAGTATCCAACTGTGCTTTTATTAAAGGTCTTTTACACTCTTACTAACGTCATCAAAACCCTGGTTGTTAGATTACTAATCAAAGTAAAATTGCTGCGATCAGGACCAGTGCATAAAATAAACATGAGGAGAGGCTTCACTAGGAAACCTTTCAGTGGATTAGGTTGTAACAAAGATGTTGCATTCAGGTAAAGGACATTAGATAATGATTACGCTTTTGGAGCAGTATTCTTATCATAAGATCATGCTGGTTTTCTGAGAAGTAGCTTTAGTCTAGTTCTGGAGTTACCAGATAGGATGCAGCACTGTACTTGCAGCCATTTTTGAAATGTACAGAGTGAAAGGTAGAATGGAGTTCCTGTTTGAAGTAAAAAAGACAGTGTTTTTCACATTCACTCTTCATGTGGGATGTTGAGTTCCCTTGAATACTCCTTTCTTCTTGCAGAAAGCATTTAAATACATGTAACATTCTCTTTCCAAACCTGATGAGTTTGGATGTTGAAATTTTTCATTCAGTCTCCTTTGAATTCCTTCTTCTTAACTTTGAAAAGGAACAGCTAGACCTGATTATGCTGTCCAGCAGAAATAGCACATATTATGGAAAGACAGGGAGTTTGTAGAATCTTGTTACCTGCATGTTACACATGTGACTGACTCTTTTTGCCTGCTAGTACATGTGAGAATTAGAACTAATTGAAATGTGTACGATACCTACATCCCTTCCTCAAACGGATCAGTTTACAATTTAGTGCTGTGTATCAACTGAGGAGCTTGGTTGTTGTTGTTGTGTTGCTTTGCATCTGTTATTAATGTGTTCTGTCTGCTATTTTTCTGATAGTTGATAGTTGTGGTGGTTTGGGTTTTTTTCATGGTTTGTTTTTCTCTTGTTTTTTTTTTGGTTGGTTGTTTTTCTGGCTTTTTTTGCCCAAGCTTTTGTTTCTACACCTGAGTGGCTTACACAACTAACGTTTGCATTAGCAATGTTAGTGTATCACCTCTGTGGCAATGGCACGCAAGATTTTGTGCTTTTAAGTATTTGCTTGAATGAAGGGGTCATTTATTTCTCAATTATCTGCAGAGACTGTGAATCAGATCCTGATCACACCTGGAAGGGATAATTTGAAGTGTCCTGCATTGCCCAAGTCTGCCATGTTATTTTAGGATGTCTGTGTAATCACTTTGGGGAGAATTTTGCATAACTTTTCTATCTCACCTTTTTACCTGTTTAATGTAAATGTACAGGTAGTGAGGAGTGCACAGTGACATCAGAGGCATAAGCTGCTGTCTTATATACTCTGAAGTGATGTATTGTTAACCTCTGCTTGAGTGCTGACAGTTTTAATTTGATTAAACTTTTGAAGGAGGGTGTAAGTGCTGAATGCCAGAGTAAGATTTTAAAAAATATTTTTTTCTGAAGTACTTTTTGTTTAGGTGAATCTTTGATGCACTCTCATAGAACACCTAATAACATAGACCAGTTATTACCTATTAGACATTACAAAAGTGTGCTTTCCTCATGAGAGTTACAGAATTTATCAAGATCTGCATTGTAAATTATTGTTATTAAGTTGGCAGTTGACAAAAATATGTTTGACTGAAATGCTACTGAGGGAAGTGAAGTCGGTTAATATGAAACTTCCATAAAGGTGTTTAATGATGTTGTCACTGTAATACTGATAGATCTCAAAGGATTCTAGTTTAACACTAATCAAAGAGACTTGATTGTAATACATTTTAGATAATAAAAGAAGTTAATATCTTAAAATTAGGGTTGACTTCTTAAAGACTAATTTTGCCTCGGGGCAGTGAATAGGTTCAGACAATGTGATCTCCAGCTTCTTTTTTCAATACACTTTTGATCTCTAAATATTAATATCATCTTGAGAAAGACTCCTCTAAATTTTTTGTTTAAAAAAAAGTCTTGATGGTGTTCAGATTCCTTCCTTTGACAGTGTCTTTGTATGTGTCAGAGAAATTTCTCCCCTGTGTTTGGGTTTAGAGGATGGTTTGGAGAGCTTGTCTCCTTTGATGGAAGATTCAAGAAGATCCAGAAGTAGCACCAGGAATCTTCTTCCATTTCTTTAGGGAGAAATAGGTGGAATCTGATGTTGCTTCTCTCTCTAGGAAGGAATACAGACTGTACTGGAATGATATAAATGCTAAACTGAAACTCCCTTGCTAGTCAGGAAGTAAAGGAATACTTGTGAATCAGGGACTGGGAATGCATGAACTTCACTGTGCTAGAAGACAATTTAATGCAGCTGCTACTGTTGTTTAATTGCACTGCTGTGGAGGTAAAATCCTAGCCAGCAACTAAAGATGACAATTCAAGTTTCAGAGTAGTTTTAAAGTAGATAATTCAAGTTTCCCTCTTGTGTGTGTGTGTGTGTGTATATCTCTTTAAAAATATATATTAAAAAATATAAAAAATTTTGATTTATACAGCAATCAACAGTTTTTCCTATTTAATGCTGCATATACAGTATTTATTACAGATGATGTTGTCCCTGATGAAATGTAGGAACCAGAAAATGCTGCTCTGTTTAAAATTTTCCTAAAGTTCATTAGTAAAAACAAACCGTTAATGTTGTGACATAAACTGAATTCTAAATGTGTGCCTGGTGCACTGTCCTTAGTTTGTCCTATGGCTGGGTTAAGGAGTAATTCAACAAAGTATTACATGCCATATGTTATACAATACTTTGGCACCAGGGGTGAGTTAAGGGTAGCTCAACCCTTAGCACTGAATGCCCTTGGTTTTGCTGGTTTATGTCACAACTTTAACCTTGCTTTAAATGTAGTTTTTGGGTGTTAATTTAATTTGGCTGCTCTGTATGTGAGACATCTTGCCTGAGTGAATTTAATTGCACCATTGAGTAAAACTAAAGCCATGAACACTGATGCACTACAATTCTAGCAGAGGTATAAGGTTTAGTTTTATATGGCTTTTTGTTTGGAGTTATTAACTATATGGAGGAATAAACCCCCTTTAAAACTCTTTTTTTAAAACATTACAAAACCCACAATGTAAAGTTGCCATGAGCCAGCCAAAAATAATACATATGGCATTCAGGAGTGCAGTTGCTAATTGGCTGCTGCCTGAGAAAATGGTACACTTGGCTTCTACTTAACACTGTGGGTTTGGCAGAAAGCCAGATTTGGGGTGAGGTTGTGAATGAAGCTGCATGTGGTTAGGGAGGAGTTCAAATGATTCATGTCTTGGAAGTTGTAGTAAGCAGTGCAGTATGTACTTGGGTAAGCAGCTGGAGGAAACTCCTCACCCATGTCCTCCCCCACAAACCTTTTCCTGCACCTCCATTTGTGTTGCTGTATGGGGTCTGTAGTCCGTAGCTCAGATAGATAGTTTTTAAATTGTTTACTAAATTGGGCTACTTAGAGATTTAATTCGTGTTTCAACATTTCTTTTCTTTTAGATGGAGAACGGAGAGGAAGTAGAAGTAGAGGAATTCTATGTAAAGTACAAAAACTTGTAAGTAGAGTTACAGGTTTGCTTGCTATCCTTAAGTTCACGTAACTTCCAAACAGCTTCCGAAACTATTTTTGTAATTGATACAAATTATTATCAAACTTTAAACGTATCTAATGCTCAATCCAAAACAGTGACAAGTAAACAGGGGAATACTTTGCATTGGTGGTATAGGTTTGACAGTGTTTTGTTAATTTGTGTTCTCTCCAAAATTAAATCCATAGGTAAAATTGCTCTGCTATTAAATACTTTCAGGCTCATTATTGCATACTGGCTCACGAGCACACACCTGCGCTGTGTAGGTCTAACTGCAACTGTAGAGTAAGTGTGTGCAAACTGCTCAAAAATAACCCTTGATGCTATTTCAAAACAAGATTTATGTTGAACAAAATGCCTAAGATAGCAAACAAACGAGATGGCTTTCAATATTCCAGCAGATCGTTACCCCTCCATGAGAGCAATGTAATCATGGTGAGAGCAGCATGTTGTTTCACTTCTGGACTCTGAAGCTGCATTGCAATCAGTTTTTAAAATAAAACACTTCATAGCTCGATAAGCCCACTTTTCTTGTAGGAAAATAGCACACCTTGTGTATTTTTCCCAAATTTTCTATCTGAGAGAAAGAAATCTGCTTTAAGGGAGCTTACTGCACGTAGTTGACTTCCCTTTCAATATGCTGTCATTTTTGTACCTTTGCACTATATTGTTTATTGTGTAATGTTTAATTGCTTAATTATGCTTTGTTTAGTTCTACTACATAGACATAATTTTTTGCTAACTGTTGTGTCTTAGCACTGGGACTTTTGACAGATTAAATTTATGGAGTGGGACAAGTCACTCTGGCAGAGATACTGTTGCTTTGTCTATGTTGTGACTGTAGAACTGCATTTACAAGGGGGTTTTCTTTTCTCTCTGTCAGTTTTAAAAGATTCACAATCAATTTTAAGTTACAATGCTGTTCTCACAAAAAATTTTATATAGAATGATAGTACTTAAAATATTTGCATCTTTTCATTAACTTATAAAAATCCTACTCTTTGCTAGAATATGGTGCTAAATAGTGAGTTTATTGTGTCTTATATAGTAATTATGTTTTAAGTATGCCAAATAAAAATCATCCTAGCTTTGTGCCAAACTAAGTGTAGAGGGTATGTGTTCAAATTTTGAGTGGGAGTTGTTTCTATTTCCAGACAAGTTTCTCTATTAGTAAGTAAAATTACTCTGAGTAAAGATGATTGGTTAATAACCTGTATGGTAAAGAAGATAGCGTCAAGTTTTCCAAGCATAGCATTACACTGTGCTGGGAAGATCTAGTTATACTAGTGGAATACATAAGGAGTGCAATGAAAGCAGAGTTTTGAGTAAGATTTTTCTGTTTCATCTTCCAGTTCTTACCTTCACTGTCAGTGGGCATCTGTGGAAGAGCTGGACAAAGACAAGAGAATTCAGCAGAAGATAAAGCGGTTTAAGGCAAAACAGGGCCAGAATAAATTCCTTTCTGAAGTACGATTTTTTTTTGTTTGTTTCTTTTAGGAATATTGTTTAAGGAATATCCTTAGAAATTCTTTTTCTGTATGCAAGCAGAACATTTTGAATATCTGTGTGATGTATCAGTAGCACTTATTCTGGTATAAAGCATAAAGCATTCTGGATGCAAGTCTTACAAGTTTATGGAAGTCAAGTGATCTATCCTGACTGTATACTTTTTCGTATCGTTTTGGCTGGCCTTTTTCCTTGAAGTGAGTGGCTAGTTATTAGCCGTGTAAGCCTGACTGAATAAGTACCATGTCTTTTTTTTCTCAGGAGCTGATTATGCCAGAAGAAATGCATGCCATTTTTCTATGTTATGGACTGCTGCTCACTAGGGATTCTAAGCTTTTTATCATCAATTTAATTTCACTTAGAGCCATAAGCAGTAATGTGGCAGGAGTCCTGTCAATAAAAGACCAGATCTGCTGATTTGTGTCTCTGAAAGATTACCTTTTAGAAAAATGCTGTCTTTTAAGAAAAAAAAAAAAAATGTGTTCATGAGCTACTGTGTTTATTTATTTATATTTATTTTTACTATATCATTCAAGCTGAAATAAAAACCTGTTGCAAATTGAAAACTTCCATCTGTTCTAAGTGAAGATACCTGGAATTTTTCTTCTTTTAATCTGTTTCCAAGTGGATCGCAAGTTATTGTAAATACTTGGAATTTGTCATTGTTGTAGAAAAGGCTTTTAAAAATACAGTCTTTAGTCCTCTTGTCTGTCTCTTCTGTTGGAGTGGATCTTAAAACTATAAAATGAAATGCAATGCTTTAGTATGGAAGAGAATCCTGTAAGTTGTTTAAGGCTTAAGAACAAACCTGACAAAATGTGATTTTTTGGAGAAACTGTGTATGCATGCATTGTGTTTTCTCTGCTTTTGAAATAATAATCTTTAAATCTTGCCTGTAAAGCAGTTAGGCAATTCCTGTAGTTAAAATAATCCAAAGGCACTTAGTGTACAAGGCTCTAATTTCTTTATTGCAAGCTGTAGTTTTCAAGAATGCTAAATGCATTGCATGCCATAAGCCTTTTCGATTGCTCATTAGTGAATTGTAATTTCACACTTCATTTAAAATATTCTTAAACATTCTCTCACAGTAAAAGGTTTCACACAGTAATTAAGAGGCCCAGTTAACAAAGTCTGAGAAGTCTGATTCCCTCACGGGGAATGATCTTGCTGAATTGTAGCATTTCAATTAACATGTTGAAGTTTGCCAAATATAAATTCTGTGTCACTGTGACCCAAAATATTATTGCCTGGTGAAATATATAATCATTTTTCCGCTCAGGAAGGGCTAATAGAGATATCTTTTATATTTTTGCCTCTTTCCTTGAACAGATTGATGATGAGCTTTTTAATCCAGATTATGTGGAAGTTGACCGAATCATGGATTTTTCACGTAGCACAGATGATAATGGAGAGGTAAACAAAACTTTTAGTGCATCTCTAGTCATTCATTGTGTTTAGAATTTATTGTTTAGAAATATATTAATTAGAATATATTAAACATTTACAGAAACTACCACTGTGTATGTATGTAGAAAATAGGAACATGTTTGAAAAAACATTGGCTAATGTAGCAGTTTTCCTTAAATAAAGGGAGTTAAGTGAGAATTCCAAACTTCTTATAAGTTATATATAAGTTAAATATACCTGTATTTAAAAGAGCACACAAAACAACCAACCAAAAAGCAACAACAAGAAGGAAGTGATATTTAATACTGTAGGAATATGATGTCCATGCATGCAATGGAGAATTTAACTCAAAATTACAAGGAAGAGTCTTAGCTAAGTCCTGAACTCACTCTTTCTTCATTTTTAATGTCTTGTTCTGCAAAAAAGATGGTTTTGTCTTCCAGGAGATTGCTTTTTGGTCCTTCTAGAATAGAAAACTTCCCTGGCAGTGTCACTGTTTCTGTGTCGCTCTGTCAGTGAATGGTGATGGTTGATTTGTCTGTTATGAAGTTTCTGATAAGAGACTAAGAGAACACAGTCGATTTTTAAATATGTAGTAAAGCATAGAATTGTAAGGGTTGAAATAGGAATATTGTTTTGCTTATAAATTTTAGTCTAACCTAGTGATTTCAAATGTGTTATGCTCATTTTGGTGGTAAGCATGCATTCTTCAGGTTCTCATTTTACTTGGTTAGGTCCTCAAGGTGTCAGCCTGTTTACTTATCCTTCTAGCTGAGTCAAACATTCAGATCTGATCCAGCTTTTTGAATTTCATCTAGCCTGCAGATCTCCTGTAAGAATGGATACATTTTTGTTCTTTCTGTGTTGTGATATAATGTAATTTTTGTCTTAACAAAGCCTGTAATGCATTATCTGGTGAAGTGGTGTTCGCTTCCTTACGAGGACAGCACTTGGGAGCTCAAGCAAGACATCGACCAAGCCAAGATTGAAGAATTTGAGAAACTGATGTCTAGGGAGCCAGAAATGGAGCGTGTGGTAAGAATTGGCTCTATATAGAGGATTTTATTTGAAAATAGTAAAGCAATGTGGTCTTTTAGAAACCACTAATGGGATTTGCTGTATTTGAAACAGGAGCGACCTCCTGCCGATGACTGGAAGAAATCGGAGAGTTCCAGGGAGTATAAAAACAATAACAAACTCAGGGAATACCAGTTGGAGGGAGTTAACTGGCTTCTTTTCAATTGGTACAACACGTACGTAAAACATTGCTTTCTGCTGAATCCTGCTTTGGAAAATCTTTTATAGCTTATTTGAATTAGCAGCCTTTTAAAGTAACCTGCTAAAATGAGAATTTAGAATCATTTACATGACTCATTGTTTTTGCTGCAGGAGTCATATACAAACTAATTTGGGGTGGAACATGAATATTTCAGATAGATTCTTGTGGCAAGTGGTTTGGGTTCATACATGCCCCTGCTGCCCCCTCCTCTCTCTTATGAACTTGAGAGATACATAGAAGGCATATATCCCCGCTGACTGCATCACAAATCATAACATTTATTTAAAATGCAAAATGTTATGATGCCTTTTCATTCTAGAAATATCTGGTTTATTCAGGTTATTGCCTTACTAATTTTCTATGTTTTAAGTTGGGAATAAACCATTCAGCCTGTTTTTATTCTTGCTTTCAGACGAAACTGCATTTTAGCAGATGAAATGGGGTTGGGAAAGACTATCCAGTCCATTACGTTTCTCTATGAGATATATTTGAAAGGAATCCATGGTCCTTTCTTGGTTATTGCACCGTTGTCCACAATTCCCAACTGGGAAAGGGAGTTCCGCACCTGGACAGAGTTGAATGTGGTTGTGTATCATGGGAGTCAGGCGAGTCGGCGGACCATTCAGTTGTATGAAATGTATTTCAAAGATCCACAGGTAAATGCTCTTCATGACTTTTCTTTTTCTCACTCTCTTTGTACATGCTTTACTGTTGTTTATTAATTTAAGCTTCAATGAGTTTTTCAGTACTGGTATGTTAGGTTTCAGTTAGAAATACAGATACATGTATTAAGAATGCTTTTTAATAGTGGCCAGTATTTCTCTGTGAATAAAGAGGCACCAAGAAGTTGTGCAATTTTTGTTTAGAGTTTCATTCCTTCGTGCAAAGTTTTTGTTATTTTGCATTTCTGAGGGGAGCTGGCAGGAGAGATTCTTAATGGAGAAATTCCTTTAAGTGGAACTGAGCTTAAAAGTCGATTTTTGCCTACCATTCCAGGAAAGACCTACTTGCAGAAATTAAACTTGTCAATGCTTCTTTATCAAATTTTGTAAGTCAGATATATTTTGAATCTCTTTTACTGTGCTTAGTTTGAATAGTTGTGAGTGAAGGAAAGCAGAAAAGACTGGGAGTAGAAACAGAAAATTATTTGAAAAACAGAAACTAAGAAGAGCAGCAGATCCCTACTCCTAAGTGCATGGCTTTTCCCAGAGTAAAAAGAATTGGGGGAAAATAAAATGTGCATACATTGGATGTTATTGCAGAACAATAATATCTTCTTTGTGTAAGAGAGAGAAATAGTAGAAGTTCAACCTCTGGAGTACTGTTTTCAGCTGAGCTTTAAAAAGTGATAGTGGTGAATTCATACATTTAAATTTTCTTCAAAGCATTTCATTTTACACCACTGGACATTTTGATTAATAAACTAGAAGGATATAAAATCAATATGGCACACATTAAGTGGATTTAAAACTGGCTAGCTGATATTTCTTGATGTAATTGTTAATGAGAAATGATTTGCATTTCCAGCATAGTTCTTCAGGGATTGGTTCATGTCCATGAGCTGTATAACTTAGAAATGACCTGAAAGAAAACATAAAATCATTACTGAGGAAGTTTTCAAATGACACAAAGATGTGCAGAGTGGTAAATTATTAAGACAGTTCATGGATACGGAGTAAGCTGTCTTAATAAATTTGATCCAATCTAGCACTACTCAGAATAGCTAAATACAGATCTGCCTGTGGACAAGGAATGAAGATAACTCTCACCCATAGGGAGAGCTCAGCTCTGGGAAGGTTGTAAGACAAAAGCAGATCCTTTTTTTGTCATGGCACATGACCAGTTAAACATAATTTCTTACTATGACACAGTGGTTAAAAAGGCTAGTGTAGTGCAAGTGTGTGAGGAAAGAAATCTTTAAAGATGAGAGAAGTTACAGCATTCTCCTCTTTGTCAGTGATGTGATGAGTGGTCCAGTTCTGCTTAGTTCTCACTTCATATCCTCCAAGTGTGTTGAAAAACCAGAGTCTTAGAGCAAAGCTATGAAAGAGATTGCAAGATAGAAAATGTGCTTTTACAGGTAAAAAAACTGATTAAGACCTGTTTTGAAGGTGATGACCGTGGCACAACTTGACATGCTATTAGGGCAAACAGAGAACTATGTACTTAAATATAGCAGAGAAACACGTAATAATTTATATTAGTTAGAAGTTACAGCTGTGTGGTCTAGAAGATAACTTTTCTCAGCAATTTATCTAAGAAACTTTCGAATGAAAATAATTTCTGTGTTTGTTGAAGAATTTTTTGAGTAACAGTTGCTTTATTGAAGTCTAGTGGCCCAGAGAAGTTGTGTATGTCCCAGTCCACAGCAGGAGTGTTGGAACTAGATGATCTTTAAGGTCCCAATCTAGACCATTCTATTAATCTCTAATATTCTTTATGATAATTCTCACATTTAACTTCTTACCTAGATGTATAATACACAAATGAAGCGGGCTTTAAATCAGTTTTCCTGATTTTAAAATAACTTCTTAGCAGAGATTGATATTTTATATAATTTTAAAATTTCAGTTTATACAAACACTGTCTCTGCTGAATTGTTTCCTGTGTTAAAAATCATATTTATTTGCTATTTGAGTGATGCTTGTTCTCAGCACGTTCTTCCCCTTAGCAGTTACTTAGTGTGAAACCTGAAGGAATGCCATATGAAAAATCTCACTTACTGTGCAGATTCTTAGTTATTTTGGCAGTGTTGTTTCATTGATCTAAAAGTAACTAAAAGGATATATAACAAGATGCAGCGGAAAGTTGTTTTTTTCCCCTATTGCCATATTCTTAACTCAATTCTTGCCATGAGTGTGGCAGTCATTTGACCCCATAGTGAGTAATGACAAAGCACTCACGGCACAGAAAAATGAATAATTTTCTGCCAGCTTTGCTCCATGAACTGTCTTAAGAGGAGAATCATACAATTACTACATTTAGGGATAAAGGAGAAATGGAGAGAACTCATCCTTTTGGTGGCAGCCAGCTTAGATGTGTAACAAAATCACCTTGTGTGTTCCATTCTTTGTAAGAGTGTCAGCTGTGAAACGCATGGTAGAAACCGAATTGCAGGGGAAAAATCTCTTCTCTGAGAAAGAGTCCCCATTAAGTGTTCAATCTGGCATTCTCCAAAGTACCATCACTGGGCATATGATGGGAGACAAAAAGGGAGCGAAAGAAGACATGATTTAGCAGCATCATTTCTAGTTCCCTTGCCAGACACATCAACATCAGGCATCTTTGGCTTTTTAGGTCTTAATATGGAAAGAGGCCTCTCAGTCTGAGCTGTTTCTCAAAAAGACAATTGAACATTGAGAAAGCGTGAGTGGCTTTTGAAGGGCAATAACAACAGAGAACATGCATAAGAAGCACCTACCCCATCTGCAGTGGTGTGATTTTTCTGAGTCAGCCCATTTACCAGAGTCAAGTTGTTGTGAAATGCTAGAGAGTAGTCAATAACAAAATAAGTTTCTGCAGTGGTGTGACTTCAACAGTAAGGACATGGTGTTATCAGAGCCATTTTGCTGTGAGGTTCCCATAGAGAAGCCTGTTCTGGTGTTCTTGAGCAATGTAACTGTCAATAAATATCTTCCTAGGGGCCCTTCACTGGTTGGAATATCAAATAAACCATGCGCTTTTCTGTATAGTCCCACCTCTGAGGAGTTCTGCTTTAAGATTACAAAAACTGTATGTGCCAAATACAGCTAATGACAGAGTCTTGGAAAAGAGCTGACTTGGTTTGTGATGGAAATTTACTTGGCTCATGAAAAGGTTACAGCATTTCAGTTTGCTGGCTTTCAAAGCTGCTCACTTAGTGTATCTTCATCTGCTGTTTGTTAAATAACAGCTTTTTTTGCCCCTAACAAGATAAATATTTCTGGATTATGCCACAAAAAAGCGTTGTTGAGCAGGTCATTACTCTCTCTGAAATGTTCTTGATTTGAGTAGGCAGATTAATGCTGAGTTCAGGATCTCAGGTTTTAAATCATTTCATTGAGTCAGTAGCCAGTTCTGATCCCCACAGTTTGGAGAGGATTATATGCAGGTCACTTATAAAAGGATTCAGTCTTGCAGTCTAAAGGAAGAAATGGTCACCTTATTGTAAAATACGTGTTTCTTTTGAAATGTATTCAATATACAACCCATGACAGAGTCCTTTGAAAATGTGGAATGGCTTTGAACTTGTGTAATGCTCATCCTTACAGAGACAGTTATTCTGCACAGAGCCAGTGACACTGGAGCTACCAAATTACATTTTTCTTTGGAACAGCATTGGGAAGAAGCATAACATAATGTCAAAAAGATGCTCATTTCATGGTCCTGGATAATGTTTATTCAGTTTTTTTTTTTTTTTTTTTTAAAACAGTCTTTATATCAGTGCTGAAAATAAGACTGAACTAATGAACCAGTGAATATGGTGTCAGACATCAAGTCAATTGTCCTGTTGAACTTTGCTTAACACAGACTTACAAAAATATTAATGAGTTGTATGCAGAGATACACATTCTCCATTTAGAGGTCCAGATATTTGCTTCTGTCAAAGCTGTTCACTAGAGTTAATCTAGAATCCCCATCCCTGGAAGTGTTCAAGGCCTGATGGAACAGGGCTTTGAGCAACCTGGTCTAGTGGAAAGTGTCCCTGCTCATGGCAGGGATGTTGGAACTAGATGGTCTTCAAGGTCCCTTCCAACACAAGCCATTCTCTGAATTGTAGGTGTTTTGAATCCTGAGTGTTTACTGGGAAAAAAACAAACTGATAACAATCAGCACAATACTCAAATAGTCATAAAAAGGAAACCATAATGCATTTTTGCTGTATTTGGATTGTTTGGGAGGACCTTCATGTACTTTCAATTCAGAAATTAAAAGTGAATTCTCTTGCCAAAGTCTTAAAACCTTATTTCAGTATTGCAGCAATACATTAATGCCTTGAGGCATTAGTATAATCCATATGAATTACAACTGAAATACTTGTATAACTTCTTGGTAATCAATGTGCAGTGATTCTGTGTGCCTATTTACAGGATTAAAAACAACTATCATGAAGCCAGTAGCAAACTTACAGAATTGTATTTCCCCATTTAGTCAGCAATGACTTAATTTGCTTTAAATGTCTTGTCCATTGTACTGTTTTGTATTTTTAAAAAATAAAATTTGAAGGTGAAACAAATTGCTTCCTTTCTTTCCAGAGAGTTTACTTGACCATTTGTTTTTCTTTTTAGGGTCGTGTGATAAAGGGGTCCTACAAGTTCCATGCCATTATCACAACATTTGAAATGATCTTGACTGACTGCCCAGAGCTGCGTAACATTCCATGGCGTTGCGTGGTCATTGATGAGGCCCACAGGCTGAAAAACAGGAACTGTAAGCTTTTGGAAGGACTCAAGATGATGGACCTGGTCAGTGTGAACATCTCTTATCCTTGAGTCTTCTGTGTTTTTATTACTTCTGATGTATGGTTTAATCAAAAAGTAAAAGAAAAGATTTTTTTTCTCAAGTAAATCATCAAGTGTTCAGAATAAGAGAATGCAGATGAGAAAGTATAAAATACCTGGAAGCACATGCATACCTTCAATTTTGGAGTGGTGATATTTAATAAGTTTTTTTTCATTGATTTAGACACAGAATTATGTGGATTCTCCTAAGACAATCAAAATAAATTTATTCTTTCCTTTCTCTCCCTTCATATGACTTAATCCATAGTCACTTCTTTACGGAGACATTTATTTAAAAGTATAATGTGGTCAGGTGGCCAAATTTGGCCATGAGAGTTAAACTGCTCTGCATTAATATCAGCTCTAATGTTAATTTGTTGTGTGGCCATAAGGATGTTCTTTCATATTGACTAAGGAAGGGCAAGTGAGTTGTTTCTGATGCTTGTACAAAATAGGTGTATTAAATTCATAGAGAAAAATAAAATAATGTGAAGATATTTTCCATTTAAAAACCACAATAATTACTTCATTTTGTGCAGAATATTCTTGGAAAATGTGAGAGTAATGCAGTCATGCTAAGCTAGTACCTGTAATTTGGTTTGTAAAAATGCTGTGTACCTTTTGTTTTTCATATTATGGTTGCTGTTAGAGGAAAGAAGAACTTATAGTCTTACAGACTACAGCTAGAGATATGGGACCTTTCACATTAGTTCTTGTTACACTGCTAAATTTATGTTTGGCTTTGGGCTAGTTGCTGAACCGGTTGAGCTCCCTCTCTAAAACAATATGCTGCTTTTGTCTCTGCCACTCTGATGCTCTTTAGCATGTAGTAGGAAGGTAGAACTCTGCTTCAGGTTTCCTATTAGATCCTGTGTTGATCTCCTGCCCTGAGGAGATCAGTGCACTGAGGTCAATTGGAGGTGTGGTAAATCAATGAATTTTTACTGAAAATGATGGGATAGGTTCAACTGTTAGTTTGCCATTTAAAGTTCATTGTACTTGTCCAAGGGATGGGACATTGTGGACCAGTAAAATCTGGTCTTGTATCTTGGAGGACTTTTGAAGCTCCTTAAGTCGTGAAATGTTTTTCTGGGCTATCACTGAAGGAACACCAGAGTACCAGTTAGAAATGTCTTGAGAAGAGTTTTATGTAAGTAGCTGGGGGAGGGGAGAGGAAGTAAAAGTGAGACAGACATACAGTACCAAGAGGAAAGAATTTTATGTATTTTTCCATTGGAGATTATAGTGATGGATTCCTAGGCAACTGTTTCTTAACCTTTCAGGAGCATAAAGTGCTGCTTACTGGAACCCCTTTGCAAAATACAGTAGAAGAGCTGTTTAGCTTGCTTCACTTCTTGGAACCAGGTCGCTTTCCATCAGAAACCACATTCATGCAAGAATTTGGGGATCTTAAAACTGAAGAGCAGGTAAACTTGCACACTTACTGTTCTATTTAGATATTGTGCATTTATCCATTTTATTGTATCTGAACTTCATTACTTGGTTGTTTTTTTTTTTCAAATAATATCTATTTGCTTCCTGGAACACCATGGTGGGTTTATCCCTTTTTTCCCCTTCTTTATTTTCATTTAGTTGAGGGTTTTTTGCTTTTGGCCAAAAGTAATTCTGCCTTATCACTGTTCTGGTGTTTTCGTGTTTTGGGGGGGTTTTTTTAGTCTTTTGTCCATTGGTGTTGCAGAAACAGGAAAAAATTCCCTTTATTAAAATGTAGTGTTTAAAAATAGAGGTGGAGTGTCTTGTAATGGTTACTGGATGAAAATACTTCTACGAGAATTAACTTGTCAGTTGACATTCTTCCTTAAGCATCAGAGTGAAGGGATTGTCCCTGTAACTTCTGTGGAATTTACATCTGAGAGTTTTCCCAATGACTTAAGTGCAAACAGAAACATACTTGAAACCCAGTTTAGCAAGAGGTAACCAAATGGAGGGAGTTTTTTTGTTTGTTTTTTTTTTTTTTCCCAGAAATAGATTTCTTGAGCTATCCAAGAGAAGAAATGCATAAATCAATAGAAAATGAAAGACCGTAGGTGCAGCATGTTTTATATCTGAAATGTAAAACGTTTCTTTATAGGTATCAAAATGTTTTAAAAGGCCAAACCACCCAAATATTAGGAGTTAAATGAACCATGGCACCTTAATTCTGCCCTTTGCTTTCTGTGATTACAACTGCATGCATTTTTGTGTGTAACTTTGTTGGCTTTATCTGAAAATGCAATCTTTGCTATCTCTTAAATTTTGACTGCTTGAATTTGTTGTCTTTCTTTGAGAACAACTCTTTCACACATCATAGTCTAAATTACAAAATAGCTCTTCCTCTAGTCCCTGGCCTCCTGGCAAAATAGGATATATTTCCATAGGTTGTGCATGCTATTACGTGTCAGTCAGAATGGACTGAACCGAATGTGAATGACCTGACTGAAAGTGAGCCAGCTCTGATGCAGAAGCCGTGTAGTCCTGTCAATGAATTGTTTGAACTGGAGCTAATATATCCTAACTCTCAACATAGCTTTTGTATGGCCAGCTCAAAATGACTGGAAACTTTTGAAGACATACATGGAATTATTATTAAAATAATGCCATTGGCTCTGATCAGAATTAGAGTTTGGATTGCTTCGTTCATCAAGTTCAGGAGAACTTCCTTATCTGTTGACATTCAGATGTTTTGGAAATGGGTTTGTCTTTCAAGTGGTGGGACAGGTTATGTGTTAATGACTTGGGGTTTCCTCTCCATTCCTTGCAGTGGTATTCCATGTGTTTTCTCAGTTGTTCATACCTCTGTGCTAATTACCTTTTTTGTTCTGAAGTTGCTTTATTATTAAGGGAATTATGTAAATTCAGGAGAAAGTGTCTTCTGTCCATATTTCTGCTGTGCAGCTCTGCATCAGGAGATGATGACCAATTTCAGGGTGTATTATTAGCTCTTCAGCACTGAGATGGTTTGTACTTTGAGACACAGCCTAAAACAACCTATATGCCAGGTCTTTTTTTTTTTTTTTTTTAAATATGGAATACATTTGAGCTTTTTGTCTAAGGAATTTTGCAAAAACTTAAATTTAGCCTTTTTTTAAAGAAAACTGACATTTTCTTCTTTGCCCCTACCAACCTTTAGGATGTGTCTTAAAGAATATGCCACGAAATCTGGGGACACTAAAAATATCAGTGTCATAAAATTTAACAATTTAATGTATTTTAACAAAATACAGTATTTTCAGTTTTAGACCAGTCCTAAATAATTTTCTACTTCAGTGGATGTCAAAACTAGGGAAGTAAGAAAATAATTAGAAGCAGATACTTAAAGTGGGAAAATAACATTAAATACTGATTAGTAATTAGAAGTGAACTGCAAAAGTTACCTTATAAGTGTCAGATTGCTTATTTAACAAAGAGTTAGCTCTGCATGATTTGTGTGCAGTACTGTCCTTGTCTAGAAGGATAGTTCTGAGTGAGGTCTATCTAATAACAGAAATCACTAAACAGAAGGGCTACACACCAAAAATAGACTTTAGAAATGTTTGTCACTGAATTAACAAGAAGAACTTGCTGCTGAGTCACTGAGGAAAGATTTTTTACAATGCACTCTACTTGGCATTGAGGAAGCAAACAAGGATTTTAGAATTAAGGAAATTGCAAAATGAATGTTTGATTTCTAGCAGTTTTAATTCAGTGATTTTATTAAACATCTGTTTCCCAGGTGCAAAAACTGCAAGCTATTTTGAAGCCGATGATGCTAAGACGTCTCAAGGAGGATGTGGAAAAGAACCTGGCCCCCAAAGAGGAAACCATCATTGAAGTTGAGCTGACAAATATTCAGAAGAAATACTATCGTGCTATTCTTGAAAAGAATTTCACATTTCTTTCCAAGGGTGGAGGTCAGGCAAATGTACCTAATCTTTTAAACACTATGATGGAGCTAAGAAAATGCTGCAATCATCCATACCTTATTAATGGTAGGCTGCCTACTTTTCTCCTCATTTGAAAAATGGTTGTAAAATCATTCTCTAGGTATAAATTCTATTTTAGTGTGGTCTTTTATTTATTCATTTAAGTAGAAAAGTGAAATAACCTTTTAGATTCCCATAGGTATGGCTATCTGCTAGCCAGGGCACCGCTGCTGTTGCAGCTGCTTTTTCCTTTGCTGTTTTGTTCCAAGGCTTCCTGACAGACTTAACCCTGACTGAGTTAATGTTAATATTATAAAGTTTTCCTTTCTGTTATTTGTGACAAACAAGATTTCAGTTATCATGCAGGCTGTTGGATGCTGGCATGAATGTGGTAATTTTTTCTTCACTTATAGTTAGCTGCTACTTTCTTTCTTGCTGTCAAATATCATGAGGTAATAACTTAAGATTTCTGAATAAAAGTTGCAGAGCAAGAAATTGTGATCAAGCCTGCTTTTATGGCCACATGTTGTCAGTTAGTTTTCTTAATTTGACTAGTAAGAGAAAGATTAGGTTGAATGTCATATTGGACTTCAGTGACTTTTTCTGTGTGATGGTATTGGTTTTAGATCAGGATTATTTTTGGCAAGTAGTATGGAATCATAAAATATCTTAAGTTGAAAGGGAGCCATAGGGATTATTGAGTCCAACTCTCTGCTCTTCACAGAACTGCCTAAAACTAAATCATATGACTTAAGGAGCAGATGGTCCTTGAACTCTGACTCGTGGTGCCATGACCACTTCCCTGGGGAGGCTGTTCCAGTGACCAGCCCTGTGATGAACCAGTCAGCTCTGTCTGAAATATGCTAAACCTGTATGAGCTAGCCAGTTCTTCCCTTTGAGGATGTAACACAAGCCTCCATACAGGGTTGCACTTTACTAGTTTCTTGTTTCCCAACTCTGTTTCTTACTAGATATGATTTATGATTGGTTTATGCTGGTTATAGGCATCATGATGAAAGACTGTTTTGTTTTCCAGAGCCATATGTGACTTCAGGATTTTTATTGTATGACTTCCATATTGCAGTACTTAAGTTTTTTTCCTTGACACTTTTTGTTTAAAGGTGGGGGGAAATGCTTAAACTGATTCATGAAATTACATTCAATTATACTTCATGCACAAGTAAATATTGCAGAGATGTGATATAGGCTTACTCCAAAGTACTTCAACTCATCCATGCTGGTGGCTGTTCAGTTTCTAAACTCATATGATATACAGTAAAGTAGCTTTGTGGTTCTGGTGCAGGGTTTGTTGGGGTTTTTTACTTGATTTTTTTTGGCTTAAGTTAATCCATTGTATAAATGAGTTTATCAGAATAGTTTAGACTGTTCAGGTTATGGGTGTCTGAACTGATGCTTCTTGCCTTTCAGCTAGTTTTTAACCTTGCTATTATTTTTCCTTGTTTAATGTTTGTTGAAAGAAAAAAACCTGAATATTTTGCTGCTACTTTGTTTTGTCAAACAGAGTTTCTGAGCAGTGCTTACCGTGTTGCCTGCAGCAGTAATTTTTTTTCCTCAGAAGTCTTGTATCATTTAATATAAATTAGAGACTGATAAAGTTCAGGTGTTAATTTAGAAAACCTCAAATATTTTTTGATGACTGTGTCTTAATAAAGGGAAGTGGGTTTGTCTCTTGAATACATTTGCCTTTCTAACATTTTTGTGATGCTTTGAACCTTTGGACTTGCTTGGTATCATTCAGCAACAGGGCAGGTGGGTTTGGGGAGAAAAAGGAATCCTGATGTCTTAGTGTGGAGATGGAACTAAACAAATACATCCTTTGTAGTTCTAGGACAGAAAACACTCCTACATGCTGTAGTCTTCTGAGCCCAAGGTTTTATTTTGTTGATTGATATTTAACAACTCTGTAGTTAGTGTAATGGTACAAGTTTAGTTTATTTCTGCTAAGAGTTTTTGCAGCGCAAGTACTTACGGTTGCATAGTATTCTCCTGGTGAATGACTTCTTGCAGGAACAAATTCTGTTTTCTAAGCTTAACTGCTTTTATAAAATTCTCTGAATCCTCATTTTCTTCCCAGTTTGTGGGGTTTGTGGGCAAGCAGTAGTGCACATGTAATTGAACGTGTTTTGTTTTGTGTAAGAGTTGCAAGAAAGTCTTCTATATAGCCTTCAGTTAAGGCTATATGATGGAAGCAGTATGGTAGGAGTTGAATGTAAAGTGAGGATTTTGTTTCTTTCTTGATAGATAGATGAGCTCTGTGGTCTGCTGAGACTGGAAGTAGACTTCTAGAGGTAGTTACTGCATGTTGGGAATTCTCCAGCCAACTTGGGTAAAGCATTGTCTGTCGTTTTTCTTACGGCTGGACTCCTTGTTTTCTCCATAGCAACCATTCTCAAGTATTTATACATCATTCCTCTCTCTGTCTCCAAGAACCAGCAGTGGGGAATGCCTCTATACATACATATTTTAGTGCTGAACACCAGAAAGGCTCCTTACTCTGTGCTCTCTTGAGCCCTGGAAGCCTCTCCTAATGAAGAGTAGAAGTGGAGGTTTCCCTGATTGACCAACCACACATTCAGACACCTTCCTTTCATCCCCTGCTAAAAATCAGCTAGAATAGGAAGTAATTTTACAGACCTGCAAGTACTGCATCAAGTAACTTTTGGGTAATAGGCTGCTCAATGGACATGATGTAATTGCAATTGAAGTAGGAACTTTAAAAAAAAAAGATGGTCTTCTACAGGATTTAGCTAGGACAGAGTTACTGAACGAACAGATTTTTGGAGTTATCTGTAGTGGATTTGGGTGGTGCTGAGAACAAGCTCTGATACTGTAAGCTCACCATTCATGACACCAGATTGTGGGTTGGTTGTGGTGTGGTTTGCTTTTGCAGATGCTCTTCTTGCATATCAGATTGCTTCACAGTAGTGAAACTTAAATCTGGATATCACAGTTGAGTCAGAAATAATTGCTGTAACCTGGAAAGGTGACTGAAATTACTGGATATGAAGTGCTTGACAGCCTGCTGTATAGTGGAATTGCAAAAGTTCATAGAGAATTGGAGATTTACTGCCCAAAATTCTGCCTGTTTTACAGAGATAGGCACTGATATGATTGAAGGGAACTTTGAGCGTTTGCTTACACTCATTTCATATGGACTTACTTCTCTTATGTGCAAACCATGAGGAGTGCTGGGAGCAGGGAATCTGGATCAGGAGGATCCAGGGACGTAAAACTACCTTGAAACGCGGTCCCATCTTGAGTCCATCGGGTGCTGTAAAAGCGAGCAGTGCGAGTGCACGGAGCAGCATGGAGCTGTCAGGCAGCCTGCTCTGGGTGGAATCTGGTGCAGGCACTGCATTACAGCAGGCACTGAACCAGCCCTCGCACAGGGAGGGTGCCTGCCCGTGTTTGTTTACAGGCAGCTACTTAGAGCTGGGATTTGAGAGAGAGATGCTCAGCAGAAGCCTGGCAGTAAGCTGTTCTCCCCCTCCCCCAGCCCCTCCATCTTTCCTTGTGCTATTCAAAAGCAGTATTGAAGCTGAATATTGGACAAACTAGAAATACTTCATAAACTACATTTTGTGGGGGAAAAAAAAGATGGCTCAAAAAACGGGTTTATTTGGAGGTGAAATAAGCTTAGAACAAAGATTCCTAATCTTTTACATGCCAAGAATGGCAATCTGATAGTTCTTGGAATTGCCCGCTTTGTAGAAGTGACATAAAAATGGAATAAAAGCATAGAGGAGCTTGAAGAGAAAGCTTGAACTTGGTCTGTAGTCTTCCAGTAGTGAGTAGAACAAGGAAATAGTTGCTGTGGTGCATATCATTCATAGGCAAAGCGAGTGGCAAGAGAGAACTTTTGACTAAATGCTGGGAAGAGTAAATATGTTGGATAGCTTCATTAAACTGAACAAAAAAAAATTCAGTGAAAAAAAAAAAACTAAATAGAGATAAAATAATAATTTCATAGCTGCTGCACCTCCAATTGTTTCTTGTTTGAATTTTGATTTTATAATCAATAATGAAAGGAGCAGGTTCAGATTATGTGGATGTTTAAGGCTGATTTTAGAGGCACAGACATTAAATGTGACTTTTGTCCCTTGTATTTTCCTGTAAAACAAGACATTTTTTTCTTTCATGTTACCTTTTTAAAAGGAAAAAATTCCATTTTATCAGTTGAAATATGTTTAATTTTTTCATCTTTTTTCATCTTTTTTCTTTTTTTTTTCATTGAATTCTGTATGTCAATAGCTGTATGAATTTATTTGGGAAAGAGTTTAGTGTTGTTCAAAAAAGGAAAAAAAAGAATGAATTCTCAGAGTTATCTTTTATTTATGCTGTATTTGTGTATATGTTTGCTTCAAATTTAAGCTTAATATTTTTTATAAATGTTTATTCACATAGCACTTGAAACATTCCTGCAGTTTCTATAGGGTATTGAAGGCGAGCTCATTGTTTATTAATAAAACCCTTTGCAGTGTTCATGTATTGCTGTCCAATCTTTGCAGGTGCTGAAGAGAAAATTTTGGAAGAGTTTAAAGAAACACACAATGCCGACTCTCCAGATTTTCAGCTCCAGGCAATGATCCAGGCTGCTGGCAAGCTCGTACTGATTGACAAGCTGCTGCCAAAACTGAAGGCTGGTGGCCACAGGGTGCTTATCTTTTCCCAGATGGTGCGCTGCTTGGACATACTGGAAGACTACCTCATTCAAAGACGGTGAGAGCAACAATATAATACAATTATAAATAAACTGTGCCTTCCTCGGTGGCCACTGTGTTTAAACTGTGAATTAATCCATATCGAAAGGGAAGAAATTAAAACAGTATTTTCTATAGTGATCTGACTAAAGGAAAGAGCAAACCTGCAGGTTGCAAGTACTGAGCCTTTTCTTTTGAGTGAATACAAAATAACCTCATACAGAGAGCTTTAAACCTCTCAGTTTAGTTCTCAGTTAAATGTTTTTGGTGGGTGTAGAGTTTTTTTAGTTTAGGCCTAAAATTTTATTGAATTCCTTGGAGTGAAAGTCTGTTCTTTACCAAAGAAGACAAAGTAGTATGTCTTTACTGACGAGGTTAGTCTCTTAGTTTGTTGTAGTTCTTCTAACCCCATAGTATCATATTTATCTTTGGTGGTTTTAATTGCATATTCTTCTGAAGAAGCAATGCCATTGCAGTAAAGCAATCCCTATAATGCATCTATTTTTCAGGTACCCATACGAACGAATTGATGGTCGAGTGAGAGGTAACTTGCGTCAAGCAGCTATTGACAGGTTTTCAAGACCTGATTCTGATAGGTTTGTTTTCCTGTTGTGTACAAGAGCAGGAGGTTTGGGCATTAATCTTACTGCTGCTGATACCTGCATCATTTTTGATTCAGACTGGAACCCCCAAAATGACCTCCAGGTAATATTACAAGATATGATTTTATTGAAAATTTTTCTTTGCCTTTTTACTGTGAAATTTTCTTCACCTACAAGAGAAATTATCTGTTGTTGCTCTCTTGAAAACATAAACAATATTATTTATATTAACCCCCGCCACACTTTTAAAGTAGGTTCTCTGTACTGATTATTTCAAATTCTTTTTTCTTCCATTTGTAACCTGTAACCAAATATCTGTCTTTGTTTCTTCAGGCTCAAGCACGATGTCACAGAATAGGGCAGAGCAAATCAGTGAAAATTTACAGGTTGATAACAAGGAATTCCTATGAAAGGGAAATGTTTGACAAAGCTAGCTTGAAGCTGGGCCTTGATAAGGCTGTGCTACAATCTATGAGTGGAAGAGAAAATGCCACAAATGGGGTAAGGATTAGTTTTTTAAGGTGCATCATCAAAAAATGCTATGAATGTGTTACACTTTGCTTGCCTCTTTGCGTTTTAGCTGGAGACCAGTGGTTTTCAGATGGAGTGTAGCTGATAGTTTAAAGTTGAGTTAAATAAGGGCATTGGCTACATGAACTGGCTCAGCCTATCTAATGGCTCACTTATTGCCAAAAGGGGGCAGGTGGAGTCATGTTCCCTCAATCCCGATCCATTCTCATCATTCCACCCTTCACATTGTGTTGATCCTGGCAATTTATGGAGTTCTAGTTAGCTTTTGCTGGTGTAGCCTTTTTGCTTTGGGACTTTTTTTTGCTTTAGCTTTTTTGTTGGGTTAGTAAGTTAAATCTGCTCCTAGGAGGAGTTTAGCTGTCATCAAAGCTAAAGGGATTCAGTGACAATGAATTATTAAGTTTAAACCACTCACATAACTTCACCCTGAGAATGTTGTTGTTTTCTTCTTTAAAAGGTGATTTCAGCATGAATGTTTAATTGACCACATTATCTTAGACTTTAGTTCTTAAAATGCCAAAAAAGGGCAATCCATCTGATTATGCTGTCAGATGAACACATTGGCTAGTGTCAAAAAACCTCAAAACCATAAACTCCTCTTATGTGTTACAGGTGCAACAACTGTCTAAAAAAGAAATAGAAGATCTTCTTCGAAAGGGGGCATATGGTGCTCTGATGGATGAGGAAGATGAAGGGTCTAAGTTTTGTGAAGAGGATATTGATCAGATTCTCTTAAGGCGAACACACACGATTACTATTGAATCTGAAGGAAAAGGCTCAACATTTGCAAAAGTATGCATTGACTTTCAGAGGAAAATTAATAAAATGTGACCAGAATAGATGGCAGTATATTAAATTGCTGTCTGTGTCAATTTATTTTTTCTTTCTTTACACCTGTTCCTAAGTATTGTATTTGCTAATGAAAAGCAGGTATTCTGCATAGCATGCAGTTAAGAAACCACTCCACTTGTTTTTTACTTTTACTAGGCTAGTTTTGTTGCATCTGGGAACAGGACAGACATTTCTTTGGATGACCCTAATTTCTGGCAGAAGTGGGCAAAGAAAGCTGAGCTGGATATCGATGCTCTAAATGGAAGGGTAAGAGCTTTATGACTCTTTCTAAGCACAATTAAATTGAAGATTTCCACCCCCACCCCCCTTCCTAAATTTATATATTTTCATTTTAGAACAACCTAGTTATTGATACACCAAGAGTGAGGAAGCAAACCAGACTCTACAGTGCAGTCAAAGAGGATGAACTGATGGAGTTTTCAGACCTGGAAAGCGATTCTGAAGAAAAGCCTAGCACAAAGCCCCGTAGGCCTCAGGACAAATCACAAGGTTATGCAAGAAGTGAATGTTTCAGGGTGGAGAAGAACTTGTTGGTTTATGGGTAAGATATGCAAATAAGATATATTAATTGTGGTTAAAGATCTGAAAATAAATTATATATAGTAAATAACTCATCCTTCTCTTGGACACATTCACATACTATCATACTGTATAATGCTTATACATACAGATTTTTTTTTTGGTTGCTGTGTATGTAAATTGTGCTTATATGTGTTACTTAGTTTAAAGTATCTCAGTGTCTCACAGATGGCTATGAGCTCACTGGTAAGATAAGTGGTTTTGTGATGACAGAATATTTGTTTCTGGCTTCTCAGTGTAAAGAATTCTTGAGTTAATGAGTTTTAACCTCTCTTTTCTAAGTGTTGAAGAGAGTGATAGTGTATTTTAAAGGACAAAATGGTTTTGAAATCAACAGTCAATCTAGACTTTGTCACCACTTTAATCCAGATATTTGATACTTGATATTTTTCCATTGAGTGTGCTAATTTGAATTTTATCTCCTTGCAAGCAGGTAGCTATATTTGCCTTGTCACCTCTCACATGGTGGCCTTCAGAATGACTGTCTTTTTTTAGGAATTCGTGTACAACAGTTGCTTGTAATAGGTTTCTGGATCAAAATAGGAATAGTTCCTCAAATCTCATAATTGTAGGAATTGGTTAAGGTTCCTATTTGTAGCTTACTGGGACCTTTAGAGTTAAACATATGTACTCTATTAATTTGAGTGTAGTTCAATTGCAGCTTTACGAGCAGTGAACTTATTGCCCGTTCTGTAAAATAAACATTCTTAACTCTTTGGTGCTGGAGATTGGATTCCCTGACGTAACCTGCAAATGCAAAATGCATTAGAGCTAACACAGAAGGTCCCAAGTTGCTTGATACCAGGAGTTAAAGTGAAAGTCACAAATGAAAATACCAGTACCCTGGCTGTTGTATTGAACATATTTTTCTTATAGCTGGGGTCGGTGGACTGACATCCTCTCACATGGGCGCTATAAACGTCAGCTAACAGAGCAAGATGTGGAAACCATCTGCCGGACTATCCTGGTGTATTGTCTTAATCATTACAAAGGGGATGAAAATATCAAAAGTTTCATCTGGGATCTGATCACTCCAACTGCAGATGGGCAAACTCGAGCTTTGGTTAATCATTCCGGTATGTCTACCACAATCAAATAATGATGCTAGTAAATAGGAAAGAATTGCTTCAGTCGTGCTATGTATTTGGTTTAAACTATAGCCATTCTGACATGTCGTAGGATCTTGTCAGATTTTATGAGTAAGGTGGGCTTTGACTTGATCTGTACTTAAAGGGGAAGTCCCCCTGAGACACTTTGTAGAATGCAGTGCTCTTTTCTTTAAATCAGTTTTAAACAAATATTCCAGCATAATTTTTGCTGGCATCTACTGCTGGATTTAATCTCTTTTAAATTGCCATAAATCAGGAAGCTTGTTTCCTTACGGCCATTTAGATTCATGAGAGTTTTTACAAGAAATATTTATATAACACCATTTTCTGGCTAGCACTCTGAATTTTTGAAATCTTCACACCTAAATTTGCATGAAAGTTTTGGTTGATTTTGTTACTTGCAATTTTCTGCACTGAGTTATGTTGCTGTTCAGTTTTTGGTGGTTATGTTACCAAAAAGTAATGAATACTTAGCTTTAAATATATCTTTGTAATGTTGTTTGGGGTGAGAGTCTTTCTATTCAGATCATATAAGAAATATTGGGGGGTTTTCTAGGTTTGTCTGCACCAGTGCCCAGAGGGAGGAAAGGGAAGAAAGTAAAAGCCCAGAGTTCACAGCCAATGCTGCAAGATGCTGATTGGCTCACAACCTGTAATCCAGATGTATTATTTCAAGAAGACAGCTATAGGAAACATCTCAAACATCACTGTAATAAGTAAGTACTAATAAATGTTTCATTTAGAGGTTTGGGATTTTTTTCGACTACATGCTTTTGGCAAGTCCACAACTTCATTCACAACACAGGGCCATTTAATAGGATGTAAAGGCCATTATTACTTTTTAATTTGGGGATAATCATCTTAAAAGATATCTGGATACTTCTGTAAGCTCTTTATGACAGATCAGCACAGTTCTGAAGAAAATTATTCTCTACTTATTAAATAAGAATGGAATCAGATAAGGTTATACTTTTTACCATAGAAAGTAAAGACTACATTCCTACACTAAGTCTATTTCACTTGACAATTGGCTATCTTTAAACAAAAGCTGTTTGCCTCTTACCTTCTTGTGGAGTCCCTCAGGCTCGTATTTAAAGTTCTGTTCCATAGATGTTAAACTCATAAATCCAGTTCTTCATTTTGGGAGTTTCATGTAGTAGTTCACCTATATGTGGGCATATCTTTTCATTCTTTCTCTCTCTTCCTCTCTTGTTCTCCTCAGAGAATATTTATATATATATTATATATATATATATTAAAATAGGCAATAATATAATATATTAAAAATATACAGAATATTTATTCTTTCTCCTTTGAGATGAAATTTCTCACCAAACTCTTTTACCTGAATTGATTTGTCCTGATATTATTTTTGAATCATTTGTCCTAATATGATTTTTGACTCATTCTAAACGTGTTACCAAAACCAAAAGCCCTTGGAGATAAAGGTCATTATATATAATGTTTTATTGTTTAACGAATGTCTCTTAAGAGGCTTTCTTACATATTTTCTGGCTTTTGTTTTGTAGTATCTTATTTTTGTGTCAGTTTTCTTTGATGCCATCTCAGTTTTGCTTACTATATTCTCCATATAGATACTGAACCTTGTCCCTTTAAAAATGCCTTGGTTTAGAGCTGGGGACGTGGTTGATTGCTTTTGGGATTTTGGGATATTTGGTTTTGTTTATAAATTTCTACTCTTCATTGTGTGTATATATGTATCATACAGTTGTAATGCAGTGTTACTGAAAGGTCGTCATTACTTTTGTGGTTTGAATATGTATTATGCCTCATTAATACTGTTTAGTGGAAAGATATTATTGATTTGAAAAGTACCTGTGGGCTGTCAATAGGGGGTGTGATGTGAAGGAGGAAAGGCATTTAAGGGGTTTATTAGCTCACTTTCAAATGCTAACCAAGCTTAATTCTTAGCTGATGACAACAGATACTCATAGAATTATGTTAGTGAGTGCACTTCTAAATAAACTGCATTCTGATTTTTCTGAACTGTTACTCGGGTCTGATATTACATTTCCCTTGCTTTTAAAGTAATACAATTCTTTCCTGTAACATTATTTTAATCTCTCAGGTAGCATGGCTTCATTACTGCTATATTAGTTTGCAGAGCTGACTTCAATTAATCTTTTAAATACTGCTGCATTAATAATACAGCAGAACAGTTACAAGAACTGGGAAGACTGGTAAATATGCAAGAATGTTTTCAGTTGCTATCTTTATCCTTCACTTCCCAGATTCATCAGGACTAAATGAATTGTAGAAGCCAAATGTTTTTTGCACAGGTAAAATCAAGTAGAGGTGAAGCCATTTAATAATCTGAGTAGTTTCCTTCGAAAGCAGTTGAAGTTGGCTATTTAAGAATTGGTGTCCTTTCCTTAAGTACCATGTATACTGGTTTAATGTATAGGACTCCTGAAAGGTGCAAAGAGCCTCTGGTTTTTGGTTTATCTTGGGTTTTATTTCGTGCTTCTCTTCTTTGGCTTGATGTAACAGCTGTTATTGCTTAATACTAAGATGATAGAGACCCTCAACAGCTTATTTACATAGCCACACAGGGAGCAGGGACACCTTACTGGTCCCAGTTACTGTGCACACAGAAAGAAGCATGTCTGACATGTTTTGAATTGTAGACATGACCTTCATTCAAATCCCTGCTCTTCCGAGGTTTGATTGAATAACACGTGTGAAACTGGGTATTGCTCCAGTTGCATCTGATCTCTAACAAGGAGCTCTCAAAACTGGTGGTGGTCTAAATTTTTCATGCAAGTGGGTGATCAGATTACTGCTTCCCTGGTCACCCTTGCTGTTCCAGGAGCAGCAGCAATTCAACAGTTGCTGTGATGGATTTGCGTACAGTGAGAGGGCAGGCTGAGTAATCTCCATTTTAGCTGATACTGGTTTTACTTCATGAACTAGGCAGCAGGGGGTGCCCTGAATTGGGTAAACATAGGAGAGCAGGATTATTTTCAGGTAGATACTTTTTCTACAGAAATGACCTCTTTTCTAGTCTCCTTGAAAAGCCAGTCTGCCATTCTCTCTCCTGCCAGCTTCGAGTGTGACCAAAACACCTGACAGTGCTTCCAAAAATGGCTGCAGTATTGCAGAAATAGGGAAAAATAAACTTGGCAACAAACATATTTCACCTCCTTGTAACAGTTAGGTTATGCGTAGGTAAAATTTAATAGCAGTTTGAACTGTAAAGAATAAAAATAGTTAATATCTCCCAAGGGAAATGGGGGATTATTTTTCCCCCCCATTCTCAGAAGCAAAAAGTTGTATAATCTGAAAAACCTGACATTCCATATTGAGGGTTTATTGTAAGGTAGTAAAACCAGATTTTATATCTCGTTTATTCCTACAACTTCTGATGTGCTTCCAAAAATGGTATTAAGGCAGCAGCTGAGGAAATTTTATGAGATAATGAAGCAGAACAGTTACTGAAAGCCATCTGCTCAGTTGTTTACAAACTTGCTTCAATACTTCAGAGGCAGTGGTAGAGTACGTGTCTAAACTTCACAAGCTGCACTAGGTAGAACTAAATGAAATGCGCTGGGGCCGGGCTGAGCTGGGTCCCTCTCTGTGCAGTGTAAGCAGTTGCCAGGCAGGCCTGTTGGAAGCCAGCAGAAAGCACCACACAGAGGTGATTATGTGCCACCATCTGTCACGCTTCAAGCCTACCATACAGCATGGCTAATCAGCCTTGGCAGGATGATGGATGAACAGCAGCAGCTGCCAAAAGCCACTGTTGGCAAACAGTCCTGAAGTTAAGAACTTTTTCCCCCCTCTGCCTTCCTCTCCAGGGTCCTGCTGCGTGTCCGCATGCTCTACTATCTACGACAAGAAGTTATAGGGGACCAAGCAGACAAGATCTTAGAGGGTGCTGACTCAAGGTTAGTGCAAGTGCAGGTTTATTTTTTGCTTTATGACTCTGGCTTTTGTAAAGTACATGTACTATAATAATGCAGCATTTAAAGGTGGTCACACTTTATCTCTTATGTGTCTGTTCTCAAGCAGCCTTATTATTTTATCAAGCGCAGTGGGTAATTTTCTTGGGGGAGGAAACAATGTGGGAAATGACAGAAGTGGATTTGCAGTTCTGCTAATATTGAGGGATTATATATCTCAATTTAAAAAAATTAAAAAATACTAAGATGTTAAATTAATCGTATTTAGATAACCATTTGTCTCCCCAAATAGCTTAATGTTGGAGGGGGGTGTCTTTGTTGTGGGTTTTTTGTTGATTAATTATTTTTTGTTGTTTGTTTGTTTAACCATCCTAATTATTTTTTAGGGTATTTCAATTTCTGTATTGGGTTTTGGGGTGGTTTTCCAGCTCAAAATTTATATTTACGGAACAGCATAAACCACTTGGGGTTTTTTAGGGTTTTTTTGTTTGTTTGTTTGTTTTGTTTTGTTTTGTTTTAATCTGTGTCCAGTAATACCTTTGAGAATGTATATAATACTGTCTTCACAGCGAAGTAGATATATGGATACCTGAGCCATTCCATGCCGAAGTTCCTGCAGACTGGTGGGATAAGGAGGCAGATAAATCCCTTTTAATTGGAGTATTTAAACACGGTAAGTGGTTTCTCACTCTCAACAAAACTCAGTTGTAAAGCTTTCAGTGTGTAGGACTGTTCAGTCATAATATTAACAAGTATTGTTCCAAAGAACTGTTGGCTTGTATCTCCCTTTTTTCTTGCCTGCATTAAAAACCTAATATGAGCTGTAAATATCAGATGCTGTTTTTAAATGTTTGCAGAACATTTGAGAAGAAAACATTACTTTCTTGGCTGTAAATAAAACAAAGCCATATTTGTTTAAATAATAGCCAAATAGTAAGATAGATCTCCATAAACTTTGCTTCCAGCACTGCTTCACTTGCTAACTCTGCCAACCAGTGTCAAAGTGGACGGTGGGCTTAACCTCTGCTATTAATCTGTACAAGTGCCTCCTGGGCTTTGTTCCAAGCAATATTTCACAAATGTCAGTGTTGAGAACTCCCGGCTCCCTTGAGTGGGATGCAGCCTTGTTAACTTTGAAAGGCTGGGGATGCAGAGCTGGCATGATATATACAGTGAGCGATTCCTGATTATAATCCCAATTCTCTGGAGGTCGCAGAGGTATTCTCAGCAGCCCAGCCTGACTAAAGGGGAGAATGATGGCTTATAAAACCTTTCATGATTACAGTTTGGCTTGAGGCTCTACAGCAGTTAGGAGCAGTGTGTTGTAGTACAAATCCTAATTGAATTGTGCTGTTCTGCCTATGTACAGCAGCTCTGTGTTGTGGGCTCAGCTGAGGCAAGTCTAGTCTAAAAATCATTTTCCTGCAGTGCACTGTTGGGATCTGCCATTTTCCATCTAGTCAACTTGGGCAGTAAAAAAGCAAACAGCAGTTTGAAAACCATAGAGGGAACAGTGTCATCTTACTGACATGCATCATCCTAAACCTAATAAGACAGGTTCGTTGGCCTTACGTATAACCCATGTATGCAGCATTTTTGCAGCCTATATTGAGGGTTCCAGCAGGGCTGGAGCTATTGAAAATACGTGTGTGTGTGTGTGTGTGTGTGTGTGTGTGCATTTCCATTTGCATCTGCGTGTTTCCACTGGCGAGTATTGAACGTTGAGAACCGCTGTGAAAGTCATGTAAGAAACTTAAAGGTTTTTCACTTGTGAAAGATTTTTACCTTACTTTATAACGACATGAAATTTGATGCTTTCTTCACTATCTTACGTGTGTTAATGTTATGGATGGGAAAATGTTTCCGTGCTGTTGGAATTTACCAACATGAACAATTTTTTTACATGAATTAAATGTTTACAGCATGGTGACAGCTCCTTTCTTTTATTTAAAAATAAATTAATGAATCCAGAAAATTGTGCTTCTGCTGCCTAAACTTGTTCTGTTCACAGCTGGTCCTAGCTTTGAAAAAAGCATTTGTCTCTCACTCTGCACACAGGTTATGAGAAGTACAATTCTATGAGAGCTGATCCAGCACTGTGCTTTCTGGAACGGGTTGGCATGCCTGATGCAAAGGCCATAGCTGCTGAACAGAGAGGGACAGACATGTTAGCAGATGGCGGTGATGGGTAAGGAGGACATGAAAAAATTAATAAACTTTATCAGCATTGTATATGTTGGCATGGGTTCATATGTCATATTATACTTATATGTTGCCTGAGGATATGAAGTGATCATATGATGTACAAAGTATGTAGATTTGTTTACACAGTTGAGAATGAAATACAAATGTGTAACTTAGTACAGCATACTGATGGCTTTTGTAGCTTTTTTGCTTTTATCCATAATATCAGCCCCCACTCAAAACCAGTATTTTTCTTGAAAATATTTTTAAAATATTTTATAGGGGTGAATTCGACAGAGAGGATGAAGATCCAGAGTATAAGCCAACCAGAACTCCTTTCAAGGATGAAATTGATGTAAGAACTCCCAGTTTTCTGTAATTACAAATATGTATAATTATAATTGATTCTCCATATTTATTTTTAATGTGTTTTTTAAGCTTGAGAACTACCAGATAAATGCACCTTACAAAGATTGTTTGCTGCTGTGTTTGAGAGATGACATATTTTTCTTCTCAAATTATGACATATGGTCAAAACTGAAAACTAAAATAACTTCTGTCTTCTCCCCAAGGAATTTGCAAACTCACCTCCAGAAGACAAAGAGGAGTCCGTAGAATTACACCCAAGTAAGACTATAGCAAAGAAATTTAGAAGGCAAAAAGAGATTGTTTAGTGAAAGGTGGACTGTTTATATTACTGCATGAGGGGATAGGAGATGTTTTGGGACAATACCACAGAAAGTGTTTTGCTGCCAAATCTCTTCATGCTTCACATTCTTCAAAACAATTACATACTGTCTTGGAATAATCCACATTATGGCTCTCTGGATTTCTAATTACATAGTAGAAACCGTGATGATAAAGACCGGATGTTTCATAATGCAGCCGTTGATGGTTTTGCCGAGATAATCTTGGAAGTTACGAATACGTTGTTTCCTCAGTATGAAGGAAAATTGCCAAGTTTAAGTGAGAATAATAAAGTGGGAAATGATAAGCATAGGTGTTTCCTCAGAGACAGAATGATCTTCTTAGTAATGTATTTAAAGGTGCATTGCATTAATTTAAGTACTTACAATGTTCATAATATGTTTGCATTCATAACATCGAATCATAGTGCTTGATGGTTATCTCTAAATGCTTCACAAGCATTTCTGAGTTCTTAGAGTTGGGTGGTTTTTGGTTGGTTGGATTTTCTATCTCTTACCAATAGTTATCCTATTTCTAATTCATTATGCACCAGTATTAGAGGCACATATTCTTATCTGATAAAATAGGAATCCAGTTATAGCCATAGAAACTTTGAAATATTTAGTGTTGGCTTTGCAGTGCAAATACTTCTCTGTTCTCTAGACAAGCACAGTGAAAGCAACTCTGAGTTAGGGCAACTCTACTGGCCCAACACTTCAACGCTGACTACCCGTCTGCGTCGCCTCATTACTGCCTATCAGCGCAGCTATAAAAGGCAACAAATGAGGCAAGAGGCACTAATGAAGACTGACCGCAGGAGACGTCGGCCTCGAGAAGAAGTGAGGGCACTGGAGGCAGAAAGGGAAGCTATAATAACTGAGAAACGACAAAAGTGAGTTTCCCGGTGATATCTTTCTTTAAATCTGACTTGAGTTTGTGTGTCACCCATACCACTCTTTTGTTTTGAAAGAATAAACTAAGGGGGTTTTGGGGCTTCTAAACCCGTTTGGACTGTTATTTATCCAGTGGCCTCACTTCTCTTTCTTCTTCGTTGACTAGATGGACAAGAAGAGAAGAAGCTGATTTTTATCGTGTGGTGTCTACTTTTGGAATTATTTTTGATCCCGTAAAGCAACAGTTTGAGTGGAATCAATTCAGAGCATTTGCCAGGCTTGACAAAAAGTCCGATGAAAGCTTGGAAAAGTATTTTAATGGCTTTGTGAATATGTGTAGACGAGTGTGCCGAATGCCAGTCAAACCAGATGACGGTAAGTTTTATTTGACCCTGGAAATCAACATGAATATTGTGAGACCATAGAAGTGTTGAAAGTTCATGCCCAGCTGTAATGATTTTGAAATGGGTGTGCATTCAATCCATGTTAAACAGTACAACTTGGTGTCCTTGCAGAGCCTCCTGATCTTTCCACACTGATTGAGCCCATCACAGAGGAGCGTGCTTCTAGAACTTTGTATCGCATCGAGCTGCTGCGAAAGATCCGGGAACAGGTTCTCCATCACCCGCAGTTGGGGGAGAGGCTAAAGCTTTGCCAGCCAAGTCTGGACCTGCCAGAGTGGTGGGAGTGTGGTAAACATGATAAAGACTTACTGATTGGTGCTGCTAAACATGGAGTCAGTAGGACAGATTATCACATTCTGAATGATCCTGAACTCTCTTTTCTTGAGGCTCACAAAAATTTTGCTCAGAACAGAGGGACGGGTAATGCAAATACTGTCTCTTCTGTAAACCTTCTGGGTGCCGGCTGCAGTCAAACACCTCCAATTGTCCCATCCACACCAGTACAAGAAGAAAAGACTACAGAACAAACAGAGTCTAAAGTTGAAGGGTCTGAAAATCCAGCAGCCAAAGAAAAGTCTGAAATCAAAGAGGAGACAGATACTACAGATAAGGACACTAAACCAGACTGTGATGCTGAGGCTGAGCCTGGCTCTGTTAAATGTGAATTGAAAGACATAGAAATGAGTACAGATGTAGATCCAAAATCTATTTCTGAGAAAGGTTCAGAAGAAGATGAAGAGGAGAAACTGGAAGATGATGATAAATCAGAAGAATCCTCCCAACCTGAAGGTAATACATTGGTCAGATCAGTTCCATGTGCTTAGCACAAGCCCCACAGCTGTTGTAGCTCCTACCAGCTGGTAAGTGGCACAAAGGGTGCCATTATGGAGTATGGGATGGGCTACATGTAG
This sequence comes from Brachypodius melanocephalos, assembly GCA_013398615.1. Lineage (NCBI taxonomy): Eukaryota > Metazoa > Chordata > Aves > Passeriformes > Pycnonotidae > Brachypodius > Brachypodius melanocephalos. Next base: position 20,595,680 of record VZSR01001685.1, read on the forward strand.
CAGTTCCTCTGCCCTTCCACATATCAGGTGGCTAAATAAGATTTCATAAGCATCCAGCATCAGCAGGGTATTCCCCCACAATGGATGATTTCAAGGATAGCTTGCTGAGCCAATAAGCATGGCCTCTGTGCTAAATGTGGAAGGCTGGGGCTCTGCTGTAGTAATTACTGAACAAAAGCCTGAGTTAGAAATGTTGTGTCAAGCCTGGTTGCCTTAGCCTATCTAGCTGGGTAGACACTGGATGTTAATGCCTGGCCATGATTGTTATTCAGCAGGAGCAGTTTCTCAGGGTAAGAATTTTGATGAAGAAAGCAATGCCTCTATGAGTACCGCAAGGGATGAAACTCGTGATGGATTCTACATGGAAGACGGGGATCCCTCTGTGGTTCAGCTGCTTCATGAGAGAACGTTTGCCTTCTCATTCTGGCCTAAGGTTGGTTAGGGGTAGAAAGACATGTGTCTCTTTTAATTTAAGTAAAATATGGGAAATGTGCTTGCAAAGTAACAGTGAGCTTTGTGTGATACTGCACTCCTGGTGGGTGAAACTTTTTTCTGTGAATGATTTGTGGAATGGCACTTTTTTCTTCAAGCTCATACAAACTAGCAGTGGAAATAAAAGAAATTGTTCTTTTTTTGTAAAATAGGGTCATTTAGTAAAACAATGGACTGCTGGCAGAGAGTTCTTCATAGGGTCCATAACTTTTTGTCAGCAGAGTCCCACCTCTTGCACCACTGTACAGTTTTGAATTAGGATTCTTTTTCTCCAGAGCAATCAGCAGAATTGAGAGCAGAGACTTTCAAAGATCACCTTTTTATTTTGGGGTGAGGAGATTGTAGGAGAAGAGTTTTGGTGACCTACATGATCTAAGCCATTATGTAATGTTGACAGATGTAATTGTATTAAGGTATCCTGCAAATAAGCAGCAGTTTTAGATAGGATAAAACTGTATCTTATTTTGGTAACAACACAGAAAATTATCTAATATAAAATGTTTTTAAAAATACAAAACTGTAACCTTGTAATAAATCCATAATTAATTTAGTACTCTCCTTTGCAGTAAGGGGAGAGAGAAAAATAAAGTAGTAATAGTCTTAAGCTTACTAATCACCATAACAGGGCCATCTGGTTGGGGCAGGGAGGGGGAAGGGGATAGCAGGGCAAGAGGACCTTGCTCTTAATAGGCTTATTTCTGGGGAAAGCAAGCAGTCTGTTGCAGCTGCCGAGATTTGCTAGTGGCTTTTGCACTGTTTTGCTGTTCAGGAAGCTAACTGATGCTCGTATTCCCTAACCAGCAGTATTTCTTAGAGTTCCAAAGTTGTTACTACTTCAGGCAGGCTAGTGTAGAATGTCCTTAAATACTGAAATGGAAAAAAAATCAAATAATGCTCATCTTCTCTGCCTTCAGCAAGTATTTTGGAAACATGGGCTAAAATCTTATTCCAGTCATAGTGTGAAAGTAGAACAGAAAATCTTTCATCTGTATAGGTTCAGCATAAGTAGACTAATAAACATAATTAGAGATTTTTAGTGTACACGCTTCAGTGAAATTTGAAGTGATAATGGGCGTGGAATGAAAATTGACATTCATTAGATGTCCCTAGGTTGGTGCCCGTTTCATAATGTTGAACTTTATTAATAGTGACGCTAATGAGGATCCACTTCCTAGGACAGAATTACAGATCCAGCCTCTTGGATCTTGAGAACTGCAGCTTTAAGATACTGATTGCAGATGTGTTTATTTTCCCTTCCTAACTGTTGATGTTGCTAACTACTGAAGTTTTGTAGAACAACAGTGAGTTTCTAGTAAATATTTCAATTAGTGTATTGTTACACAGAAAACTTGGTCTGTCTTTTCTCCTTCCCCTCACAATATAAATGCAGCTTTTAAATCCTATTCAAGTTTTATTCTACAAAATTGTGTTAGCTTCTTGCAAGGTGATCAGTTTATTCCTAACATGCGAGAATAATTGTTTCTGAATGTCTTCCTTAGGCTCTGGAAACTGGACTGTGTCATAAGACTTATTTGAGTTTAAAAGGTGACGTTTACACTGAAGGTTCATTGCATACTTTTCCTTTACACAGGACCGAGTAATGATCAACCGATTAGACAACATCTGTGAAGCAGTGCTGAAAGGGAAGTGGCCAGTAAATAGGCGCCAGATGTTTGACTTCCAGGGGCTCATACCTGGGTACACTCCAACAGCTGTGGACAGCCCTCTACAGAAAAGGAGCTTTGCAGAGCTCTCCATGGTTGGTCAAGCCAGCGTCAGTGGCAGTGAAGATCTCACTGCTTCTCCTCAGTTATCAAAGGCAAGGCTGCAGCATTCTCTTTTTTACATAAAACATTTTATCTTGCATGAGCTTCTCTTGTATAAGAGAAAATAAACCAGCATGAATAAAATAGGAAACAAATAGAAGTGTTTCTTTGAATAAAATGAAGGCTTTGTTTTCAGAGTTATATGCTTGGAGTTTTATTTTAAACTCAACATAGCAAACAGAGCTTTACTAATGTTTGGAAATGCTCATTTTTTATTAGGAAGATGCACTCAATTTATCAGTTCCACGTCAGAGGAGGAGGAGACGAAGAAAGATTGAAATTGAGGCCGAGAGAGCTGCCAAGAGGAGAAATCTTATGGAAATGGTTGCCCAGTTACGTGAGTCTCAGGTGGTCTCAGAAAATGGACAAGAAAAGGTTGTAGATTTATCAAAGGCCTCACGAGAGGCAACAAGTTCTACCTCAAATTTTTCATCTGTTACTTCGAAGTTTATCTTGCCTAATGTCTCCACACCCGTGTCTGATGCCTTTAAAACTCAAATGGAGCTGCTGCAAGCAGGTCTTTCACGCACACCCACAAGGCATCTACTAAATGGCTCTTTAATAGATGGAGAACCACCCATGAAGAGGAGGAGAGGAAGAAGGAAAAATGTAGAAGGGCTTGATCTGTTATTTATGAGCAACAAACGGACATCGTTGACTGTAGTAAGACCACAACCTTTTTCTTTTTGTCTCATTTTTGTTCTTCTGTCTGTGGTACTTCCTGAATGTGTTTTAAGTCTTCTTATACTCTGCCTAATAGAAACATACAGTTTTTGCCCAACCAGGTTTTTCTTTGTTTAGAGATGTTAATTCTCTTTGAACCAAAAAGAAGTGTGCACATCAAGATTTTACTCTAGCAAATTGTAGCTGAGTTTTAGGTAGCCTGTACTTTCAAAATTACGTACTTTTTTTTCTTTACAAAATATATTTCTATCAATGTATGTTTTGAGGCTTAAGTGTGTCTTTCTTGATGTGTTGGAAAGGGAGGGTCTTGAAGAATCTTGGAGGACATTTACTGGAAATGCAAAAAAATGGTTTGCCTTTAGCACTATGTTCTTTATTGTTCAAGGATGCTAAATTTTCAAAAATTACCTGATGCAATGATACTACTTTCTGTAGTATAAGTATTTAAACCCCATTAACTCTTGCGTATGCAAAATCTTGAACGTTTCACTTCAGTCAGTCCCTGAAATTATTTCTCCAGCTGTTCCTGTGAAGGGAAGACTAACACAGATGTGATTGTTTTCAGGAGGATGCAGAAGTGACCAAAGCTTTTGAAGAAGATATGGAAGCCCTGCCAGCAAGGAACATTCCATCTCCTGGTCAATTAGACCCAGACACTCGCATCCCTGTAATCAATCTAGAGGATGGGACCAGGCTGGTGGGAGAGGATGCCCCAAAAAACAAGGATCTAGTTGAATGGCTTAAATTGCATCCTACTTACACTGTAGATATGCCAAGTTATGTACCAGTAAGTATGTCATTCTAAAACTGTTGTTCTATTGTATTAATACAAAAGTTAGTTTTATGGACGTCAGACTGAATTTCCTCACATTGGGCATAGTCATTCGATTTTGTAGCTTGCTTTTCAAAAGTTTTCTCTTTATCCACCATTCCTATTTTAAGTGACATTGGGCTGTTTGATTTGCTTTTCCTTTCTTAATATTTGTATATAACAGCATGTTAGAACCGTGTTTGACAAATTCTGCAGAATTTCTTGCTCTGATACAAAAATATTTTTTCTTACATAACCTGAGAGTAAACTTTATTAAGATCCTGTCTTAAAATTGTTGTGAGAAGGGGTTCCATGATTGGTGATTTTTGTCAAGAAATGAAAAGCTAAAAAGCAATAAATTTCTCTTCTTTCCAGAAGAGTGCAGATGTGCTGTTTTCCCCATTTCAGAAGCCGAAACAAAAACGACACAGATGTCGAAACCCTAATAAACTGGATATAAACACCTTGACAGGAGAAGAAAGGGTACCTGTTGTAAATAAACGAAATGGAAAAAAGGTAAAAATTAAGTTACTTCAGTTGAGGTCTTTAATAATGTCTTTGCATTTGGAAAGCAGGTTTTCTACTCCAAGCTTTGTCTTTAAAAGTTCAATAATTTGGCATCAGCAGTTTTTCTTACTGGACTGTGCCACCTTGTTCCTTTAATTCCTTCTTTGCTCTTCTGATACATTCATATTAATCCACCTACGTGAATAACTCTCACTTTTTGAACCTATATAGCACATTTTGTCCTCAGATACAAAATTTATTACCAGACTTGCCAAAGCTGCAGCACTTTACCGCTTTTTTAAAACATGATTTTGTCAATTGAGGTATCACTAGCTGGTGTCCGTGGAGTTTTCCACAGTAAACTGAATGTCTTTGCTGCTGTCCTTCAGAGATGAAAGTGTGTAGATAGAAAATGTCCATATAAGTAGTTGTTTGCTTTTGCTGTTGGGTTTTTGTTAAAGTCATAACCTTGTCTTTTGCATTAGATGGGTGGAGCTATGGCCCCTCCAATGAAGGACTTGCCAAGATGGCTGGAAGAAAATCCTGAGTTTGCTGTTGCTCCGGATTGGACTGACATTGTTAAACAGTCTGTAAGTGAAACTCTCTTTCCATGTGTCATTGTAGGTTATAGCACAGAAAAGTTGAAGGCTGTGTAAATTGATTATTAAGTCTTTATCTGATAGCTGGTTTTGAGAAAATTGTGGTGTCTGTGTAGGAGTTACCCAGCTTGGGAGGAGAGTGGTGTCACGATCCACCCTTAAATAGTGGTCGTGTTTGGTGATAGGCAGTTGCTGCAGAATTGGATTGAAATGCACTCGAAAAATCAGCTACAGTTAAGGCAACCTTTGACATTTGTTTTGCATTATTTTTTGTTACAAGTAACAATCCTTAAAAAGCACGGGTATTTGTACTTTAGGAACTACTAAGAAAATATTTGTCATATTCATAACAGAAATACCCTTCATTGTCTCAGTAATCAGCATCAAAGGAATAGGTTTTCTGCCTTTTATTTTAGAACACTTGTTTGAAAATAAAGGGTAAAATTCTGCAAGTACTCAATTTAATAGAATATTACTCTTCTGAAATTCAGTACAAATATGAAGATATAAACTTGCAACTGCAGCATATCAGGGTGGGGGTTTTTAATGAAGTTAGAGAGTTTTCAGCATGTATTGTTTTACTGTTGTGTTTAAATATTAAAAAATCTGTGATCTTGATTTCTTCAGCTTTCTTGTTCTAGTGCCATTCACTATAGTTCTAAGCTAGTCACCATTTGCCAGGGTGAAAAAACAAACCACTTTGGGAGTATGCTGAAATCTCTTCTGTTTCTTCTATCATCATCAGTTAACTGCTGAAAGCTAAAAAAGCCAGTAGAGGATAAAGCTTGTTTTTTCACCTTCCCTTTTTAGGGTTTTGTTCCAGAATCCATGTTTGACCGTCTTCTCACTGGACCTGTTGTGAGGGAGGAAGGAGCAAGCAGAAGAGGAAGAAGGCCAAAAAGTGAAATTGCCAAAGCAGCTGCAGCAGCTGCTGCTGTAGCATCAACTTCGGGAATCAACCCACTACTAATGAACAGTCTGTTTGCTGGAATGGACCTCACAAGCCTCCAGAACCTACAGAACCTGCAGTCTCTCCAGCTCGCAGGCCTCATGGGCTTTCCACCAGGGCTAGCAACAGCTGCTGCTGCTGGGGGGGATGCTAAAAATCCGGCTGCCATGTTGCCTCTGATGTTGCCAGGGATGGCAGGACTGCCCAATATGTTTGGACTAAGCGGATTGTTGAATAACCCGATCACGGCTACTACTGGAAATGCCACTACTGCTTCCGGTCAAGGAGAGACTGAGGATGGCGCTTCAAAAGCTGAAGAGAAGAAAAATGAGAATGAAGAGGAGAACAAAGACTCTGAGAAAAGCACAGACACTGTTTCTGCTACTGACTCTGCGAATGGATCTGTCAGTGCTGCTACTGCGGCGACTACCGCCACTGCCACCACTACCACCACCACCAACACTGGATTGCCCACAAACCCTCTGGCCTTCAATCCTTTCCTGCTGTCTACCATGGCTCCTGGCCTCTTCTATCCATCTATGTTTCTACCTCCAGGACTGGGAGGATTGACTCTGCCCGGTTTCCCAGCACTAGCAGGACTTCAGAACGCAGTGGGCTCCAATGAAGAGAAGGCTACTGACAAAACTGAAGGAGCTGCCTTTAAAGATGAAGAAAATCTCGAAGGCAGTGATGCAGAGGAGAGCCTTGATAAAACTGCAGATTCCTCCGTTTTAGAAGATGAAATAGCACAGGGTGAAGAATTAGACTCACTTGATGGGGGGGAAGAAATAGAAAACAATGAAAATGATGAATAACCAGTACCAGTTACAGTTAAAGTGTTTTAAACTTTTGACAAGTGGTAGTCCTACTGTTTACACTCACAGTTAATGTCCATACTTAGTTTTTATAAGCTGTTCTGTAACATAGTGTAGCAAAAAAAAAAAGTTCAAGTCATGTTATACAGATGTGTCAAAAGGTATCTTGGTCATTAAGTATTGTGCAGTGCATTATTTATTATCCCTAGGAGAGATGAAATTTGAGAGGTGATCATGTCTTTTTAAGGAAATTGACATAATGCTCTGCTTTTTTTTTCTTTTGGTACCATTGGTATTATGAATTAAGCAGCAATTTGTAATCAAGTGGCACTAATAGAAGGAAGTGCTGCTTAAAGGAAGGATGAAGTTATATATTTAATTTTTTAAATTTTGGTTTTCCTTTTTTTTCCTTTTTTTTTTTTCCTTTTTTTTTTGCTGTGAAGGTCAAGATGAAATTTACCATACATATCGTACTCGCGCTTCATTTTGACTGTATGGGAGTTCACCCGCTCACATGCGCGCACACACCCACACACACACTCTCTCTCTGACAATCTTCATGATAGTGTGAATGTCTCTGTCTTGAGACGCAGCAATAATAAGGCAGCTGTTGAATGTGAAGAGTACCTTTTGGAAATTAACCCGCGGAGAAGGTTCTTACAGGATAAAGCTACAGTTTAATCGTCTCGTGATCTTGTAATGCACTGGTATAAACAAAAAGAAAAAAAAATCAGGTACCTTTTTTAAATTAAAGGACTTTGTTACTTTAGCCACAAAGCTAAACAGCATTACCTCAACTCTAAACTAGCCTTGAAGTTTACAGACATGACTTTGTAAATGTATTGTTTTTCTTTGTTGTGATGTCTTTTTATTTTTTTTTTCTTTGGAAACTGCTATCATGTAAGATAAGATGTAAATTGCTGCCAACTGTAGTAATGATGCTTTTAATAAAAGTGACCCATGATATGCAGAGATGTAATTATAGAATGTAGTGTTTAGGGACATCAAAACTGGTGTTCACTTTCTGTATTTGTATTTGTGGCTTTTTTATAGCATTTTCCTGCTATATTCTTTATAGATTAGTGGCTGTAAATGCTGAACTGATCGTCTTCAGGGGACTAGGCAGGAAGAGAAACCTTGAATTGCCTTCATATTTTCCACTCTAAGTAACTCTACAGAAATGCACGCTAAAATCCCTACTTTACTCTTTCAAAGGGGCATGAGAGACTGAGAATACTTTAAATGTGTTCAGCATGTGATAATGTGGTACACTAAAGAACAAAAGGGCAAAAGAAAAATGAGGCTTTAATAGGCACAATATCTAGGTCATTTATCCTTGGTTAATGGGTAGAAAAACACAATGCTGTAGTGACAGCAAGGGATACAAAGGCTCTGTGGTATCCTGTAGACCAGAGCTTGTGATGCCAGAAACCACTGTGTCAAACAACCTACATGAAACTAAAACTGACCCACTTTTTATAAAAACCAGTGTCTCTTCTGGAGAGCTACCGATTTGTACCCTTTTGTGACCTTTTGATATTGGAGATAATGTACCATTTGAGAACTTCTGTTTTCACCGTGTTGTCACCTTGACACACACATACACAACGAGCTCCAGAGTGAGGATAAAAGGTTAGATTTTCACTGGAGTACATGAAAAATTAGCTATTTCAGTAGCCAGCTGTGGGTGGACCCCTGTCTTTAGGACTAATGTTATCTGTGCTTTTGGAATGCTGGAGAGCTGCAAACCTCGCTCTCATGTACACTGTGAATTTGCACAAGAGCTCAAACGGGCAAGTATTGCAAGGCCAAAATTTGGTCCCCAGGGGGATATATGAAAAGGGGTGAACTTGGCTTGAAAAGAATATTTCATGAACCATGAAAGTAGATGAGAAATGAGGGCTTAGGAAGTGATTTTTGTGTGAATGAATCACAGGCACACACTGTTGAAATGAATAGATGTCAAGATGTCTTGTACTGCCACTTAAATAGATCACAGGGAGTTAATGAAGGTCAGGAAGGATTCCCCCTGCATGGACATCACTGAATGGTTGATGAGGTGTGTTATTCCTGCCTCTTTCTAAAACATCACACATAGACCACAGCAAAAAATGAGAGGCTGAAAGCAAAGGCACATTAACTTGGGCAGGTGTGTTACATACTCTGTTGCATTCATTTGAGCTGTTTTTTAAGTTGTTATTAAATGCCTTGTCTTATTTTTTTTTCTACCTCTAAAATTCCCACTGTAAGAGTTTGTAAGTGCTTCACATTGTGCATATTCCACACATGGTACTGAATAGCAGGGGGTTTTGCAGTTCATTTTTATAATTTCCAGAAAAGATTTACACAGACTAATGATATCCCTTGGGAGAACCCTTTTTAATTGGCAAGACTAGAAATTATATTGTTAAATGCCATACTAAGTCCCTTTCTCCTCTGTCAAAATGGGGAAGTTTTGGTAACTTCTATTTTTGCCTATAGGTTTTTGACATGGAAACATCCAACTCATGATGTTGGGTGTCCAAGTGACAAATGAGTGAACCTCACTCCCCATGGAAGTACAAGCATGTTCCATGATGGCATTACTCATCTGCCTTTCCTACTCAGGAAAAAGAAAAGCAAAATTGGAGAACTGTTGCAAAGAGCAAATGCCATGGGAATGGGAGGGCCTCCATGCTCTGTGCTTTCCAAACAGCCTTGCTTCCTAGAAGACTAACAGACCCCCTCACCTGTTGGAAAGGTGGTGACATTTGATTTTTGGAAGGGATATGGGCCCCTGGTATGAAAAATGAAGTGGGGGGATTGCCATCTAATGTCCAAGAAATGTATTACATGAAAATATGAAGGTTTTTCTTTGATTTGACAGAGTTTTTACATGTTAATTATTGCAAAGATTCTTACGGAGTTTTAAAAGTGTGTCTAAATGAATAAAAGCTTACGTGAGTAAGATGCATAGATCAGAAACTATTCTGCACTTGATTCACATTTGGAGCATCCTTTCTGTCTCTCGTGATGAGGAGCTTTTCGTTTGCCACCAACCATTTTTTGCTGGACCTCCTAATGGCCATGAAAATGTTAATGGGCTTATCAAGGAATATAGATTGTGTTCTGTGTTGCTTTCAAAAAGAAGGTACCTGTGTCAAAGTACAGCAGTGGTCTGCATGCTAACATAGCCTATTCTGTGTGCATGGTGTGCAATCCTGCCAAGGGAAAGAACTGAACAACAACAAATCTGCTCAAGCTACTACAGATGCAATTTTTAATAAGGGGGTTATAAAGGAGAACCTAGTTCAAGTGTGAGTCTTGAAAATTGTTGCTGATGAAATAGGGGACAAATTCCTAAACTAGTCCCAGGTTTTTTCAGTCAGCTTCAGTCTCTTGTCTTGTACTGATGTCTAATATCAAAGTGTATTGCTTATTGGAATTGCACATTTCTATTGAGGACCTTTGCCATTGAGCACTTCCTCATTTGAGAAGGGCTTAAGATTGAGGGGAGGGAGGGATATCCAATTGTATTTTTAATATTAAGCTTCCCATTGACTTTTGTGAACAAAACTGCTTGGGACATTTTAGACTTCTGTTGTTTCTGCACCACGCATTTCAGCTACCTCTGAATCCTTTACGTCAGGGCTGTGGATCAGGAAGTGTCAGGATATGTGAGGGCTCTCAGACCTGTTGTCTCCACACTTTTCTGGGCACCTGTAAGATGCCAGCCCCTCAACGTTTCTGCCTCCTCAGTGGGAAAGAGTGCTGCCTACAGCTTCTGCTTCCATGCTATGCAAATAACCCTTTGTACCCTTTTGTTCCCCTCTGGCTTCAAATGATGCCTTGGAGAGACCTGGAGATGACTTCTTCCGTAGACAGGTGATGTTTGAGGTGTCTAGTTTAATCATTAGCTTGAGTCAGCTGTTCTAAGGAGAATATGTGAAGGAAATTCAGTTCCATGATTGACAGTTGCTATGATCAAACTTTGATGGGACTTATAAAAACCTTCCTTGGAATGCAGGGTGAAGGTCCCAGCTCAGTCTGCATGCATTTCTAGATAATAGATTTCATGCAAAAGAGCAAACACTTAGTATAAGGAACTATAGTGCAAAATACATGTTTTCTAGAAGGGAATAAATCCATGTCACTGGATGTTTTTGTTTCCTCAGCTCCTGTGGATTGCTGTCAGCACTGGTAAAACCATCAAAACTTAATCATTTGAGCTGTATCTGTTGCTTAGTGCAGGTGGTTTCCAATCTGTTAATTGTCCTCCCTCAGTCTGCTTAAGAAATGTAGGTATTAGTGATAGCTGGAAGTCAGAGACTTCATGAAATCCTGGTATATATATTTAATATCCTATATTAGAAACAAAATCCCCACCCCTCCATTTAGAAAGTTCGCTTGGAGTATGTTGATGCAAGTACTGTTAACTGGGATCTCGCCACGGAAAGTCTTTGCTTTTTTCAGTTCCAGCTTTTTATGTGTGGTCCTCATTAACCTAAGGGGCAATATGGAGATGTTAACCACAGATTCATCAATCTTCTGGGCTGCTGCAGCCATGAACTGAATGGCAGGCAAACTGTAAGCCTTAAAATGTCCAGTGATGGTGCACAGCTCCATGGGCAAGGAGCGGTCAACTCTGATTCCACAGCTTCTACAGCTCTCCTCTTCTTGGATGATGCACTGGCCTTCCAGCTGCCGGGAAGTGCCGGGAACCTGTGGGCTTTGCAGGCAAAGGAGTTGGGAACGGCAGTGCCATCGGTCTCCTCCTCCCACAGGGTTTCTGCTATTGTTGGGCCTGGGGAAGGATTTGCATATCTGTGAGTGCAGAGCTGATGTTCCCTCCCTCTGCTCAGAGGCCCTGCAAGGAAACTCCGTGATCCTTCCCTTTTTTTTTCCCCTCGTCTTTTCCACCCCCCCCAACCCCTTCTTAGGGCTAGTGGAAAATAAGAGACGGCCATTGTATTTCACTGCAGCAGCATTGTTCTGCACCAGACAAAGATGGCATATTTTTCTGAACCATAGTTTCTGCTCTTTCAGCCATGGCTGGCTACTGATGAGCAGCTGTGCAGACTCTGAATAGCCTAAGGCATTTCCTAAAACCATTAGAAAATATGAATTTTCCCCAAACACGTGCCAAACCCCTCTCAAAAATATGTGGCAGGAGGAGGAGAGCAAAGTCTTTTCTCTTTGTCCAGAATATATTTTCCTAAAATGAAACTTTCAAGGCATGCCTGCTTTCAGAGAAAGCGTAGAAGTTCTCTCAAACATATCAGTTGATTCTGGAAGAATATTTTAAAAGGAAAAAAAATGTAATAATTAAGGATTTTTTGTGAAGGAAAGAGGTGAAAGCGAAGGCTTTAAACTAAGCTATATAATTTTGCTTTAAAAGCCAGACAGGTGCTGGTAATAAATAGCTGAAGAAAAATGTTAAAAATCAGTCCTGTTCCTCATCTGCCATGCATGTGACATTTCTGAAATATCATTTTGGGCTGTCACTGTAAGGACATGCTTTTTCTTCCCCGTCATCTTCAAGTTCTTCTCAACCAGACTGGCCATCTTCTGCTGTCTCAGTCTGCAGCAGGCTTGCCATCTGCTATATGGCTAATCAATTCACAAAGGTGCTGCTGGGCAGTGCAGACTCCCTGTCCTCTGCCAATATTTTCTGGAAGTTGTCAAACATAGCTGAATTTGTTCTCAGCTGTCACAATCATCGCATTGATTCCAGCTTGTAGCACTCTAGTGACCAGTGGGGTATGTGCTTTGTTTTGCAAGCAGCGTTTGCTCTTTTGTGCCTGTTTGATTAGGCTGGAGCTGTTGCTGGAGTCTGAGGGAGCCTCTCTCGGGCTGCAGGTAAAAGGTGCCCTCCCACTGTTTTACCTTGCCCTCTCCCAAGTTTGAAAGGTGAACCCGTGGGCGAATCAGCAGACCAGGACTCCAGATTCAATTTCTAATTCTGTCTGTTTCCCTGAGGCAGTTGCTTTAATTGCGGTTTCCAATCTTCCGAATGGAGAATGACACTTGCCTTCTTCACAGAGATGTTGTGAGGCTAATGTTAGCAACAATCATGCAGCACTCAAACCACCCTGATTAGGACTGCCTGGGTAGAACTCCGGCTCATCCTTGAACATGACAATCTTCATTACATCTTGGGCTGTCGTAGTACGGCGCCCCTCAATCAATGGCTGCCCCCGTACGATGGCAAACCTGCTCCCCTGCTGCGAGGTACCAAACCTGCCACCTTCTCTCCGTCTCCCATGGAAAACTGTGTGCCAAGCTGTGGGTCTCGCTTCTCATTGTCCTGCTGAGTTCCCACTGTCAAGGCAGGGCCGTGGCTTTTGCTTTCGCTGCACAACCTGCTACCACTTGACCTTGGGGCCGCTTTTTGTCCTGACTGCATAGTACATCACAGAAATGGGAACATAAATCAGTACACTGACTTCTTCAGGATGGTGGTAGTTCATGTTTCTTTAATGTTTCTTTGGTCATCCCTGGATATGACAACGCAGTTGCTTCATCTAATACAGTTGGCAAAGTCGCAAGTTCGGGCACTGGTTTTAAGAGGAAAGATTTGCATCATTACAGCTTCATGTTCTCCACAAAAGGCTTCTGCTGCACACATTGCTCTGCTGGTGGGGTAGAGCTGAAATAAGGATGGTAGATTGCTAAAGCTTTAGTATATTCTAAGCTAACAACTTCTCTTTCTCCCTGGTCATGCAGGTGTACTGAAAAGTCCTCCTTTAGTGCTTTCTTGGCTCTGCTACAGCTGCCTCAGTAAGGGAGCCTGTGGATACATCAGGGACAGAGAGAGAGAAGATAGTATTCCTGGATTTTCCATCCTTGTCCACTTTCTATCAGATAGCAAGAAGTGGTTAGATGATGCTTCCAGTGTCCACTGGTCTTCTAGCAGAAATTGTAGTTTTAAAAAGACCTTAAGTCTAGATTCCCAAGTACCAGTTTCTATCAAGGAGCTCCTGTCATTGGCTCCATACAACCGCACTGAAAAGGAGCATTCAGAAGAAGAAAAAGGTATCTGCTGGCTTTAATGCTCAGTGTTTGAATTGAACAAGCTTTTCATTGCTCTATTAGTTTCCCTTGCCATGTGAAGAGCTGCCATAATTTCTTGCCTACTGTATGCTTATATTTAATCCAAAGGAAAACAGCAATTTTCTAGAAACCATGAGAAGCAAGCTCCAAAATATCTTTCAGCCTGTTTTCAGTACGTGCTGCTAAATACTTCATGTTTGTCAGCTCTTCTTGGCACCCTTTCTATGTAACAGCCTCTAATGATTTTGGATCGGCTTCTCTGCTGTTGTTGGCTAGTGGGGATCACACCATGCAGTAACAGCACTCCAGTGTGTGCAGCATGTCACCACAACCATTTCAGAGGTGGCTGCTTTTAACCTGGATTTGGAATGGGATTTGCAAAACTGTTTCTACCAGTGGATTTCACTGTATACAAGTTAAAGGATGAGTGGGTTTCCTTGCACACTGTTTAATGAAGCCTTCCTAAAGCAGTTGTGAGTTCACATACCAAGAGAATCTTAACTAAATTGGAACAAATCATGCTTCTCTGCCATGTGCATTGCTTATTCCTCATGGAGAGGAGGCTTTTTAGATCTCTTCTTAGGCCTCATGCCTCTGGTGACCCAAGCAACATTTGCGTGCAATGGTATCAGGTTTTCTTGCTGAACCTTTACTGTTTGCACTACAGAAATAATCTGCAAGCAATTGTGGAGCTGGTTTTTATGCTTGTCTTCACTCTTTCTGAGAGGTAAGGGAGAATATGTTGTGAGCAGGCTAAAGCAAATTAAATCTGCACAGATCTCTTTGATGACCAATGTGCAATAAGGTTGCACGCAAATGTCTTTGTGTCTGCTGCTTGCGGCAAACAGAAATTGTCACAGGCAAAATCAGAACCAGGAGTTCAGGGAGGAATGTAGAGATTTCTGTGGGAATACTGTGGTTTCTCTGCCAGGTTCAAGGTGGCAGTGATGCCCCTGGGGTGCAAGGTGAAGACTGAAGGGGTCTGTGGCTGATGGAGTCCTTCGTGGAGCTCTGCAGGTATTGGTGAACTTTGTTAATGGAGGCTACAGCAAGGGCAGGGAGAGGCTCCCTCATTGACACTGTTATCTTGATCAAAATGCTCGGGAAGGGCTGGCACAAAGCAGCTCTTGCACCATCCCATCCTAGGCAGGGTTTCTGGCAGATCAGCTGCCTGAGGGAGGGGAGACAGAGGTGACAAAATCCTCTCATAACCCCGTGGAAAAGAATGGTTTCATCTGTAAGATGATAAATTGATGGTATGAATCAGTAGCAAAATGCAGGGCCTCTGTCATGATTCCCATCACCTGCCAACAACCACTCAAGTTTAGACATGAACAGCTAGAGCCTCTCTGTAAAATGTGTGTAGGATGGGAACATGTGGCACAGGCTTCTCAGTGCTCACTAGATGGGTGCTGGGTAGCTTTAAATCACTGAGCACATTTTTAGCTGACACAGGCTGTGTTTATGCACATGGCTGTTGGGAGGATGGAAAAGGTGAGGATGCCATCTCAAAAACCAAAATGTCACCAGATGACCTGCTACCTCTGGACTACCTCCCCGTGTTCCTTGAGGTCCTGGCCATCAGATTTTGTGGCTTTTAAAAGTTTATTTTCAGGTCCTGGCTTTATATCCTGTTTTATGTTTTGTTTATTCCCTTTAGTTCTATTACTGACTTACAATTGTAGAATTCATGTGCTTGCTGGCACCAAACCTCAGGTGAATCTACTGCTACCATCCCCAAAGCTAAAGTGCCAACAGCAGCTACTGAAATCCCAGTAGTGATGGATGTAACACCAAGTATTGCAGGGAAAAAAATCTGTAATCCTCTCAATATTTCTGCAGGTGTGAGTCCTTACCCTGATAGAAATAAAGGCGTAAAACTAAAAATGAAAATGTCATTATGAAGTACAGGCAAACTGACCACTCCGAATTTGTTTAGGCATTACATTTAAATTTTAGAAATCAGCCAAGCGCCACACCAGTAATTCAAGAAGATATAAATGGCTACATTATAATGAGCAGACACCTATTTTAAGTATGATCTATGTTTTAAAGAAAATTCATTACAATAAGTCTTACAATACCAAGCTCTTCAATGAATTTTTCATGTCTGCATAGCAAGATATATATAAAATGATCGTAATCATACACCTTTGGGGCAATGCTGAGCACCAGCTGTTTCACTGATGATTTATAGGTTGCCATGTTCAAGGTTAATAATCAAGAGAAACAGGTTATAGTATGCAATGTATTTATGTCAGGTTAGAAGTTCAGTAGCGAGGATATGATGTTAAGATGATACGTGCAGTTTCAATCAGCTACATGCCAGTTTTCTGGAAAATCAAATGCAGCCACTTTCCAAAGGTAAAAAAAAAAATAAATTGAAAAGTTACTGAGGCTAATTTTTGTTTTCAGTTCAGCACTTTATTTCAAGTCACAAAACATCACCCTGTGCAGCAGCTCTAGCCACTGGCAGGGGCACTGTTGGTGGCCATGGTTGTTTCCTCCCTGGATCCAGCTACATCCACATGTCCTCCTGCAAGAGGACCCTTGTAACTGTGATTGCCAGGATCTGATCTCCCATGCAAGATGGTTTTTGTTGTTTAAAGGCTTGAAGTCACCATCTGATGCCATGGGCCTTTTTAAAGTTGCTGAATAGTTACCCCTTGCCTTACCAAGGGAACTGGAACTTTCTGACACAAGCCAAAGGTACGAGCTCTTCTGCTGAAGCCTGAGGAGCTGTAGCTGCTTTCAAACACCAGAGTCCCTGAGCAGGGCCTTGGAGAATTGGCACTGCAGTGCACTGCTTTGCAAAAACCTTTGCTTCTTCCGTTCAGCTTTCCTGAGCTCCCTTGAAGCTGAGTGCTCATCCCCGGGAAGTCAGCAACTTTCTCCACACACTGTTGTGATTATATTCACAACAGGGAATTCCAAATAAGATGAGGAATGGGGCTAATTCATTTCAGTGAGATGTCTTTAAATCTTACCAGATGCACTAATAGCAGACTTCTCTTTGGATGAAAACAGCTGATCCATCCCATCCTTGCATTTTCAGCTGTGTTAACGCTGGGCGTGACAGGAGGTGTGCTGGTGCCAGGGTCAGGTCAAGCTTCATGCCCACAGTCTTGGGCCACTGTGGGCCTTCACTGAGGATTTTTTTGGTGCTGAATGTGAGGTGAAGCAACACCCCTCACCCACAGACCCCAACTGCATGCTTTGGCTGTTTGATGTTACGCATCAAGATCTGTCTCTGCTCCCCGCTGTGCATTAATGTATGCTAAACAACCTGTTGAACTTATAATAACAAATGCAGCCCAGCCTCTAAACAAATGGCAAGAGGCACCCCAGCATAATAAAATCACCAGAGAGAGGGCAAGGAATAGGACACAGACGAGATTTCATTCCCATAAATTGCCTCTCTATTACACTTTGAGTATATTCACAATAGGGAACTCCAAATAAGATGAGAAAAGGGGCTAATTCATTTCACAAGGATGGCTTTAAATCTCAGCCTATATCCATGCTAGAAAATTAATTATGGCTATGATGAATGAAAGGAGACGTTATATCAGTAATGAACATCACCATATCATGCTTTCTTAGCCCAATAAAATTTTCTTTAACTAAGCAGTGGCATTCATAAATGTCAGCAAAGCAAAACAGGAAGATAATAGGATATGTTGACCTGGATGTAGGCAGGGGTGCCTATGGGTACAGGAAAATCTGTTTGAAGCCTTAAGTGTTTGTGTGTGACTTTAAAAGGCCAGGCTCTCTGAGGCATTTCACAGAGCAACTGACGAGGAAGTAGAGAAAAAGCCAACAAAAATGGGTGGTATAAACATTTTATTGAGAGTTGCAGGAGATGGTGAAGGGAGCTGGAATCCCAGGGTGAAAATTTGGCCATAGTGAAAGCAGTAGTAAAACTAATCTTGACTACGGATTCTGGTCTTACAGCATCCAAGTCCTGAACAAAATAACCTAAACAGTCTTATTAAGCTATAAGACTGCATACCTGGAGTTATTACTGAAGGGCTTGTGCTCAACCTTTTGTTTCACTACTATGTCAAAGTGTACTGGCCTGCCAGGGGCCTTTGGACAACCCAATGTCCTAAAAGAGGGCCAACCACCCCTCACGGTCTTCTGTTCATATTCACTTAATCTGTTCTTAAAGACCTTGCGAGACAGAGATCCCATAAACCATGCTGTGCTTCACTTGCATTTTACCTTACTCTCCTTGCTGTAGTTTTTGTTATTTGTGTTGCTTCTGTTCTCTGTGAACATGGAGAATCAACTTTTCCTTGGCAACAGCATTTTCTAGCTTGGAAATCAGCTGTGTTTCCCCTCAGTCTTTAGTCTTTGGAATGAGCCATGGTTGGCCCAGTCTCTCTCTCTAGGTTGTCCCTTCCAGACTGCTCCCGTAGTCTTAAGGCACATCCTGGCACTGGCTCCCTGTTAGGGCTAGGACAGTTCATGTAGCCAGGTTGCTTCACCTGGGGTTTCAGCTCTTCCCATTCACACCCCCTGTTAACCAGCTCTCCTCTTTTGCCACGATGTCCTGTCATTTTGTGTTCAGCTTGTGATCCTGTTTCCCAGAATGTCCTCTCAGTTGTCCCCTGGCTGGTCACACCTCCATGTCTTATTTCTGCTGGATTCCAGTCTGGTTCTGCTTCTCACCAGATTGCATGGATGCCTCTCCACTGCATTACTTTCGAATGAAAACCTTTTTCAAACATGAACATAGCTGTCCAAAATATTTTAAGCATCTCCATCAAGGCGTGATTCTCTGTTCCTTGCTGAATGCTGTTTGTACCAGGTCCTGGGAGAAACCTCGAAGAATCTGCTTTTAGCTATAAACTAAACCCTTTCATATAGTTTCCAATTTGATTTTCCATCATATTGCAGGAGTTTGAGTTAGAGCATGCTGCCCCAATTTGCTTAGGAGGATGTTTGGAAGACTCTGTCAAAAGCCTTGCTAACCTCAACTATATCCACAAAGCCTATTACTTTACCACAAAATGAAATTAATTTGATTTGATGCCATATGTTCTTAACAAACCTGTCTTGGCTGAATGTCATCTCCTTGTTCTCATCTGTGTGCCTACAAATAGTTTTTTTATTTTCCTGGGAAATGAAATTAAGCTGACAGTGGTTTATAATCCCCAGCCCTCCTTCCCCCTCACCCTTCCCCCTCTGCCCCACGCATCCTCTTCCTTTCTCCAGCCACACTACAGCCTCTGTGTGTATTGCTGCTGTGGCAGGCTTGAGCCTTCTGCTGAAATTTCCGTCCATGCTTTCCTGTCCTCTTTTTTTTTGTTGTTGTTGTTGGGGTTTTTTTTTTTGTTTGGTTTGGGTTTGTGGGGTTTTTTTGGTTTTTGTCTTTTTTTTTTGTATTCCTCTGGTGCAGTAACCCTCCCTCCCCATCCAAACCCCTCGCTCCAGCACTCCCACAGGGGATGGAAAGCTGCTGTTTTCCCTCACATGTCATGACACTTGACCACTTCACCCTCAGCCAAACAGCGAGCGGCTTGCTGCTTAATTTCAGGATCCAAAATACAATTGCTTTTTAAACTCCCTATGGACTCTTTCCAGGCTACTGCACAAATTAAGCCTGCCTCTCCTCCTTTCCCCACCACTTCCTTTCCTTTCAGAACAGAAGCCTCTTCCTTCTTTTTAAACTTTTATATAGTGCCATAAATGCATGTGGAGGTTTACCGGCCCTGGATGAGACCCCCGGCTGCCCAGAGGATTTTGGCTGCTCGGCTCCAGGGAGAGGGTCCCCTGCACAGGGCTCCCCTCCCTCTCCCAGCGGCACTGCGGACGCCAAATGGGAGCAAAGCACCTCTCCACTGCCAGGGACTCCTCGGCAAATGGTGCCGCCCCATCAGAAATGGTTACAGCTTCCTGCCTTTCCGCGGGGGGCTGAGCTGCACAGGGATCATCCATGTGTCTCCTGCGTGGTCTCCTGGTTTGCACCCGGAGCAGAGCGGAGCTGCCCTTTCGTTTCCTTTACATGCTAATGAGCTCAGCTGCTCTGGCAGCAGCGAAGCCGGGCGGGGGGGCTCAGCTGCGAGCTGCATGCGGCCCCAAAAACTGGCAACAGCATCTCCAAAAGGACAGAGAGAAGCCCCGGGATGGAAATCAGCCCTTCCCTGCTCCGTCTCTGGGAGCTGTAACCCACCTCTCTGCAGCAAGGGTGGTGCCACTCAGCAAGAGTGGGCTGAGGGCATCCAGCGTCCTTTCCTCTCTGCTGACTGGAGAGGTTTCACAGAGCGTGGCCCTGGGAACCACTGTCACTGTGTTGAAGGCCAAGGACAGTTCATAGTTCAGCCCCCAGCCAACGCAGTTTGGCCATCAGTTCCCGTATGTTTTGTTTGGAAGTCTGCATCAACCGTTTTATCTTTAATTCTATCTACATCTGCTAACCAAGTCGAGCTTCATGTGGTTTCATCCCTTATGCCCGCAGTCAATTTTCTACTGCCTTGCTCAGCATCCAGAGATGCTGGATTCTGCAATGGAAATAAAACTATGAAGACTTTCTGGTTAAGAGGCCTCTGTAAATATTATTTACTATGAACGTTATAGCAACCCCCCCACACAAAATTAGTAGTGAGTGAAAATTAACTGTTGATATGACCCTGCTTTGGTAATTAATGTATCTCCCTAAATGCTTACAGAAATATAAGCATCAAATACGCACAATACTGTAGATTTCACCTTTTACACTAGTCTGGTTATTTCATCAAACTAAAGTAGTTGGACTGCAAAACTTGTCTAGTGAGTTAACAAATCTTCAGAAAGCAGAAGTTACAGGGGACATCCACTGTTTTGACATTTTAATCATTTTTGTCTTTGAATTAAATACTCCGCTTCTCCAGTGTACTATAAAACCATCTTTGTGTAGGTACTTTGCATGCTGTGCCATTCACAGCCCCAGCTTAGCCCCACGGTTCTCTTACTAGGTGTTACCTGTTTATTTAGAACAAAACCCGAAACAACACCACCTAATTGTGTGAGGACAGACCCCC
The DNA here is from genome assembly GCA_013398615.1 of Brachypodius melanocephalos. Lineage (NCBI taxonomy): Eukaryota > Metazoa > Chordata > Aves > Passeriformes > Pycnonotidae > Brachypodius > Brachypodius melanocephalos. The sequence continues at coordinate 20,616,420 of VZSR01001685.1, forward strand.
CAAACTCCCAGGTGGGCACAGCCGTGTTTTGGGGTGCAGTGGCCACAGGAGGGGCTGTACTTGTGCCGTGCACGGGGCAGCTGCCCCAGCTACACTGTGTGAACCTGAACTTTGGTGTGAACCTGAACTTCTGCATTTCCTGCCTTTGTGTTGTTTTGTTTTGCTCCATTGTTGGCTGGCCCGGTCTCCCCCCTCCCCTCGCCAGCGGATGCACCCTGAATTCAGCGTCTTCCTATTCTCAGAATCCCTCCCTTATTTTCTCCTCTTCAGGCTGTGAACAAACTTTCGTGCCTTTTCCATGTTTTGCTTGATTTTTCCAGCGGCTGAGTCAGCATCTCCCTTTCCCTGCGAGGCAGCAGCCCTTTAAAGCCGCTGTTATCTCGCAAGCGTGCCATTTGCTGCAACCACCACCTAGAGCGGCTGAGATAAGTGACGCAGTGGAGGGAGTAACCATCTCCTCACAGCCCATGAATGCTTCCAGTCAGGCTGGGAAATAATAGAAATATTTATTCTCTGGAAATCTTCCCGCAGCTGCTCTTGCTCCCTCTTTGTTTCACCCAGTGCTGCCTATCTCAGCGGCAAACGGATGGAACAGGGAAAGGCTTGAGCCTGGTGCCAAGTCCAGGTTTTCTCCTCATTACAGGATTTTTAGTGAGCAGAGATCAGCTTTGCCCCCTCTCCTCCATGACAGCCTCGGCCTCCAGTATTGAGTGAGTGGTGAGGTGAGAAATGAGGCAGTGGTACCAAAACCTCCTTGGTGAGTGTCCAGCCCGAGGTGCCATGAGGCAGAGGACCAGCCAATGCTGGCAGCTGGGTGCTGTGTTGGGAATGAGAGAGACTCTCACTTTTCTTGTAAGGCCACTGAGAGCTCCAGTTGTCACCGTTTCCACAGAAGGATATAATGGAGAAGAGGCCCTGGCACAGGCACTGGTGAAAGGTGTCATGGTGAAGAAGAGAGCACTGGCATGCCACCCAGCAAAGGTTTGGTCAGGCTGGTTGAGCCAAGAGGTAATGGAAGGAGCAGTGAGAGCCAGGCTGTATGAGCCTGTGCAAAAAGGGGAAGAGATTCAGGGGGAACACAGACATCCGGTACTTAGAGACCTTTCAGCACCCCTTTTAACTTCTCTGGGTGTAACCCTCAGGGTAGAAACCGAAATTGCAGCTTAGCTGGAAAAATCACGCAGCATGTGTTATAAACACCCACTAGAGCTGTGAGCTCCTACCAAGGAATATCCTTCCTTGGTATCCTTAATGAGCCGATGCTCAAGTTAAATGGAAAATTAATCTGCTCTTCTCTCTGGAAATATTTGTCATGTAGCCATTTCCTGCAATGGGGAGAAAACTGATTTCTGGTGAAAGCTCCTGTTTTGGGAGGTACGTGGTTACAGGGGAATCTGCCATTTTTCCATCTAACCAGCAACTTCTCCATCAGCTGTTTGTGATTAACCTTTTTCTTCTTTTTCTCTTTGCAAACCAGCTGAAGATCAAAGGCTCAAAGCTGGAGCGCCAGGTTTATCTCAATATGCTGTGACTGAGTTGTGGGTTTTGACAGGCTGAAAGTGGCTGTATGGGGCCTGGGCAACAGTGGCTCCCTGTTCTTATTTTGTACCTCTTTCTGTAAGGGATAACTGGTGAACAGTCAGGGGTGTGCTGAGAGGCCAGATACTATGGCTTGCTAATGATTTTTCTGGGGGTTTAACTTTATTCTCTGTATTTCTTAGCCATAGCAGGCTACAAGTGCTATCAGAGAAAAGTCTCATGCTGATGTCTTTGTATAAATACATGTTTATTGTTGTATTGAAAAGTGCAAGGAGTTGCTATGAGATAGAGCTGTACTTCCTGTGGTCTGCACCAACTGAAGGATGGCCAAATTCATCCCCATGAATTTTTGCTGCTGCCTACGTGCCTGCTTGCGTCCTGCTCTGCTATAGTCCACGCTGTGTCCCACTGTGGTGTGGTCCCCAGTGTGCATTTTTTTGGGTTCATTCCTGCCCTGCAGGCTGCTGGAAGAGACGGGCTGAACCGTGCACAGCCTCCACGGGGCTCCAGCTCCCCGTGGAGGCTGTGCGGGACCTGTGAAGAGCCATCTGTGCCTCGGGACCCCTTCGTCCATCTCCTCCAGACGCTTTCGCCCAATGTATCAGGTGGAAGTGGCTGGATCTTGACCAATTTTTAATTACCAGTGCACTGATTGAAACGGTGGCAGCGCTGGCTACCTGGAGTCAGTAGGAATTGACTCCTGTCATGTGGTGGGTATAATCTGCTCTCACTGTGACCCTGCTGTGGGACTGATGCCAGGAGACCAAGAGCAGAAACCGGATTTTCAGAGGCAGTGAAAGCCCACAGCTTCTGCTGGAGGGACAGAGAGCAATGAATCCTCTGTGACACTGTGAATATCGGGCTACGGTCCCTGGCCAGCCCTTCTGTGTGTGGGACTGCTATGAGATAGCATTGTGGCATGCCATACTGTGTTCTCAAATAAAGAGAGGAAGGAAAAGGATTTTAAGTAAACAAGAACAGAGCAGTTCACAGAGCTGACCGCCACTGCCAGGCAGCCTCGTCAATAACTTGCATACTTGCCTCAGACTGCAGATTATTTCAATGTCAGCACAGATGCCATTTCTGGAAACTCCCTGCAGACCAAGGACATCAGAGGAGCCATTTTATTGTACTTGATGGGTGAGTGCAGGAGGCAGAGGTTAATAAGACTGGTATTATGCACAGAGTATGCAGAACGAAAAGGCATCACGAAAAGTTCGTGTGAAAAACGTTTCATTTTCTACATGCATGCTGAAGAAAAAAAAAAACCTATCATTTCCTCCAATTCCCGTTTTTAAATGCACATTGATGACTTTCGCGGCTGCTAACGTGTGTAACGCAGCGCCGTAAGGCTCTCCTGAGCATAAGACTTCTCACCTAATATGCACATACTTAACTGCCTCTGAAACTCATTTATCTACACCAGCTACTTCCAGACTCCCTGGCATAAAACAGTTTTGCACCAAAGCTGTGTTTGTATTCTCATATGTGACAACACCACATGAGGTGTTTTGGTGTTATTTTGTAAAGTCTCTCTTTTCCTACGCGTGAGCCACATTTGTCTGTGGGTGTAAGGAAGCCTTCCCACCCCCTCTGGCTTTAAAGACCGATCTGAGAAAAAGCAAGAGTTGCATTTTGGAATACTGCAGAAGTTTAGAAAAGGACAATATTTTTCTGTATACTCTAAAAAATACTTGAGAGCATAGAGAATTTGGGATCACATTTGCAGATACTCTCACCAGAAGTCACAGTGAGTTTTGCGGCTGTGGAAGCTTTCCAAAACCCACTGTGTGCACAACCCAGGTGGCATGCTGCTTTCAGGTGAGTGCCATGACACCCACATGCCCAAAACCCTGGGAGGCACATACGTGTTTGAACGTGCCAGAGGGCTTCCAGCACCACCCCTCTTTGTAAAGGTGACCTTTACATCATGGGCAAACCTCCCTGCACATCAGGCTGTGAAGGCACATCTGTCGTTCCTAAATAATTCTTGGACAAGCCTTCCTAAATTTTTCGGGGAGCATAGCAGACAGAAGGAGAGGAAAAAGTTTGCTCTTGCAAACCTTGGGGTCTTTGCAACACTGCAAAGGCAAAGCTCAGGGAGATGCTAGGAAGGGAAGGGTCTGAGGTCACTAATCATCACATAGTTCTGGAGGGCTGAACAGGGACCCCAGCACAGCAAAGGTGAAGATGCAAGCCCCCAGTGATGACCATGGGATGGGATGGGATGGGATGGGATGGGATGGGATGGGATGGGATGGGATGGGATGGGATGGGATGGGATGGGATGGGATGGGATGGGATGGTCTGATGTCAAGCAGGTGGCTGACTGAGGTCAGTTCTCTAAGCAGGAAGCACCAGTTTGTGATGTGAGAGAAGGGAAGAGGGTGCCAGGATGTGCCAGATCTAACAACTCCTGTCCGCATTCACAGCAGCCATGAGTGCTTACAAAGACCAAATACTAATGCGTGTGCTGGCTGAGTGCTCAGGCTCAGTGAATGCTGAGAAAGCAAAGGGGCTTCAGCTATTTTGAAGACAACAAATCCAGACAAAAGATGCAGCAAAGCCGACTGTAACAGCATATGCCACAAAAAGTTAGCTCCTCGTCCTTTGTAGGCAGGATGGGCTGCAGCTGCAGCACAGGGGGAGCGAGGGGGGGCTGAGCAGGAGTGCAGCTGCTCCCATCACGTGGAGAGCCCACTCGGCACCTCCTGGGGAAGGCTCAGGAAAGAGGAGGGAGGGAAGGAGGGAAGGAGGGAGAGAGGGGGCTGGCCCCAGGATCTGTGATACTGCTGCTGACGGGAAGCAGATATGTCGGATGAGGGGCAGCAAGCACCAGGCTGCAGCAGTACACCTTGCATCAAGGTGTTCCTGTGCAAATTGCCACCTAAGTAAAAAAAAATTAGGAGCCTTGAAGGTGATGAAGTTGATTCTGGACTGTATGGAGATTTAGAAAGACTCTTGTGCTGTCCTCCAGGAGTCCTGAAGTGGTTTCTGTTCATTTGGAAAACGCAACACTTTATTAAGGCTGTTGATTTACCACCAGTTGAGCTGGAAGAATAATAGATGGATAAACTGGAATTTTTTATTTTTCTTTTTAACCCCAGGTGCTTAATAAACTCATTCTCAAACAGACAAGCATATATATTACAAATTAAAATGGGATGTTTGGGAAGCAGCAAGTGAATCTGGATGGAGAATCCTTCATATTACATCCTTGAAGCTATTTTGCAGATTTTTCAGCTTATCCATCAGGGTTCAACACACAACAGTGCTACAGGACAGGAGCGATATTCTTGAAGAATTTAAGCACATAAAGTTAATGATGTGAGAACAGGTGTTCACTGCTGTAGTTGATGGGGAGGAGTTTGGTATGGCATCTATATAAGGACAATATGAGCAGTGAGAGATTAAAATGCATACGGGTAGCAACAAAGAGACAGAATACCAAATAGCAGAGATGCCACATGTGAGCCATGGGGTGATCCTGAAAAGGGTTAGAAAAGGTGCTGCTGCAAAGGTTAAAGCCATAACTCAAATGCAGATTAAAAAATAATAGATTAAAATCAAGCAATGGATGCTGCCCAAGTGCCTGAATACTCACATATTACCTGAATGAAGGAAAAGGGCTACAGCACAAAGCAGACGGAGTCGAGGTGATGGCATGGCAGTCCTGGCACCATCCAGCCAAAACACTTGTGACCACAGCGGTCCCCTTGCTGGGAGTGACCTCTCTGACCTATCAGTGGGTGTTGCTGAGAGCATTGTAGCACCAAATGGTGGCTTCTTAGCATGGGAATTGCGATTAATAGTGGATTTGAGCACTCAAGTTAATGCAATTTCCATTACTAGACCTTTTTATCGTTCCCTGCAACTTTCTCAAATTAATTCTAGCTTTTCTTGCTCGAGCTTTCCTCATGAGCGACTTGTTGTTCGAAGGGGTGGGGGAGGGGAAAAAAGCAGGAATGCAACCAGAAATCCAGCCTCCTTTTTGATTCTTACAGAGGGGTTTAACCAAATGCAACCATTTGACCTGAATATTCCAAATGAAACCAAATAGATTTTGTTCAGCCATAACACAACCTCATAAATCCCTGTGGAACAATACAAATTCCAAGAAAACCAGAGTAATTCCTTCTGTGTAGACATAGCAATACCAGATTAATGGGCTGGGGAGTAGCTACCATACAACTGTGAACATACTCAGCTCTTGAGCAACTTTCTAATTTTTTTTTCTCCCCACCTTTTCCTCCTGGGCTGCCTCTGAGCATCATTTCAAACTCTGCTGAAATACGTAAGATTAAGCTCTACTGAAATGTCCACAACAAACAGACTGGAGGATACAAAACCTCCCAATGGCACAGGAAAAAAACACTTGCTGTGAATACAGACAAAGGAACTAAAGAGGGCATAAGGACCTCAGGCTGCTGGAATCTAATGTCCTTTTCTGTCACTGTGTGGTCTTAATAACTGGTGTTTATCAAATGTCACTTTGTCATATTATTAGTTGAATTTGCTAATAGCGAGGCTGTTGCTTATAACCTGTCTTACCAGCATGGGACTGGGATGAGAATGTCAGTATGAGTTTGCCTTAAAGAAATGGAAATAAAAACAATGGGCAAAAGCATTGGGTGGAAAGAGAACTGATGCTGTTGAGAAGTTGAGATCAGAGACACAGGGAGAAGAGGATCTTGAACCTGCTGCCTAACAGGACTGCAGCTTCTCAGAAAAGTGTTTCTCCTCAAGGAATATTACATATTTTTAATGCACTGGAGCCTACCTATAGCTCCAGCCTGTGCAGCCTGGTGTCAAACAAAGCCCAGAAGTACACATTGCCTGGAGCACAACAGGATGTGATGATAGGCTGAGAAATCTGCAGAAGACACAAAAGATCAAGCCAAATCCTGCAACTTGCTGTTCGTTTTAGCTGAGAGATTAAAATACCAGCAGAAAAGAAAGAGATGGAGCAGATGCAGCATCTCCATGGGGCTTCTTCTCACAGCCGCTTTCCTGTCCCTGTCTTGTGCTTTCTCATCCTCTGGAGTGCCACGGCAGTCCCAGTTACTAAAAAGGCGCATGGAGCACCACAGCGTGCCGGAGAGGGTGCCCGTGGGGGGCAGCGGAAGGATGGATACAACCCGAGGCAATTCAGAGACATTGAGTCTTCTCTGGAGGACACGGGACTGCCCCACTTTGGAGCAAGGAGCCATCTGCTCTTCAATGCAGAAACTCCCAGCTTCCTGGTGCAAGATGACATCCAGGCTCTTTCTGGAGAGGCAGACGGGATGTTCCATGCAGGCTGGGACACCCTGGCTGCGTAGTGAGCAGTGGAGGAGGGAGAAGTTTGGTGGCTCTCCTCCCTCTCCTGGCCAGGACTGCACTCATCCACTTCCACGGTGCCTGACCCATGATTTCATAGGGATACATCCTGATGAACTCAGAGTTATTGTCGCCATGTGGATGATTACCTTCCCCTGCAATGACACCTCCTTCTGCTTTGGGAGAGAGACCCAGGTGGGCTGGGGGACCCATTGCTCTTACATAAATTTAACAACTAAAAAGGTTTCATTGAACTGGAAAAAAAATCTCAGCAACACAGGAAATAAGTAAAGAGTAATTCTACTCCAAAGAAGATAATTTCATTTTGTTTTGTCTTGTGAAGTTCTTAAACATAAATAATTTCCAAAGTGAAACATAATTTAAAAACACAGAATCGATTTTCTTTTAATTTTGAAAACTGCAGATATTTTCATTTGAAAACTCCAAATTAAATACTGGTGAATTTTTGTTTTATTTGTCAAAGCTGTTCCCCAAAAATATGATAAAATTGGTAAATAGTTCCAACTGACTCTGAAACAAAGCTGTCCCACCACTAACCAAGAGCATAACTTTGGTCCTTCAGCATGCAGGAAGCTTTTATTTCCATTCATCACTCCCTAATGTGCATTAAAAATTGCACATAAGATATAATTATTGAGCTGTGTAATCCTTGCATAGTGGGAAAAAGAAGAATGATGAAGTGTATCTGCCATGCTCAATCCACATCAGTCACTGGCTTCCTGGGCAAATTCCTTTCCCAGCTGTAGTCAACAGCAAAACTCTCAGCAGCATCAGGAGTTTAAGGTGTTTGTTTTATTTTGTTATATTTTCTTGTCCCCAAATGTTCTTTAAAAGCACCACTTTTTAACCTGAAAATTTGCATCCACTGTGGGGGGAGTAAAAAAAAAATCCCAAAATCTCCAGTAATTTTGATGGCATGGATTTTTTAAAATAAATGTATTTTTCCTGGTTTAGGGCAAATTTGGAAGGAAACAAGCATCATAGAGTCACCCTAGGTGAACCAACCAGAGCACACTGAAGCTCCTCAGGTAGCAAATGTACTTTGGAGGCTGCAGAGCTGTATATTGACTGTGCCATGGTGTGGGGCTTTCAGTCCACAGGTACTGAGTGCTGCGATGCCGAGCCACCGACGGCAGCTCCAGGACACGCGTGTGACACCCCCCACACACGGGTGCACTCTCACACATACACACACATGCACACCCCCTGCCCCTCCCAAAACATACCCACACAACAAAGGAACCCTGTGTGCCCTCTCCAGCCTCCCTGCATTGCGCTGTCCCCACCAGGCAGCTCCCACGTGAAACTCCGATATCTCTTGAGATAATTGTTACGACTTTTTACATTCCAGTTCAATCATTTGTTGTCTATCTGTACAATGGCTATTCTTTTATCGATGATGTTTTTCTCTCTCACTCATTTCCCTCTTTTCCCTTCTTTTTTGTGGGGGGTGTATCAGAATTGGAAGATGCTAATTAACCCTTTGCATAACAGGGTCCATGGCACGCACCATCACCTGGTGGAGGTGGGACTGTGAGGAGGAGGAGGAGGAGGAGGAGGAGGAGGAGGAGGGGAGTGAAGAGAGGAAGATGACACAACAAACACGAGTCCGCAGCAGCCGGTTCCAGACACAACATCTGCAGAATGAGGCCATTTTTCTGTAACTCTAATCTCATAATTCATTGTTTGTGCAGTGTTGGTTACAGTAGCTGAAAGGGGGGATAACAGCAGGTCAATTTGGCAGAGAAGCGCATTTGAATCTTCAATGAGGGACTAGCCCACCTTCTGATGAGCTCTTGAACCACGGCCAGAAATAGAGAAAATAAGCAGGAAAGTGGCTTAAAAGGAGAGACAAGATCCCTTAAAATTATATAAACCTGCTAGAAAGACTTATTTCTTTGAATCTGTGGGGGTGGCATGAATTTGGCAAGCACCAGGGTGATGCGACAGCCTTTTCCGTGCCACGGCTGCTCTTTGGGCTTCCGTGAGAGCGGGCTGCTGGATCAGCTCCTGTGGCCAGGGACTTGCCAGCAGCACCGTGGCACTGTCTTATGCAAAAGGGGGGGGAAAAAAAAAAAAAAAGATTTTTTTTTTTTTGTCTCCCCATTACGTATAAGGATGCTCGAGCCCAGTGCGGGCGGTTGTGTGAGAGGTGTTGGTTAATGTTAGTGGCTGATTACTAAACTTCTCGTTTCGAACCACAAAACCCTAACATGTCAGCCTAAATTAGCTAACAGCAAGGGAGTGTCCTTCTCGGTTTGCAGGCCACAGCACATCTGCTCTTTGAAGGAAGAGAATGAGCAAAATAAGGCTGGGTGGTTGTTGGTGTTGTTGCTGCCTTTTTTTTTTTTTTTTTTTTTTTTTTTTTTTTTTTTTTTTTTTTTTTTTTTTTTGCCTCCCCTCAGCCTCCCATTTGTGCGTGTGTTCATAAATATCCTGATGAGAGGCTGCCTCTGTGGTTGGCGTGTGGAAAGGGGGGAAGGAGGGTGGATAAAGAGCGATTCTCCACCCGCGTGGGGGACACCCTTCCTCCCCTCCCCGCCACCTCCTCTTCCTTCCCCTCCCCTCGCTATTTGACCTTGAGTTCGTTCTCTGCTCCCGTTCCCCTCCTCCCCCTGCCCGCTTGCATCTGGTATCCGAGACAGGCTGGTGCAGCTAGGGGGCTGAAAATCCCCCTCCCCACAAGCCACAACCCCTGCTGCTCTGGGAGGACCATACCCTGGATGCTCCCCATGTGCCCCCACACCGCCCCTGGGAGCCGGAGCTGAGGGTCGGGACGCAGCGCGGCTCCCCAGCACGGGTGTCCTGCACTGCAGCGCTGCCACTCGTCTCCCCTAATCCGGTTGTCTTTTCCAGCAGCGTATTGGGGAACAATGGGCAGCCTTGTGCTGGCCCAGGCTGCTCGTCCCCGTCCTTGCAGCTGGCGCGTCCACCGGTGCTAAGCTCCAGTGAGCAGGATCAGCTGAAAGCCTCATTCCCCTTCACCCTCTTCAAGGGCTTGCCTATCCGCTGGGGCCGCTATCGGTTACACGAAACATTTGGTTTGCGATGGCCTGTTTGTGCTGGAAGGCAGAGGGCTCTTCCAGCAGTGGGCAGCGATCTTCGGCAGAAAAAGCTCGCCCTGTGTTAGTTTACAACAGTTTCACCCACACAGAAAAGTACAATGGAGACAGATCATGCACAGTGACAGGCTGCCGGCGGCTCCAGAGGATCCATAATTTATGATGTTTTTCTTACCGATCCGGTTTTGGGTTTCACACGCAGGCCCGTTTCCTTCCCATTTGTTGCTTCCTTCCGTCCTCCTTTGGAGAAGCTGAACAGGGGGCTCAAAAGGAGCGACAGTGGCAGCAGCCGCCTGGCTCTCCCGTGCGGCTGTGTTTGCACGGGGCAGGTGGGGGTGCCCTGGCCTCACCTTGCTACCCTGGATTTGTTACAGAGAAAGGTGAGTGCCCTGACACACCTCGCTGTAGCTCTGCTTCCCAACAAACAGTGGCAGCCCACGCAGTGTTGCCCCTATCCGAATTCAGGTTCACCACGTCGCCTGGTAAAAGCAGAACTGCCAGGATGCCCAGCAATTGGCTGGGTAATTAAAGGTAAAGAGGTTAATAATGTCTTTTAAGGACTGTTCTTACTCAAATGAGTAAGAATCAAAACTTAATCTGATCTACCATCCATAATCTAGCTGTTTCTCCCTTGCCAGAAATAGATGCACCAGGGCAAGTGGAGGGCAGTCAGATGCTACCTCTGCAGCAAGCACGGATGTCACCAGTCACATCCAGACGCAGAGGTGCAGAGCTATGGGTTTGTCCCTGGGTCAAGCCTGAGCCCTTCCTCTGGGGAACACCCCAATTTCAGATCTAGAGCTGGATGTTTTGGCTGTTCCCACCACAAGCTCCTGGTCCTGCCTGCTCTGTGGCCACACTCCCAACCTACCCACACCTGTCTAGAAGGCCACCAGCACAGAGATGGCAAAAGGATCAGTGCTGATGTCCCACGGCCCCTGCCCCACCCACGCACAGGCTGGCAGTGAGGGTGTGGGGTGCTTGCCCCGGCCCCACGCCACGGCTGCCTGCCCTGCTGCAGATGGCTGGGTCATCCGGTGGCTTGGGAATGACCAAGTAAGGTTAAAACCACAGTCACTGTGGTTACCAGCACTGTGATTAGTCACACAGTGAGTGATCCAATTATAGCAACCCCTCCCCCGCAGCACCCTCCACCTCATCTGTGCAAAAGGAAAAGCCCAGGCCGCCCTTAACGCGATTTCAAGGGAAAGGAGCTGAAGTTGGACAGGGAGAAGCAGGAGGCCGGGAGAGGTGCCAGTGAGGTGTTGGTTTCCAAAGCCCATCATGGATTACAAGGACAGGAAGCCCTGCTTGCCCCTGTGCTGGGGCACTGTCTGAACTGACACAGCTTTGGGGCCGGTGGGGCCCTGCTGCCCAGGGAATGTCAGAAGGTGCAGTGGTGATGTCACCATGTGCCCTCGGCATGTTGGTCCATCTCCTGCCAGTGCAGTTTGCTGAACCTGGGGCTGCTGTCCTGTTGCTTCCCACCTGGAACACTGCAGCTCTGCTTCCTTTCCTTCTTTCTTATTTTAAAAAACGATTCCAAGCAATTTTGAATACTCCACCCGCTACGCCTTGCCAAATGGCTGTGGTTTTTAGAAACCGACTTCCCCTCTTGCAGGGTCCAGACCCTCCCCCATTCAGGCAGGAAAAGGAGATGAGGGAGACCAGGCTGCTGGCTCCATCCTCTACCCCAGCTGGCGCCGGGAGCAGGTGACAGGCACCTGTGTCCCTGCGCCACCGGGCGCCCCCCGGGCTCCCTCCCCGGTGGCCGAGGTGGTGCGAGGAGCGGGTGGGAAGCAGGGAGGGAGGGAGGGAGGGGAGGCATTAATTTGCTTCAGTGGGAGGCGGTAGTGCCTGCCCACAGAGTATGGAGCTGGGCACCACCTGGGCACTCCAAGCCACCATCCTGTGCCTGCAGGACCCTGAGCCTGCAGATCCCGCTGGCATCCTCCACACAGCCCTCTGCACAGGGCATGCTGCTGCCGCCATCAGTCACTGTTATTTATTGTCTTCTTTCAGCACAGAGCGATCCCAGAGGCACAAGACAGCTCGGTAATGCCGATCCTGCACTGGATTCTTCTCTACTTCCCCTTGCACACTTAGGTTTTTTGCCCATGCAGTACTCAAATGTAATCACTCCAGCTCAGTTCTGGAGCAGAGTGGGGGCTGAGAAATGGCTGAGGAAAATCTGCAGAGGAAAAATGATGCCACAACTTTATTCCCTTGCTGCCAACTTTTTTTCCCAGCACACAGTTTTACAGCTGAGCTGTAAAGCCTTGGGAAACGATCTAACGGAGATCTTGATCCTTTGGTGTAGTGTTTGCAGTGATGTTCATGGGGTGAGCTGTTACAGCCCCAGCTCTCCTTCTCTGTCCCATGGATGCAGCCACTTTCCTCCCAACAGTGGACTTTACAGGTCCATTTCACGTGTCCCTCAAGTTTTACCCGGTCATGGCTGAGAAAATACCCACAAAAGATGAGGGCTCTGTCCCCAAGGTGTGTGAGTATGGGATGGGAGACTGTAGGCTGACACAGCCTCAGTGGTGTGCTGTTGGGTCGTTTGCTGAGCTTGTCAAGATCCTGCTGGGAAAAAAATCTCCCTTCTTGACTCAGGGAGGAGTCCGTGGCTCCTGTTACCACCCTTCCCTGTCCACCTGCTGACAAATCTCTCCTGGCTGAGGGCACTGCTGTCCTGGGGATCATACTGCAATTTACAATGGGTTCTTGGCCTCTCAGGGCAGCAGCTGTGAGACACTAACCAAAGTATTTGTGAGGATAAGATGGAGGCAGGCACCTCCCACTCGGCCCACCAGATTCATTTCCCAATAGACTTTGACTCATCACATTCTTGCCTTCCTGAATAAGTGGGAACTTTCCTGGAGCTTTTCCAACAGGTGACCTCTGTTATGCTGCTTGTCTGTTGATGTTGCCATCCTGTTTGAACTTTCCTGGCTTTCCTATCTCCCTCCCTTTCCTACTTTTCTGCCTGTCAGGAGGATTTCTACCCAGTCCTGCCTCCAGCCCTCCCCAGCCAAGCCAAGGAAAACATCCTATCCTCCTTTCACAGTGATGTGTTCCCCCCACAGAGCCGCTTACCAAGTGCAAGCAAAATGCACTTCCCATTGGAGACTGGTGCTTCAGCTGCAACACCCTTGGGAATAGGAGCCCCCCATTACGCTACAGAAATATGGAGAATCATGTCCACCTACCTCTTCCCTATCCATCCATCCTCCTAGCCTCTGGGATAGATTTCAGAAAACCAGCACTGGCACAATAAAATATTGTAGTCCCTTCTTGAACCCGTGCCAGCTCCAATAATCCAATAACCCATGCCAGCATTGCAGGCTGGGCAAGCTGCAGCAGATGTCGAAGGCCTCAGAGAGCCATTTCCCAGTGGAGGAGAAATGAATAACATGAAGTGTAGGTCGAGACAGTCCAGCCCCAGCTGCTGCAGTGCCTGGAGACTGGACTGGCAGCAACCTTCCTGCCTCTGTGAGTGCAAGGGTGAAGTGGCCGAGGAAGGGCTGAGGAAAGCCCACCTGCCTCTCCCAGGTCACCTCAGCTCTGGGCGCTTGCACCCGAGGGCACCACTGCAGAGAGAGCGTGATGTTCTCATGAGGGCTGGGAGCATCCAAGGTCAGGCTCCAGAGCTGACACCCAAACAGGTTAAAACATGCTGGGTTAAACAAATTCTGGGTTGGTTAGTTTTCTATTAGTTATCTTCTATTTGCCAGGTGTGCCAGCCCACCAGCTAGGCTAACTGGACTGTCTGAGCCCCTTTTCTCGGTATGCCTGGCCTCTGCCCCAGGAAATGCTTGTAACTGGGGCAGGAAGCAGATGAAAAAAGTTCTCTATCCCTTCACACAGCATCATCTTCATATGGCCTCTGCTCAGAGCAGTGTTTGGCAAAAATACCAGGCGCACCTTCCCAAGATCAAGTATAACTGCACATGAAGCAACAGGACTGTGACAGCAATGTGTAACAGGCACCCGACATAAATCCTGCTCATGAGGCTGCAAGGACTGTCAGAAACGTCACCCTTAGTGTTGTTTATTGTTTGCACACTAATGAGATATAGAAGCAATTCTCAAGGATAAGGAGTACATTTTCTCTATATCTTGGCAGAGCAGATTTCTCCAGTAGGTGGGTTTTTTTTAAAGTCTTTTCCAGACCCCACAAAGTTCTGCAAACCCTAATCTGCTGAGGTTAAAATTCTTTGTGAGTAAAGTAGTGGAAAGAGAAACAAAATAGTATTCTTTAATGAATGGAAGGAAGAGAAGAATTTCCCAAATAATTATAAGTGTGTTTATAGAGACTCCCACTGTTTCATGCCTGTGACCCTGGGTCAGATGTGGGGTATTGTATAGATCCATCCATAAGTACATAATACACTTGTCATAGATGAGATCAGCTCTGATGTATTTTTCTGGCAGCTTCGGAGCCGTCATATTTTCAATGTTTTGTCCAGTCAATCACATCTCAAATGGTGGGGTTTCCATCACATCCCTCCACTGTCTTATAGGAGCTCTTGGTTAGGACAGTTTATCGGTGTCAGCACTAACTCTCCAGGTAGAGAAAGACAAGCCTTGTTTGCAATTCCCCTAAAGATCACCTGTTTTATTTGTATTAACTCTCTTCTGAATCCCTTGCAGCTCTCCCTGCCTCTTATCAGCCTGACTTGCATGGTTCGAGGAGCACATACCTACATGGCTGAGCACAATGCCGGGCAGGCCTGAGCAGCCATCCTCCCTGACTGGAGGCAATAAACCTCTGTTTGCTCACCAGCCCTGCTGGGAACATCAGCCTAGGAAGAGCAAGACACCTACACTACCTCCAGCACCAGATGTAGCTCTGTGGCTGACCGATGAGTTTCTGCCATGACAGCAGACACCCACTTTGTGGCAGTGGTGGAGTCATGCTCAGCCATGGCACCCTGAAGCGCTGAGGGGCTGGCAGCACAGCCCTGACAAGTGTGCAGCCAGGATGTCACGTTAATGGGCAGCTATGGGCTTGCTAGTCACTTTCCTTCTTTGAAGGAAATCCGCAGGGGTATGTCCAGGCTTGGAGATCAGGCTGCTTTTACCTTTCTTTGCAGGCATCACTGGACATACTCAGGGTCTGTCCTGCAGTCTGCATGCTTGCTGGTGCCCGCTTCCCACCAGGCTGTTGCTGCAGGTGGGGTGTGTGTGAGGCACCTGCCTCCCCCTTCCTGCATCTTATTCCTCGGCACAAAACCCTACTACAAAATATACACTTGCTGCAGGACCCTCTCCCTGTGTAAATTTGCTTAAATTGGTGTAGACACTTTGCTGATGAGTTTGCACAGTGGGACACCAGACCTGAGCTGTGGATCCTGGTGCCTGAGCACTACCAGAGGGGCCACTTAGGTCAGTGCTCATGTGCTGTCCTACCAGCAGACAACACACATCTTCACTTGTTTTTGTGGCACTAGCCTGTGCTGAAGTATGATCATCACAGCAAAGGAGGTTGCTTGTACTGTATCATACATGTTTAAATATGTTTCACACCAGCGCTGTTCCTGCTACCTTTGTGTTTCTGCTTGTCTTGCCTCAAGTAACTGGACTCAACCCTGTTCCCACTCTCCGCTGGCTGTGATAGAACTAGCTGGGGGTCACTCATCTCCCCAGCCACCAAAAAAAGCACTGAACTGATGGGAAAGTGATGTTGTCCCCTAGCTGTGCTGAGGCCCAGCATAATTTTGAGTCCAGGGAGGGTATGCATGACATATGGTGAGTGGGGAGGAGGTTTACGAGACAGCAGAGGGAGACCTGTCAGAACAGGCAGCAGCAGAGACACTGGCCTTCCCATGTGTGCTCTCTGGCAGGAGTCCTCCTACATTTATTTTTTATTCTCTGGGCCTATAGGGTGAACTTGAAATATTTTGGAGCCTGAGTATGTGGGTTCAAGGCATGTACAACCATTGATTTTTGAACAGCAAAATGTGAATCACCTCTATGTCTTTCCCCACGACCCCACATTTTCTAAAGCAACCAAATTGGAGAGGGAAGCCTGTACTTCCTTCCTTCCTTCCCTCACCCTTCACCTCCCTCCTAAAGCCACCATAAGGCAGGGCAGTACAGGGCAGGACAGGGCAGGACAGGGCAGGGCCCAGGGAGGTGATCTCCTGCTGTCAGCCCACTGGCATTTCTCTCCCCGATGACTTTGACAAGGAGACATGGTAATGCTCCTGCTCACACCAGCTCTGGCTGAGGGCTCACACGTATTTCTGCTCACACGCATGCTTGCACCATGGGCCTGGCAGCTGCTCTCCTTTATTCCCTCTATTTTTAACTATTCAGTGGTGCCCATCATGACTGTGCCTATGGGGAAAGCTTCCAGAGGTGCTTTCCCTTGCATGGATACAGGCAGGTGCTGAGTAAGGGCTTTCAAATGCATCCGGTATCTCACAACTTAAACAGAAGCGAGGCACCCTGGCACCCTTTTTACCCTATCTGCATCTTTTGTGCTGAACACTGTATTTAGCTAGGATTATTTCAGTGTCCTCGCCCTGCTTGTTTTCTGAATCACTGCCGTGCAAGCCAGCTCCTATCTGCGGTAAAGCCACATAATGGTCTTAGCAGTTAACACCAAGCCTGGGTAAATACACCCAGTTGGGCTGGCGGCTTGGTTTGGCTCTGGGCTGACCACGGCTGCTTGGTCTCCGGTGAGGTTGGGGCAGGCTCCTATCTGTTGTTAATGCCTTCCTGGAACTCAGGCAATTTATATTAGCCTAAGGTAGGTCCTTGTGGGTCCCGGTGGCATGCACTATACAGCACAAATGTTTGTTCTGTGATTCTTGATTTGGGGAAGTGCAAAGGATATGCTCAAAAAGAACCCCTCCCCACCATGCTTACCTAATTAGTTTCCCTGTCCTTTTTTTTTTTTTTTTTTTCATTTCTTTATTATTATTTCAGTGGTTTCAAGTTTATTAAGAGTATCATAGTATCAGGGATTTTATTTAAAGACTCAGGCTCTGGAATTTTGCAAATGCACAGGGCCTGCTGCTTTCAGTGCAAGAATAAACAGAGCAAGAATGAGTTTCTGCTTTCTATAGCCGCAAAGATGTGCCAGAGCACTAAATATCCCTCAGTCACCCAAAATGTCTGCAAAGAGAAAGCCAATCTGTTACGCTGGGGTACACATCCCCCTTCTCCTTTCAGTTTAGGAGGCTCTGAACAGCAGACTCATGTTTTCTGCATAGTGACACACTTTGACCCATTTTTGGATTGGGATGAGAAACTGGCCGTGAGCTGCAAGGAAGAGGCCATGGTGCAGTGAGATGTCCTTGGAGCAATGATGTGATGTCCCTGGAACAGGGCGATGGCCATGGGGCAGGGAGGAGGTGACCGTAGAGCAATGAGATGCCCCTGGAGCAGTGCAAAGGCAGGAGCTGCTCCCTGAGCATGCAGGAAGGAAAAGACCCCTGCTCCTAATGGATTCCTTCAGATAAAAGAGCCCCAGCTACCTTTTTTTCCCTGTAATGGCCCCTGAGGCTGATGTCTTAAAGAGGAAACAAAAGGATTGCTTTACATCACACAAGTGGGGCAGGAGAGAAGTGGGGAAAGAAGCACTTGAGTGCTGCATCCCTGCCAGTGCTCCTGCAGCAGGATGGAGGCCGGGGGGAGGGGTGCAGCTGGCCCTAACTTGGGCTTTGCTGTGTGGCCTCTTGGAATTAAACCCTTTATTAACCCCTTCTCTGCTGCTCTGGTGCCCATATGCTCCAGTAGGGCTCTGCTGTCCTGGGCCATTGAAATAAGTGCAGGCACAAAGGCAGCCCACCTAAACGGGCTTTGTGGGCACAGCCAGCAATGAAGATGTAGCATCTGCAGCGGCGAAACCAGTGAGAAACAGCGATAATAACACTGAAAAACACAAAGGAATTCTGCAGTAATGCCTTAAAAACGACGGCAAGGGATAAGCACGAGGGAGCTTGAAGAGCCGAACTCAGCGGCAGGAAAGAGGCTTCCTACGGAAGAGGGGTGTTGGGCGAGCGCTAAAGCAACCCGGGTAGCGTGCAGCTTCCAGCAGCTCCAGCTGTGCTGCTCGTCCTTTGTCTGCTCTCTCCTCTGGCAGCTTTCCAAGGGAGGGTAAAGCAGGTGTGACAGCCACTGAGGGAGTCCCAGCAGCAGCTAAACCAGGCGGTCAGCCGGCAGCTGTGGCTGCAGGCAGACGCTGGATGGAGATGCAGCAGGTTCACTCCTCTTATAGGGATGCTCCTGCTTGTGCTGCCCGTTGTGACTGGCTCCATCATGAGAGCCATTGTGTCCCTCTGTTCCGTGGCCATTGACTTTTTAAACCACCCACTCTGGCAGCTGAAATTTTCCATGCTCAGTCCCTGCACAATACCTTCTGTGCATCTGTTTTTGGCAGGGTGTTGTGTAGGAGACTGCAGTAGGCAGAATAAACTGTCAAACGAAGCAAAAGAGGCATCTTTGATTAGCAGCTAATAGAAGAAAATCAACTCCTTTGGACCATCACCATCCTTGCCACAATGGATCACAATGATGCTCTGTTAGTGCCCTGTTTTTGACCCTGCCCTACACCAGTTTCTTTCAGGAAGATACAGGGAAGTGAGCCAGTCAGCATCTCCTCCTAGAGCATCCCCCTCACCCTAGGGTCCCAGCTCTGTCACATCCCTGAAGTGTTACCTCCTCATGCCTGTCCTAAAATAATATTTCAAGCCTTTTGTGCTTGGATTTATCATGTTTAAAGAAGAGAGGTAACGTTTGATACGTGTTCTTTTACGGTTTTCATTGATGATAAATGTTTTGCTTGGCTGAATATGACACAGCTGAATAAAAGATTGTGGCTGACTGACATGGAGTCCTAAGACTTTCAGCCTTGTAGGGCAGGTCTGTCCCATCTGCAACATTACAGAGCTTGCAACCCTCCAGCCCGTTGACTACACTGGCTTCTCTCAGGAAAGCTTACCAATGAGGATCTCATCCTGCCATTGAAACCTATAAGAAATGCAGATAAAGTGAAAAATAATTAAAAATTAATAAAGAAAACAAATCAAACCCTATTCCCTTTAACAGTAGGGCCAAGGGAGAATACTGGGCACTGAAAATGGCATATCCCCAAGGAACAAGTAACATCTTTTCAAAGGCACCATTCTCCCAGAAGCAATAGGAGCAGCATCTGTGCATATAGCTTTTAAGTTTGTAATTTGTCTGTAATTTCTCTGCAATCACCGATATTCTGTGGGGCTTCTAGGGTGGGTTTTTTTAGTGTGTGTTTTCTTTTCTATTGCAAAGACCCAACTCTCTCTCTCGAAGCCCATATGCTCCTGTCCTGTTTGACTTTAGCGTGCAGGAAATGGCCTCTGTCCAATTAGCAGCATGGGAATTAGCATGGCTCAAAATTTGCTACTCCCCACTGTATTCCCCTCTGAGACTGCTGAACTTCAGTACTCGATTTTCTCTCTTTCTTTCTTTTTTAAAACAGCATCACAAAGATTGACTGCATAGCAAACTATTAGAAAAGCATTGTTAATACTGAAGTCAGAAGGTGCAGCTGTTCAATTCCTAGCAATGGTAATACAGAGGCATTTCAGGTGAGTTGTGTTCTCAAGGTACTTCTTTCTTTGCTGGCTTAGTATATATCATTTATCTTGTAAAATGTTACTAATGTTGGCCAGTCTTGTACCTCCATCATGAACTCATAACATTCAATACTTTACTTAAGCCCAAGCCTCTG
This sequence comes from Brachypodius melanocephalos, assembly GCA_013398615.1. Taxonomy (NCBI): domain Eukaryota; kingdom Metazoa; phylum Chordata; class Aves; order Passeriformes; family Pycnonotidae; genus Brachypodius; species Brachypodius melanocephalos. Next base: position 20,636,085 of record VZSR01001685.1, read on the forward strand.
GAGTCTCGTGAATAACAGAAAAATCTCAGTTTTAGCACCTACACCTTTGAGAAAAGAACATAAAGCATCATCGAAGTGCAAATGGACAATGAAAAAGAAACAAACAATCACAATTCTATACACACACTTATATACAGGAACATATACATTCAAACCAAATTTTTTTTTTCTAAAGCCAACTCTGTTTTTCTAAAGCCAACTCTATGATGCTTTACGAGGGAGAGGAGAAAGCAAAAAACACTCTTTGTATGCTTGGGATTGACATTTCTGCATGAATACCTTGTGTCATTAAAAAGGAGAAATTCATCTGAGATAACATAATTACAATACCTCATTTTTAATGTCCTGTGCTTGAGCTTTTACCAGTGTGACTTTAATGTGATATGTTTCTGTGGCAGTGCATATTTACTGTATAAAAGAGATACTAGTGCTCTTTTGTGATGAATGCAAAGCATGGAAAGGAAACTTTTTATTTAGGCTGCTGGATACAGACCAAAGCTGTAGTTTTTCCTAGCTGTCTAGCTCCCAGACTGACTCTCACAGTAGGTGCCTAGTGTCACTGCAATGGATTTCTTGAAGTCCTGGCCTGGATTAGGCAGTTACAGATCAGAGTGAGATTCTGACAGAATTACACATGGCTTATCTGCTTTTTAAAGCAAGTGAAAAAAAATTCTTTAAAACACATTTTTAAAAAGTTGTATTGGAAAGCACACCTCCTGAGCGAGAGAGTAAGTCCCTGCTGGGTCTTTCACCATTCACCCACAATCACAGTAAAAATTAAGCATCACTATTGTCATTATTAACCTTGTGCCAAGCAATGAGGCCAGGCCCCAACTGGACTGGATACTCTACAAAACTATCTTCAGGTGCAGGGCCTCATATGTAAACCACAGTAACTGGAAGAAAATGAAGGGAAGGCTGAAAAAGCATTTGTTTATTGTGGGCAGGGGGAGAGGATTGAACTTCCCTCTCCTTCTCTACCAGGAACCTGTTGAAGGTATATCAGATGGTGTTTAGGAAGTCCAACTTCTTTCCCATATTCAGCTGGCCAGAAATGTGTGATGCCATAGAATCACATAGAATAGGCTTCATATAGAATTATAGAATGGTTTGTGTTGGAGGGGTCTTAAAAGATTGCCTAGTTTGAATGCCCCTGACAAGAGCCTTCCACTAGACCAGGTTGCTCAAAGCCCCATCCAACCTGGTCTTGAACACTTCCAGGGATGGGACATCCACAGCTTCTCTGGACACCCTGGTCCGGTGTTTCACCAGCCTTACAGTGAAGAATTTTTTTCTTAATGTCTAATCTAAACCTGCCCTCTGTCAGTTTAAAGCCATTCCCCCTTGTCCTATTCTATAACCTATTTGTTGCCAAATTCCAATAACTGGTTCTCTTTCATCTCTACATGGAAGCTGGGCAGGGCCTCCACAGACACAAAACAAGGAAGGCACACCTGGACGCTGCAGTAATTCCAAAATGTCTTTTCATTCTGAGATGGACACAAAGTGGAAATATTTTACCAAAATAGGGGAAAGCTCATCAGCAAACAAACTTGTGTGGAATTGCATTGCAAGAGGCTCATATAGCTCTCTTGAGATTAGCACAACCTGTCTGTAAGGCACAAAGGGTGTTGAACTGGGAGGAATTTGGCAATGAGAACACAAGGCAGTATGGCTTGGAGACACTGTCCTGATAGCAAAAGTAAATGAATGATATTTGTGGCAGTCTGGAGGCAGCCCAGAGGCTCACATTTCCATGATGAGGAACTCTTGCACTATTGTTCAGTGGTGGGAAAATAAATAAGAGAGCCCTAGGAAAGAATCTGGATGAAAGGGCTGTGACACAGAACTGAGAGACATAGCAGTCTTTGGAATAAAACTGTTTCCCTCAATTTTCAAGATTTTTTTTTTTAATTGGAGAAGAGACTTACTTTTTTTTTTTTTTTTTTTAATAAGCTGTTTAGCCAGACTAAGACCACGGGGAGGTACTATCTAACTTATGTGTTGAATCTCTGGCAGTGCATGGTTTCACCACAGTGTTTGACACCAAAAAATTCTTTGGTCAGTGTCTTGCATCCCACCTATGTTGGAGTTTGAGCTGAAAATTTATCCCAGAAGTGTGAACCTATTCCCATCGTGTCCTTTCCTAAGAAGAGCTTGTCACATTTGCTAAGGTCTGCACAGAGACAACCTCATACTGTCCCAGGAGTTAGTTATTATTACACTGTGGTCATAATTAGACATTTTTGTAAAAGGATTTCTTCAAATCTAAAGCTTGCTTATGGGTCTTTGTCCCTCAAATGTGCACCTGACTGCACTGTAAGGAGTCTGTTGTCATCCATCCTTCCCCTTTCTAGGACCCACAACCTAGCTGGACACAAGGGCCATCTGCAGGTGCCCAGGATGCTCCTGTGAGCTGTGTGACAGGAGGTGATGCTGTTGCTCTGGTGTGGCAGCAGAGAGGATGGTGGGTGGCCCGGCATGCCGGGGGTGGCTATGTCCTCCCTGTATGCAAGGGTGCTGGGGGCAGGATCGCTCTGCCGGCTGCCTTAGGGTGGGTGGCTCAGCATCAGCCCTGATTGCTGACTCCTGCGAGGGCATTGGGTCCTTCCTTAATTAGCCATGGCCTGTGGTCATTGACAGGCTCTCGGCCATTTTAATGAAAAAATATGTTCTAACAGTGACCTTGATCTAACCAGGAGGTGCCAATCACATCGAGAATGACTGTCATAACAATCATTGCCGGCACATCGGGGACCTCAGGACCAGCAGAAATACAGGCAGCACTTATTCACAGCCTCCACGGCTTGATCCTGCAGCAGGTTAGAGGAGCCCAGAGCAAAGGAATTTGTACTTTCCACCATGTGCTTGCATCCTGATCTGAGGAATTAGCTCTTCTGTCGGGTATTTGTGAGCTTCACCCTGCAGTAACTGCACAAATGTCTCTCTATCACTCCACTTGCACTGACTCTGTCCTCCAGCAGTCTCAGCTGGCTGTGCCCAAGCTCCCCTGCAGGTTTGCCCCTACCGCAGCACCCCAGAGCACTGCACTGGGATGCCCCAGCTCTGGGGGTCCTGTAAAGAATTCCCGCTCCCTTCTCCCCAAAACCCCTTCTTTGTTCTGCGCCTTCATTCCCTATTCATGTGATCACCTCGGTGCAATGCTGTCTCTCTCCTTCCCTGACTCTGCAGGAATCAGCGGTAGCTTCCCTCTCCATCTGCTGCTGCAGAAGGCTCCTGGGCTGCGCTCTGCCCTTCCCCCAGTATTTGTAGGTCTCTCCCTCCCTCCTCGCCCTCTCTCCCCCCTCATCCCCCCCTCACCCCCTACAAAAGTCCTCAAGAGTCAGCTGTCACTTGTTTTTATTTTCTCCTGGCTCCTGTAGCACGGTCACATCTGACTTGCCTGCGCTATTCCTCCGTGGCTGGGGGAAAACGTGGCCAACTTTTGCCTGGTGTCAGTTTAGCAGCCTGGGCCGCCTCCTCCTCCTCCCTCGGGGTCGTAGGAGCCGTTGCCGCACTGTCTCCTCTCCTTTCTCATCATGGCTGGGCTGCAGCTGGCGTGACTGGTTTGAGAAAATCTGGGGCCCCCCGCAAAGCTGCTCAATTGAGTTTGCCTCCTCCTCCCTCCCCCTGCCCCTGCAAGACTCGGGAGGGTCTGCGTGACTTTTCCCCCCTTCCCCCTCCCTTTGGCAAGCAGGAAGGCCAGTCCAAGCCAGAGATGGAGGCAGGAAAGCTGTTGATGGTGGTGGATGGGGAAACTCATGACAATTGTGGGGAGCAAAGGCTTTCTGAGATCCCTGCACTGCTGCCTTTTGGGATTCAGCCAGAACAAAGCACTGGCGGCTCCCCTAGCATGCCAAGGGCGAGTGGACATCCCTGGTGCTGGGCTCCATCATTCCCCAGCCATCCCGTGGCTCTATCCCCACACTGCCCAGCCAGGGACCGCCGAGGTCCCACAGTCCTTAATGAATTGACCCTTTCCTGCTTATCCTTTTACGATTGCCCTGGGGCAAGGTTCATTTTACTCCCTCCTTTAATGAGTCAAAGGGGTCCAGTTGGAGCCTTTCCAAGACTTAGCTTCCTGCATTTCTTTACCCGTTCTACAAGCTTAATGAATATGCCACCAAAAAGCTCATTAGATGTAACTCAGTTCTATTTCTGGTGCTCCCTCTTGGAGAAACTGTGTCCTATGCTGGCAGGGAGATGAACCCAATGAGAGGCACAAATATATACCAAACTCCTCCTGTCCCTTCTTTCCTGTCCTTCCCGTTTTCATGCTTAAACAGGAGTAAGGGAAGATCCATGGGCCTTCCTAACTTCTCCTCATGCTGTTCATTTATCCAAGACTGTCTTCCCCCTTGATCTAAAACCACTAGTCTGGATTTCTTGCTCTTTGCCACTGTCCTGGCTGCTGCTGTAGCGTTGGTGTGTGGCAGGGAGGTGAGAAGATGTGTGGAGGAAGTGGAGCCTTTCGAGAATGATGCAAACCCCAGTGCTTCTGGGAAGCAATCAGCCCTGTTTATTGCAGGTGAATCAGAGCTCCATAACTGGTGAATCACTGGAGTATTTGACATGTCAGAGCAGTGGAAAATGATTCACTGAAGGTTTGATCTCCAGAGAATAGATTTTTTTTCCCCCTACCAAGGAAATTTGGGATTGCTTCAGGGTTTGTTTGGGTCCCCTCCTCCCTTCCAGGGAAACAGGCATTCACAGAGACAGGCAGACAGATATAATGGAGGGCAGGGAGAAAAGAAATTTAAAGATGCAGTTATGTGATTGGGAGGAGTTCCATCTTGCTGCCTGTTCTTGACTGATGCTTGTTTTGTATAGTGAGTCTGCCTGTCGGTAGTCACCAGGAAGGCAGAAGTAGCAGAAGCAAGAGGACGTAGTTACCTTGCAATATACAGCATCTCTGCTAGAAAGTTAGTAACATGCATTCTACTTACTTTGCAAGCCCCTTGAACCCTTCCAAAAATTGTAGGAGAAAACTTTTTCTGCTTTTCTATTTCACTTTCTACAGATGTATTTTTCAATGCAATGCTATTTTGTCAGCTATGTTAATATCATCTGGTAAGGAGGTCTATTTTGGGAATAAGGATTCTCAGCTCTAGGACTTGTAAAATATAATATGGCTTTTGATGAAGCAGGAGCACTAACACCCTCATAGAAAAATCCTATTTACGCTATTATTTGAACAAGGTATTACAGTGATTTAAAGGGTACAAAATCAGAACTATGCCAAGATTAGTGGCCTGCTATTGGTCATGATCTTGTTCCTTTACCATTTCCAAAGATGTATTAATAGCTTCAATTTTTAATTTGAATTTTTCTTCCCTGTAAGGTATCATTAAGTTGAAAGGTGCAAATGAATGACACTTGTAAATTGGTCTGCTGAATGTCTTTGCGTAGTATCAGAGGGTCAGCTGTTTCCAAGTTGCTTCCCTGTGTGGATATCAGTTATAGAGTAGATTGGGTCCTGTACCTCCAGCCTTGTGGGGAAGGCAACAGTGAGTCACCTTAAACTTTCTGTTTCAGAGCTGGAACAGCCCCCCCTTAATTTTCTGTCCTTTATTTAGCGCGTCTCAGGAGACGGCAACGTTCTTTCCTGGTACTGCTCCTTGGTGTGAGTGCAGGTCACAGGGTGTGTTCCTGGTTTGCATAATAAGGCTGCCCAGCATGAGCATGTGCAGACAGAAGCGTTGGCTAATAGTCTTTCACAAAGTACCTGCTCTAAAAATGGTGCTACCTAGATACTAATAACTGTTTGTTTTTGTATTAGCGTTATTTTATTCTAATTAATTCTGTGAAAAGCTTCTTGCACAATTAAAACGATGAAGTAATAATATAGAAGTTGGGAATCTGTAGAGCTAAGGGACAAAGGGAAGCAGCAATTAGTGGAACTATCTTTAGCTCTTTGGCCCTTTGCAAGGACAACAGAGAGCTATTTAATATGGGGGCTGGGACAGTTCTGTTTAAAACAATATCTAGGAGAACACTTGTGCTCCAAGTTGTTTAGCTCTCCCTAACATCTAGTCACTTCTGAAATAGCAACGTGGTTCTCAGTATTTTAAGATGAAACTGTCTTGTATCTCTTAACCTTGTCTCCTCTGAGGCAGATAGATATTCTACCAGGAAGCCCCATAAGAGATTTGCACTACTGATATACTCACCCCATAGCTACCACCTCCTTATTTGTCTAGGAGCATGCTGTGTCTGGCAGCTGGTAAGAAAATAAATAAATAAGCCCCAGGAATCAAATTCCTGAGGAATCTCTATACATTCACAGGTTTTAAAGGCCAGAAGGGACAATTATATTCTGACCTCTGGTGCAACATAATCCATTGAATTTCTCCTAGTGTCGCCAGCACTCAGCCATATGAAATGAGTTTGTGCTCTTTAAAATCCTCTCCTCAGCTCTGGTATCATCTCTCAAACAATCCCTTCTTACCCCTTATACTCTCCTGTTCAGTACTCTGTGTGTGGATGAGGCTGTTTTTGGGTCTTCAAACAGTAGCAGCCCCAGAGCAGGATTATTCTATGTTATAGCAGCACAGTGAAATCCCTTTAACCCATGCTCACTGCTTCACCTCTGTGCCTTTGCACAGCATTTCAGCCTGGCTCCCAGAGGAGGGGACAGCCTTTACAAGATATATCAGAGATAGCTCCTCTGTGGGTGCTCTCCATGGAGAGGTTTTAGGGCAATGTTTTTTCCCCAGGAGGGAGGATGGGTGGTATCTCTTCCAAGTGGCTGGAAGAACAGTAGCACTGCAGCTGAAGGCTGGCTGGCTGGCTGGAGCCACTCTTAATAGAGTCTTGGAAGGAGAGAGTTCATGTCTTTTTGCTTTATTTATTTCTATGACAGCTGAGATCAAGGGCTAGCCTGCCTTTCACAGAGATAGAAACAGCCAGTGGCTAGCCCTGTTCAATCTGTATGGGATTGGGAGCATATTGGTGCTGGGGGACCATGAGGCCTCCTCTGCACCTGAAGTGGGCAGATCTGAAACCCTGCAACAAAGAAAGAAGAGTTTCTTAGCAGATGAAAAGGTTGGGAAGGAAATCTGGGCCAAAATCCCTGGCATGGGTAGAGAAGGGGCAGAAAGCCCCTAGCCTTTAGTCAGAGCAGCACTCTCAGCACACCTGGGCAGAAGAGATGACTGATTCCCCTAATGAATCTGAGTAACTTGTGTGTCAGAGGATTATTGCCTCCCCCAGCAGGGTGGTCAAAATCTGGCAGCTGTCTGCAGGCTGGCAGAAGCTTTGCTTGCCTTCTGTCAGTGAAAGGAGGGCTGGAACCCCAACACATTTCTGAGATGGGCAACTGGCTGCAGCTGCTCACTGCCTCTGTGCTTGCCGTGGCAGCAGTGTTGCATTTACCTTGGTGCAGATGAGGGCTGGGTCTGGCTCCCTGTTTACCGATGTTAAACCAGTACTCTCACTTTCAGTTCTCTTACGATGAATCTCACTTCATATATTTATCCAGAAAGTCTGAACTGATATTATCTCTGTATCCTCAAATGCTGGTGATGAAACCCCTGTCCTGCACAGTGATTCTTGATCAGCAGGAATGTCTTTTTTCTTGCTGTGCTTTACATCTGCCCTAAATTGTGCGGGTTTTCTGGAAAGTGGCACAGTTAGGCATCCACCAAGAAATTTACCCCTCTACCACTCTGAGTGTGCCAGAGCACCGGTTGCTTTGCCTGACATCTTCAAACATTCATTGCCTCTGAGGTGGAGCTGAACAATTGCACAGGGCTGCTTTTCCTTATTTTGGTCAGTTTATTTACTTAGCTATTTGTCCAGGGCAGATGTCAAGCTATTCTAGCTGGGCAGCAAAGCCTGAAGGCTCAGGCTGAGAAGCAAATAAAAGAAGCTCAACTGTATTATTTTTTTAAAAAATCTCATGATCTGTTAAGCATGTCTCCCTGTCTGCCAAGGGCCTGACTGGTGCTTCTGGACTGATTGGTTGGCAGTACTGCCATTTCCAACAGTTTCCAGCCTTCCCATAGGAGCGGTGATGTGGTTTATATATTTCAGTCTTGCTCTTCACTCTGCTGCTGTCTTTAAAATGGCTGAAAGTCCTGAGTGTAGAGAGTAGGTGTTTCTAAAAAACCCCTTTGTGTGGTACTCTCTTTTCCACAGCCACGATTCACTTACCATTATAAACAATGTGATAACTTAATTCCGATGGGCTGCTTTAATGTGCAATAAAATATAAATTTAGGCAGCATGTAAAATAAGCTTTTCCTGCCATATGATAGAAACCACAACTGTCTGGCATGGACACACAAGCCAGAACCTGAAAGAAAGCAAAGCACAAAGCCAGACATGATCTTTGATCATATGTTGTTTAAAATTAACAGCACAGATCATACCCACACTTAAATAACACATCTGTCTGGGGGCTAGATAGTAACACACAATATGCTTTTTTAATTCATTATGCATTTGAATCTCTCCCAAGTAACAGGTGGTTTTCTGACAACGCAGCCTGCCAAAAAAGGCTTGAGAAAGGTCTGGCTGATGGTTATCCTGGGAGGTGAGGTAGCCTGGGTTCCTGGATAGCAATAAGCCCTGGCTCTCTTAACCCTTTTCCTGCTGGTTCTCCAACAGTTTCTGCCATAATTAATGCCCTGCCTGCCTCACAGCACCTGTATTCAGGTCTTCAGAGAGGAGGTTGCATCTCCCGGCAGGGCAGCAGAGGTTTGGGATCTGTGCCCTGGGGCTGAGGACCTGTTCCACATGGGCAGTGCTGGGGGTGCCAGCCTGGCTGCCAAGAAGGTTCAAAGGGTGGATCTGGTCTGACCAAACATATGGCTTCCTCTGGAGATGGGTCCAAGCTAATGACCTCAGAGACCCTTTATGCACCTTTGAAGGGCGATTCACCCTGGGCTGTAACCATTTCTGAGATGGCTGTGCCCACAGGATGCTTGCCTGTCTCCCAGACTGTGAGAGGGAATGACAAGCTCATATGGTAACATTTACACTGTAAGCAGGGGTCACACTGGTCTGGGAGAACTCAAGCCACTCAGGCTACCTTGACGTGTTGCCTTTTAAACCAGTGCACATCTGAAAGGTGTGGATGGCATACAGACAAGGGGTTGGGGTCTGTCATGGCAGGCATGCCCTAGGGCCCTGCCATCTGCTGTTCACAGGAGCCTTTGAAGCAGAGGAAAGTTGTGAATCTGCCAGGCTTGGTGTTCCACTGAACAGTGACTAGCACCCAGTCTGAGAGAGGAATGTGTAAAGCCTGACACACCTTGCTTTTCCCTACAAAAGGGGAAAATCATCTGTAGCAGATGATCCAGCTATAGCATGAGGCAAAGAAATTATTAACTGTATCTCATTATGCATGACAGCAACTGCTAGAGCTTATAAACTTAGCCACATCTTTTAAAAAATCTAGCTGTGGTGTCTGGAGTCCAGCACACGTCCCGCTGCATAGTTCCTTGGGGCTGTGATACAGGTTTGCTGCTGGATCTCCAGGCTGGGAGGGATGGGAATATGATGTGGCCTCACTTCTCTCCTGGCTTTTTTGAATCCCTTTTGGGTGGACTTCAGGAGATCTGTCTGTCCCTCTGGCATCTTGTGAGCTCAGAGTAGAGGGAAGACTCCTGATCTCAGCCTTGCAAAGTGAGGTGAGCTCAACTCCAGCAGTAATAGATTTGTGTCCCTTCATATACCCCAATTATAACAGTAATTAGTTTTGACCTGTTTCTGGTGAAGGAGCTGCTCTGGGAGGTAAGAGAAAGAAAGACATGACTTCCTCCAGGGCTTGCACATAGTAGTTCCCATTTTAGGCAAAATAAACTCACCAGAGGGTGATGGAAAGCCTGTGCTTCTTGCCAGGAGCTCCTTGATCCTCACATCCCCAGGGGGGAAGGAAACAGCTTCCTTTGGGTGCTTAGTGCAGGCATGCTCTACTTACCAGGAGTGCTTGGTTAGACCTTCTTCAGACTGGACAGATCAAGGGACCTGAGGTTTGTAACCTGGGAATGGACAGGAGATGTTCATCCTAGCTGCTTTCCTGCATCTAAAGACATGTTAGTCCTCAGGGTCCTTCTGGGTCTCTTGTCACATGCAGTTTGGGTTGAGGTCTGCCCAGAACAGATTTCCAGATCAGTGATTGCCACTGCTGAGAGCAAGTTTGTAAAAACAAACTTCTTAAACACAATTTTTGTGGTTGAGTCCATGGAGACACAGGTAGTTACTGGGACCTGAGATATGATTTGATCCCAGCTGCCCTGTCATTCACAAGAAGGCTTTGAGAACTCCTGGCACTGAGCAGGGTGCAGATGCATTCTGAGCTTAGGGAGTTGACAAGCCTGTGTCCTGCTGTCTGTTTGTTGTGAATTTCTCCTTCTCCTCATGCATTCATCACACACGTCTGCTTTGCCCAGCACCCAGGTAGGAATCAGCACTGGGAATACTTAACACAGAAGAGCTAGTAGGGTTCCTTGGCTCGTAAAGGACTGTAAATGGCAGTGATTCCGGATTCTGAAGACAGGGTGTTGGGTTTGGGGGCTTTGGCTTTAGCTGTCTGCTGGTGGTGTGAGCAGAGGCCTACATTTGTAGATGGAAGAGGGTTGCAGCCATCCTCACTGCCTAACCACAAAAGTAACTTTCATGCTGCTTGCAAATTAGGGGACTTTCTAGGAACACCACCTGTGCAAAGTGCACTCACACAAAATGGCAGTGCTTGCACACCAAACCATTGGGGATTGCCCAGGCAGCTCCCCATGCGGCTGCCCTGCAGCATCCTTGCCCCTCCTCTCCCCTGCTCCTCCTGTGCAAGGCAAGGAGGGATTTCCCCCAGGTCTAACACCTGCAGCCGCAGGAGGAAGTCGTTCCGAAGAGATGCATCACCTCACCGGGGCGTGAGAAGGCACACGCGTTTAGAAACCCCGGTGTGGGAAGACAAAGAGCCGTCTGAACGGCGAACCTGGCTGCAGCAGTGCCGGAGGAGCAGGGTCCGCTGTCAGAGCGGCTGGAAGCCGAGCTCGGCCCGGCGCGTTTGTGACGAGTGTGTGGCACAGGCGTGGCAGGCTCCTGGCAGCCGGCGCTGAGGCGCGAAGGGCCCGCAGGCCCCGCAGGCCCCGCAGGCCAGGCCGTGCCTCCCCGGGGCCGCGCTGGCCACCAGCTCGGCATCGGCAGAGCGCAGCTGTCGGCTCCCGTCCGGGGGGACCGCGCTGCGTGTTTACATGAGGAATCATATGGTAACCTCTTCTAGCTCGTGGGCAATTCGCAGGGTTACCTCATCTGCAGTGGAATTACCTCATCGGTGTGAAATGCAGTGCGGTGGAGGCAGGAGCAAGGCAGGCTGCTCTGGGGCATGGCTCCCTCGGCAGCAGGCTGCAGAGCAGTGACCACTCGGGAAAGAAGTTTGAATTCTGTTAGTTTTACAATCATGTTAATTCAGGAAGAATTCCTCAAATCAGCTGGGATTGCACGGTGGGTAGCCATGCACGCACCCTTTGGATCCCTGTAAGAAGTCAGCTGCGCTGACCCACGGTCCGCTCTTGGCGATGCCTGGCTGCCAGGTAAAGTCCTGGTGGCAGTGCAGGGAGCAGCAACCGGGATGTTACTCTCCACCATAGGTTAACACTAGGAGAGTGCAGCCTTTCGCATCCTCTGGCTTAAGCATGTTTCTTGACCCAGATGGTCCTGCTTCACCTCTTTAAAATCAAACCAACCAATTACACGTGTATAAATAAAAAATTGCATGTGATACCCAGGAATATATAATAAATTATTGGTGCCATAGACGGAGGAGTTTATTAGCCCCTGTCAAGCTATTCACAATGTAAAGGACATACTGACCTAGAATGATCTCTTCCTTCCAATCAGCATTTACACTGTAACAGGAGGAGAGCCAGTCAGTATTTGTGCATTGGTAAGGTTAACCCTTCAGGTTACCTATGCAGATACTTACTCTAGGATTTTGTGTACAATTCCAACCCTGGCAGGCCATTTTTATTTCTAATAAACCGTTTTCTTAATCGAGGAAGCTGTGAGCTGGAGGCCACCGCTTCTCTGAACAAACATATTTTAAATTCCTTAGAGCATGCGTGTATGCACATATATATTTGTGTGTCTGTGTGTATTTTTCTTTCTCCCAGGCTATTTATCATGTCCAGTTGGACACATTGTGTGAGCACAGCTGCTCTTATCTGGCACAGGGTAGGATATTAAAGGGAAGATTAAGATTACCATTTTGCTTTATTTCATTTCTCAGAGCTTGATCTGCATAGCCAGTTCTTGTATATATGTTTGTGTGTGTGTGTGTGTGTGTGTGAGTGCAGAATAATAGTTGTGAGCAGCATTCGCACACGGTGTCTCCAGGCATTAGGTGAGGCACATCTGGAGTTTACAGCATCCTGGAGATAGTTGCTTGAATCCCAGGAGCATGGGTCGGGCTGGGAATGGGGGGCTGGTATCCATGGTGAGGCTCCCTATCTCACAGCACCAGGTGTGTGCATGTGAAGTAAGTTCTTGGAAAGGCCATTCTCAGGGGGGAAAGAGAGAAACCGGGAGAGAGGTAATTAGGAACTACCTTGCACAACTGAACCGGCTCATTAGGGATGAGTAAGGGAAGGACAGTGCTTGGTGCAGGTGATATGTGCAGAGGTTTCACACAGCCTGCCACTGGCCATGCTCCCTTTCCCTTTCCCTTTCCCTTTCCCTTTCCCTTTCCCTTCCGCTTTCCGCTTTCCGCTTCCCGCTTTCTGCTTTCTCCTCTCCTGTTTCCTTTCTTTTCACTCCTTTCTCCATTTCTCTCTCTGTGTGCATAAGGGTGGAAAATGGAGCTTCTGGAATAATTCCAGATGGGTCTGTTTGACAGCATCAGTGCTAGTTGTTCTCTAAACTGAAACAAGATCCATATTTGGATCAATATAGATTTGTGTGTGGGGAAGTGTTCCCTTTTATTTCTTTGTCAACTCAATGTGGCAGAGCTGCTAAAAACCCCATGCTCTGAAAGCTACTAGTTATTAAAACAAACCCTTCTGCCTGCTCTTTGTGCACCTCGTCCAGTTCCATACATAGACCTAGAGTGTGGCTGATCTCACATTTATGCTGTTTGATCCCCGTACATCGGAGAATGTGACCATTGCACTTCTGGAAGTTTGGAGCCTCCTGAATCCTACCCCAGCTTCCCAGCATCCTTCAGAGAAACAGAAGCATGGTTCTGCCTTAAGCTCCTAGGAAAAATTGGGTGAATATGGCTCATAATCCAAGCTTAAGTGGATTTATGGGGTGAAGAGGTAATCCTCCTTCTGTTCTGTGTTTCACCATGCTGTTTGGAAAGAAAACTGATGCATGACTGTATTAAACCGTCCCTCTGCTACAAGCCCTAAATCGTGCAGGACAACATGTCCTTGTGGAGTGCTGAGCATTGGTCCTCGTGAAGCACTGGGCACCATCTTGTATCAAAATCTGATACAGTATCAGACTGGGACAGGCTTCCCCTAACTAAATTTACTGTTAAAGTAACCTTCACTAGTGGGTGTCTCTTCAGCTTTGCCCCTGTCCTCCAAGCAAGCAGGGTTATGGCTCTGTGTGCTGGGGTGGGCTTGAACCTTCTTTTTGCAGGAAGAAATTTGAACTCAAGGAATGAAGAGAGGAAGCTGCAATTCTCTTATGCAGGTGAAATTAGAGAAAGATATGACTCATTGGTGGGGCAAATTGAGCCTGCCAGCTGGGCGTCATTCAGCTGAAAAATATGCCCCTATGGCTGCAGAGAAGCCAACCAGAACTAACCAGAGGGGTGCAAATCTTCGAGTCAAACTGCAAATTGGGAACAACAAAGCAAATCATTCAGGTAGAAGGCATGCAAAATGCAATTGGTTCTCTTGCGCTTTACCTTGAATGGATTAAATCTGGCACTCGATGTGCGAACCCACAAGCGCTTGAACGGTAGTAAGCTGGCATAAGGCTGGCTATAATTAGAAGTGATATCTGCTCAGAATTAAAGTGCCAAATGTGCCTTCAGGTGTATTCATTCTCCATCTTGCTTTTTAGTCCAGGCCTGACACATTTGGGATTCTTGCCACAGGAACTGTACCAAATGACTCACTCACAGTGGTAGCCGTGTGCTGAAGACTGCATCCTACAGAATCAGTGGGCTTGCAGTTCGACATGAAAGGCAAAACCTCAGGAGACTGACATATGGTCACTTGGTTCAAACAAGCTCCTTCAAACTTGAAAATGTCTCTAAATTTTTATCTTCTTTCTGCCTTTTCTACAGTTGTGGCCTTTCTTGACTGATTCCTACCTTATTTGATTGTTCTCTGTCCTCTCATTCTTCTGCCTCCTTTTAGCCTCTGTGTCCTTGGGCAGTCCCCATTCTCAAATTCCTCCTTTTAACTGCAGGCACCACAAGCTCTCTGTTTATCCCCGACAGCATGGGAGGTTTTATAGCCTCTCTGGAGGCTCAGCTCTAAAGACTGGAATGCTCTCTGCTAATTTCCTACTCGTTCTCTCTTGGTCGGTGTAATAGGGGACAGATCTGCAAAACCACTTAGAGGCGGGAGAGGTGAACTCAGCAGAGCCTGTCTGCTAGATATTCTGGTGGAATCCACAGCCCAACAGCACAGCTGGGCAGCCAGCAACAGGATGAGAAGGGCAGGTATTGAGACTCACCTGATGGTGCAGGTGTAGAAGGGAGAATTATATTTCCTGACTCAAGGAGAGGCATATTTTTCATTATGCAGAAAAACCCAAGGATGTCAGGCTGGTATTTGTTGTACCCTGATATTGTATGAAGTGGTTGGTGTTGCAGGCACTCAGACCAGGATCTTGAAAATTGTTTCTAGATCAATACTATCAACCAAATCCACCCAAGCTAACATTTGCTCTGCACTCCAAGTTGGCCAACCTCACTTTAAAGAGAAATGAAAATGTGGTCTCTTGCATTTTGTAAGTTCAGGCATCTTTTAACACCTCTTGGTCTATTAGAAACCATTTTTGTGTGTGTTTTGTAGCATCTTGTGTTGTGTTTGGCATGTCAGGAACAGAAAAGAGGACCTGCTCTTCACACAATTCCCTTCAGATCAGATTGATAATATGTATTGAATGATGTTGCTTAAATCAATGCAAATTGATTGAGGCCCTCAGAGCATCTGGAAGATAACAGGAGAAGAGAGACCAATATCCTGAAGGGATATTCATGGCCATTTTTTACAGTGCTGAACAACTTCTGCCCAAAAGGAGAAACTTGCAGGTCATTTTGAGAGGAGGACATGCTTTGGATTGAAATTGAAAGCTTGTGTAAGATAGGTAATGATGCTCCCTGAGTACTGTTATCCCTCTTATTTCTTATAACTCCTCTAACTGCTAATAAATTATGATAACCATCAAATTGTGGTCAGCAGGGAGTCTTAAAGAAAAAAATTTCATAGTCTTAATGAGAAAGGAGAAAAGAAGGGAGTATTTTTTAATAGAGAAAACAAACATCATCAGGAAACAGGGGTGTTTATTTTGTATCCGGGTTGTATGCAAAAACAGGGAACCTGAAGAGCAAAGCTGCTGCTGCTGCTGAATTTCTGTCCATCTCCCCAATCCTGCTCAGAGTCAGAGGCAGCTCTTATAGCTGTCTTTGTGATAAAGCTTACAAGCAAATTGGACAGGGTGTCAGGCTGGCTATGAAATATGACAAATTAACAGCCGAGGCTGCTACTGCCCTGGTTACAGACACTTCATTTAGAAGTTATCATGTAACTGGATGCTTTCTGTAATTTGTGATGATACTGATTGTGATAAATTGCAAGATTCAGGTAAAAAATTCAGCCCATTCCTGAAACTGAATATTAAGGGAAGAAACGCTTGTCAATACTGTGCCACTTAACTTCAGGCCCCCCAAATGAGAAAAGATCTCACAATAACAATAAAACTCTCAGTCACTGAGCAATGTAATTATATTAAGCTAATTACATTACAATTAGCAAATCTTTAATTTATTTTTAATGCACTGATTAAACTTTATGTGGTAATCATAAAGGTTTCTGAATGGCAATCCTTTTGGGGAAGCATTGACACCAGCCAGGGGTCACTGCTTGATGTTAGAGTATTTCCTGAAGTAATAAATAATTTAATTTTTATCTAACTTGGAAAAGTTTCTGTACAAATGTTTCAGGCATATTATTTATTCCTTTCCTTCCCTTTAACTTGATGGCTGATAATGGAAAAATTAATGCTGCACATTCCAGTCCACTCTATTGGTCCCATGCATTTTAATTGGATTGTTTGTTTTTTAAAGCTGGCAGCTGCCTCAAAGGACCCAAAGAAATCCTTATCAGGTGGTTCTCAAGTGGTTTATCAGAGATTCCTCCTCTTTTCAGTAAGACTGCCTGTGAGAAAAGGCTGGGGAATGTGCCTCTGTATAAACTCTGCATCCTATGTGTAGCACCATCTTGCACCAAACAAAGGAGGAAAATTAGGCATGATAAAACTAACAAAGTCATAATCAGATCCCTTATGGCCTTAGAGGCACTTGGACCATGCAAGTTCTTCAGACTTTGCTGTTAAAGTTCCTAAGGCATCTAATGCCATTTTGGAGCATGCCTAACTAATGCTTCTGCCTTGACCAGGTTGTGCAGCAGGGTACTTATGTGACATTTAGTCAGATTAGAAACGATGAACAGTGCATTCATCCACTTATCTTGTTGCAGGGCTCAGTCTCACAAGGACACTTCATATCTGCCTGCTGCGCTCTGCCAGATTTGATCCTTCTCTGGCCATTAGGCCAAAGGTTTTTTCTTTCTTCTTATGTTTTGTCTACTTTATCTAACAAATATATGTATATATATACTTCCTGTGCAGTGTGGCTGCTTTGTAAAAAGAAGAAGTGTGGTTTTCCCCTTGAATACCTTACCAATAGAGGGACTGAGAGTTCTCCATACAGAGAAGCAAACCTTATCAGGCAGAAGAGGGAACAAAGCACTTTGGATGGGACTATTCAATTGTTGCAAAAGATGGAGGATTTCAATGACATGATTTTTTTTCTGAACACCCTCTGTGGCACTGCTCAGTTCTGCAGGAAAGAGACATCTTTCTGAAAAAAAACCAGAGTGAGTGTCTTTCTCATTCTCAAAATGAGAAAATACAGAGTAAAATAACTAAGCTCTGTAGAGAAGAGGGACTTCAGCTGTACTCCTGTCCCACAGCCTCAGGGTTTTCCTGGAGGTAATGTATGATGGCTCTTTGTTCAGTCCAGCACTTTTAAAGTGAAGGCATGGAGCTCTGTGGATCAGGGCCAAATGCTGCTATCTCAAAAATTCTGTGCCCCAGCTGCACATTTTCCTTGTCTTCTGGAGGAGGTGAGGGTGAAGGGGGTACAGAGACCAGCCGTCCTCAAGCCCTGCCTGTCTTGAACAGCAAAATCCTGGCCAAATGGGAACCAGGCACCATGCTGGGAGGGTACCATCTCATCCCTAAGGGGAAAGCTGGGCTTTCTGCCCTGTTGTCAGCATTACTGATGTAAAGCACCTACCCAGCTTCTGGGATGTGAGCTATTATCTCTGCAGGGCTCTCTGCTTCTCGGAGTAGATGTATCTGCTTCCCTGCCGTTAGCTCCAGGCTCTCTCGTATGGCAGGCACCAAGGCACACACAGAGACACGTGTTGTAGCTCTGGTTTTTGGATCTGGTCCTTGATGCTTAGGGACCAGATGTAATTTGTTCATGCACCTTGAGCTCTGCAGGTGACTCAGGAGCGTGGGACTGGCCCCTACCTATGTTCAGCATCAGTGACAGGCAGCCATTCCCTGCAGACAAATTGACGTGTCACTGCCACACTAAATACACCAAAAGGAAATGGCTGAACCGGAGGAGCTGAAAACAGAGCGTACTTAAAACTGTGAACATTTGGGGCTGATTTTCATGCTTAAAATTTTGCAAAATTGCTCTATCAGCCCAGAATAATTATTAAAAAAAAAAATTGAAAAATGTGTTATTTTAAATCTTACAAGTAAATAAGAGCAATGGCTCAGCACTGTGTATAGAGTGGCCTGTAGTCCTTGGTTTTGTTTGTGTGGGACCTTGAGCAACTGCTGTGTTTATTTTTTCCTGATAATCTCTCTAATAGCATGGAAAAAGAAGGCACAGACTGTGCTGTGGTGGGGGTTTTTTTGGGTTTTGTTTTTTTGGGGTTTTTTTTGGTTTTTTTTGAGAATTGAAATAATTTATGTTTCTCCTCTGTGGAATGAATTTCCCAACCATAATACCGCACGTTGAGTGTATCTGGAAAGGATGCTGCCTTGTTCGATGAACTGAATTGTGCACACAGTTGGAGGCTCTGACAGTGCCAGCATCAGTGAATGCAAGTTGCATAAAAAAGAGGCAGCATCATTCATGACACTAATGAACAGTCCTTCCTCGTCCATCAGAGAAATCTTTCCCAGGGATAACGATTCTCTTAGCATTTTCTTAGCCATAAAAGAAGAGATTGTGCCGGGTCTTTGGTTCTGTATGAAACTATCAGGAGGATTCTTAGGCTGGGAACAGAAATCAATGTTTCTGTGATACTGTATTGGCTAAATACTTAGACCAGAGAAAAAAGATCTTGTTTTGACTGCACAGTGAACTTCTTGTTTTGCTTTGCTGCTACAAGATTGTGAAAATAGAGTGAAATTTAAGGGGACATATTTGATTCCAAGCAAGTCTGCCAGCAAGTTCTAGTCATTTATTGCAACGTGATGTACCTGGTTTGCTCATGTAGTCCTACAGCTTTAAGTAACTGTAACTTCATTGATTTCAGTGGAATCTCAGGAGTAGAAGGGGAAAATTGGTGTGACACAATAGTGATTCAGCTTTAATGTATTTCCTCATTCTTCTTCAGGTATTTATTATCCTTTAAGAGACATCTACTTTAAATCTTTCTTATTACTTGAAAAAAAGTCTCCTAAGATATGAACAAAACCAATAGCAGAAGGGTCTCAAGGGATCTAATCTACAAAATGACAATTAGACAAGATCTAAAGGGCTTGATCGTAACAGCAATTGAGGGCATTATAATTTCTTTAAACTATTGAAGAAAAAGCTAAAGTATAGATGCAATTTTGTCAGAAAAAAAAATTATTTGTCTTGCATAACTTTATGAGAGTTGTTGAATAAATATGGCCTGTACGTACTTATTCATCATCATGTATTACATCACTCCTAGAAAGCCTTGTCAGTGAAAACCTTCTACTGTAAACTAGTCCGCAGCCCACAATTCCAGCTATTTTTTTCTTTTATTCTGCCCCTTATTTTGCACCTTGCTCCCTGCCTTTCTGTGCAAACCAAAGTAATACTTAATAGGCTTCTCTGTGCACTCTGTAATGCTTTAATTTTCCAGTGCTTTATGAGCGACTCCAGTGGTGTGAAGTTAGATCCCAATCCATGTTGTTTTGTGAGTGATCATACCAGTTTTAATGGCCTGTGTGTTTGTCTTATGTTTTAAATGCATGTGCAGTGCCTTTGGGGGCAAGAAACTCATACAAATAGCTCAGTCTAGGAGATTGTGTTCATGTTCATGATGGCAGCCATAATGATTGGGATTATAGCAGAAAAAGGGTTTGAAGCTTGCCTCCTGGTTGGAGAGGAAAAATCGAACCTTATACCATTGACCACATTTAGGTATCCTTTCTCTGGCTTTCTTCACTTCCCCAAGACATGCTGGCATCTGACAAATCTGCCTCTATACTTTACCCATCTGACAGAGGTGGATTTAAATTTTTAAAAATCTACATGACTGACCAGTTTGATATGAGCCATTTAAAAAAGTATATTTTAGGACTGACTATGATTAGGTTACAGGCTGTTTTTCTTTAAAGTAAATTTGTCACATACTCTGCATTTGTATCAGACATGAGGCTTTTGTCACTGGAGGAAATCACTTTAAAGGACTAGACCAAATCCCCCACATTGGTGAAGTATCTGTAATTCCTGATCTCCCTCGCATGACTGATTTCTGCAGGAGTGACGCTTTTCTGATCCATGCATTAGCAATAACCAGCTACAGCTACAGTAATTAAACAGTTTAAATCTACCATCCTATATAGATCCACTTTGATTTCTTGCTTTCTTACTGTTCTTGTTACTGGACTTCAGAAATTAACACTTTGGTAGATGCTGGGAAAGCCATCTTTCCCCTCTTCCTGCCGTGAAATGAACCTCATTAGAAAACAAGTAATTTATCGGCATTGAGTTTGCATTAATACAGTAATGATATTTATGCTTCCAACCACTGCAAATTGCAAAGTGTGATGCCAATTCAAGCAGAGTTGTTATTTTGTACTCTTGTGTCAGGAAGTTTTCATTATTTCGTTGGGTTTAACAGAATTGGAGAGCTTCTTTGAGAAAAAAGTATGAAGCATGTATGAAGTGTGAAAAGTATGAAGGCAAAAGTATGCCTTCATTTTCTGACCAGCAAAGACAATTGCTGCTTCTGGAAGAATACGGACTTGTGACATCGAACATTTCTGTTGAAGTCGGCACTCCAGATTTTTGCCTGACTGATCTGTCCCGTCAGAAGCCAAACTGAAAATTATTGTTACTCCTTACAGGTGTCGCAGATTTGCATATCATCTTCACCTCTAGAAGAGAAATTAAGTGCTCAGTGTCCAATGTGTTTGTTTACAAAAGACACAGGTCTTATCTTTCTGACTAATTCACAGGAATGCAGAAGCTTAAAACTCAAATTTTTTCTTTGTCCCCAGACCCTGAGCTTTTCACCTGGGCTAGGTCAAAGCTCCTTCTCTGAGACCGTATGACCTTTAAAGGTGGGCTTGAACCTTTTTAATGCAGCTGCTCTGCAATACAAATGAACCTCAAAGCTTTAGCAGCCAGACAAAGAAGAGGTCTTTAACCCACACAGTCTCTGTAAGGGGGGTCATTTATGCTTAAATGACCCCTAATGGGCAAGTGATGAGTACTGTTCAGCACAACAATATTAATGGGCAGGCAGGAGCACAGAGCAAGGGGTAAGATGGATGCTTGCATGTTTCCATATCTTACAAAGCAAAAAGGGGTGGGCAAACTTACCTACTCCTTTCCCAAAGGACAGCCAACAGCATCTGAGTATTTCAAAAGCAATGCTGCTTTTGTCAATTTATTTCAATGAAATGAAAACATTTCTAAATTCATATTTAATCAGATAAGTTTAGATTTATTTGGATTGTTTGGCTTGGCTGATATGAAGGTGTAGAGAAGTAGAGAATTTACTTTATTTCCAATGATCTGATGTCCATTTCCATGGAAACAGAAATGGAAGCAGGAACCAAACATAAGCAGTCACAGCCCTGGTTAATTGCCCATGGCTGCTTTCTGTTTCCACTTCTATAGTGCTGAACTCTATGTTTTCTACTGACCCCGTTACTACAAAACAATGTGTGTGAGAGGGACTGATGAGGGAAGACTGGGCACAAAAAAAGGTGCAGAGAGGAAAGATCTGAGAGGCAGATGCAGGGTCTCCATGCTGACCAGTAAAGAAATCCCCTTTATGATTTGTTTTACTCGGCTGGGGAAAAAAAAAAAAAAAAAAAAAAAAAAAAAAAAAAAAAAAAAAAAAAAAAAAAAAAAAAAAAAAAAAAAAAAAAAAAAAAAAAAAAAAAAAAAGAGGAGTAACATCAGCAAAACTAATTTTAATTAAGTTATTGCTAAGAACTTGCTGCTGTAAAAATACTTAATGACAACCAATGTAAAGCTGGAGTTGCTCCATGGAAGTTGATGGCAGTTTAACAGGAATTAAGAACAGACACTGTCCTTTAGTGAAAAAAGCAAAAAAATATTAATAGAGAGGAAAAAATTCTTAATAGAAAGCATGTTTCTGTGGCTGCTGGGGCAGTGACCAAACTAGTATAAGGAGTCAGATTTTCTCAATTTGGCATGGTCTGATATGCCCATGATGCAACAGACTTCTAGAGGTAGGCCACCTTATTCAATGATAAAATTAAAATTGAGTATGGAAAACAAACCACAACCACCAAATCTATCTCCAAGCTGAAAAACTGCTTTATTTGTTCATTAAAGTAATTGAACACCTCTATACTCTCAAATTTGGCCTAAAACCAGAAGCAGAAAATAGCATTAAAAACAATACTCCCTGTTCTCGTTGTTTCCAAAACCACATTCTCCAGCAGGAAAAAATGCTCCCCAGAGGTTTGACTTCATGGAAACCCAACCAGATCTTAGGTCTTTTGAGGTTTACTCATCTCTTGTAATCGTGCTGGCATCTGTCCTGTAACAGATTTCTTGCTGATATAGAACAGCTCATTCTAGCCTAACTGACCTATAAACTAACCAAAGACTGCTGTTTGGAAGGGTTTAAAGAGGATTGCATCAAAAAAGAAGTTTGATGGGGTTTTTTTTCTCAAACGTTTTGTGGGCGTAATACTGAAAATAATCTATCATGCATTTCAATACGGAAAATAAAGGTGGAAATGGGAGGGAAAAAAAAAAGCCGTGTTATAAGGTCCTTAGGCATTGAGACAAGGTAGGTTCAAAGCACAGCAGCTTCTTCTCTCAGTCTCACATCCCACCACTATTCAGGGGCAATGTCAAACGCTCCGTGATGGCCACGTGAGCAATCCTTGCGCTCGTCCCCCTTTCTGCAATGCCCTTCTGCGTAGACAACACCTTCCTTTGCATGTTAAACTCTGATCTGCTAACTTTGCCTGCCAAAACAGTGATTAAGGTTGGAACAAACTTCCCAGGGAAGTGGTGGATTCCCTGGAAGTGTTCAAGGAATGACTGGACATGGCACTTAGTGCTTTAGTTTAGTTGACATGGTGCTATTTGGTCAAAGGTTAGACTCTATGAACTTGAAAGTCTTTTCCAACCCTAATGATTCTATGATTCCATGAGAATATCCCAACAGCAAGAATCAAGCATCAAAAGAACAACTGTCAGAGAAGAAGAAACTTTTACAAATGCTATTCCATCAGGATGCACTGTGGTATTTAAATGCACTGGAATTTTCTTCCTCAAATAAATCTTCCCCTCCATTTTAGCACTGCCTGAGATATCATGGAGAGGGAGTGGTGATCTTAAACTGGGCAATTTGTTCATAGCTTTTGAAAGAGCTTCCCTGATTGTCTAAATGTGTATTGCTTGATAGATTGAGCGAGAATTGTTTCAGGTGTGTAGAGTCAAAAGAGCAGGTGTAAGTGGTGAGGGATGTCTGACTGCAGCTGGAGTGTGGACAGGACAGATGGCTGTCCAGGAAGGAGGTGGAAACCTGGGGAATTCTAATGATGAGAAGCTCTGTGCTGCAGAAAAGCTAAGGTTCCTGGGAGATTTAGCAATCAGCCTCCACGCAGCCAGTGCAGGACATTCTCGCACATACAAGTGCAATTCAAGGTGTGGCATAGCCTTACAATCTGTGTGAATTTAAAAGTTGGAGCAAAAATGTTCACTCCAAAGCACTGCATGTATTTTGAAATCACAGTGAATAGAGTCTGACTGAGGAAGAGAAAAGAACACTGATTTAGCTGTTCCTTTGTTTCCCAAGTCTCCAACTTCAAACCATTAATTAGCTCTAGCTAAAAGTCTGTATTTATAGAAAAGAAAATCATGTTGAAAGACACAGATCTCCATGAGCCAGCAATCTCAATCTCCATTTTCTTGCACATTTTATTACCATGCTGACTTGGTGGTAGTTTATCATTGTAGTGCACAAATGTAAAAGGCTGTTTATGGCATAAGATAAGGGAAAGTCAGGCTCAGTGTGTAAATAACTGTGTTCTGTGCTAAACTTTCCAGCAGAGAAATATCACTTGCATATGGTTTCTGTAGATTTTAACTACCCACATGCTAGGGGTGACCCTAAACCGGGTGTGGTAAAGATGGGCTCTGGATAAGTTATGGCAGTCACATTCCCATCTAGGCTGAGATGGAGATATGGATTGTGCTCTGTGCAGCACATGCTCCCTGCTGTGACACTTTGTCAGATACAGTCAAGCCTTCTTTGCCTATGTCTTTGCTCAGCAGACACATGCACAGTTCAGCACTCCAAAGCAAAGGCAAGGGATGCCTTCACTGCAGTCAGATGTCTGTTGCACTTCAAGTGTCAAGCCACATGGTTGTAGCTTTGGGGTTGTGTTATGCCTAGAACAGATTGGGCTTTGCTGCCTGTGCAGTCCTTCCTCACATTTGGTGTGGCTATTGCAGAT
Organism: Brachypodius melanocephalos; assembly: GCA_013398615.1. Classification (NCBI taxonomy): domain Eukaryota; kingdom Metazoa; phylum Chordata; class Aves; order Passeriformes; family Pycnonotidae; genus Brachypodius; species Brachypodius melanocephalos. The sequence goes on from VZSR01001685.1 coordinate 20,660,229, forward strand.
GACAGTCAGCTTAGTCACAATCACTGCTTCACTCTCACATGCTTGCGTGTTGATAAATATGCAAATTCTGAGGTGTTTTATTAAAAAAGAAAAAAGGGCTACCAAATACTAGAGCTTTCCATGGGAAATTGTATGTAGCATCTGGTATTTGATGAAGAAAGCCCAGAAAGGCCTGTAATCTGATTGAGTTTCTGTGAATGACACACACGAAAAAAACCCCAGATATGTATGGAGGTATCTTGTTTGTGGGAAGATACTACCTAGAGGTTTACTTGACTTTGTACATACTCATCAGATATTAGAGTCCTAAAATACCTTGTCTCTTAGTGGCCAAGCAGTTAAGATGTTATTGAACTTTAGACTGCAATACTCAAACTAAAAGTAAGAGGCCATATTGAATGAGTCTGTTTTTTTCACTTTTTCACAGTAGATTCTTCAGCTTTGTTCTGTCATATTAAAGGACAGGAAGACTTCCAGAGCAGCAGAGCTCCCAAAACAGGAGAGTGACTTGATTTCAAAGTGAAGAGCAGGTAGCTGCCAGTACAAGAGCCTGCAGGTTAATTGGGTATCCTGACCCAGGCAAAACTCAAAAGAGAGAGCAGTACAATTCTTTCATTTTGTACATGAAAAATTGCTGTTTGTGTTGCACAGAGTTCAGTTTAATCAGCCCTGTGAGCCACTCTTGTATCATGAAGTGGATCACCCCTTCCCAGGAAGGAGGAGGAGAACTATAGAGGAGACCCAGGAGAATTAAAAGATGGTAACTTAAAAAAAAAAAAGTGAAGTTAGTGATTTTGAAAGGCACCAGATTAGCAGCACAGGAAATGGCCTCCTTTATTTAATCATACCTAAGTGCTTTGAGATAGATTCTTATTCCTTTTATCTTGATGAGTAGCACATCTCCACGATGGGCACAGCATCTGCTGGGGCAGCTGTGCAGGAGAGATAGGGGTCAAGCCTTAGGTAAAGCCATGCAGACCTGTCAGCAGCAGGAAGCGGATAAGCGCAGCGTTGTTCCTCTGCCACCGTTTCCCCTATCTACACATCTCGAGGTCAGCCTAGGGGAAGAAAGCTGCAAAGGAAAAAAGGTGTTTTATGTGGTGTGCTGTAGCAGATTTGCAGATGAAGAGCTGAAATAAACTGAGACTTACTGCTAACTAAATACTTTGAGATGAACACTGATGGGTCTTCCTTTGGACTAGACAGTTTCAGAGGACTGTGAAAAATAGATATATGTGGTTCCATAAATATAGCCCATGCTGTACTCTACCCACTTGCTCTCTTTGTAGCCGTCTTGTGGACAGTCTGAGACCAAGTGCCTACCTGCATCCTTTGGGGAACATGCTGCAGCCATGACCAGACATGCGCCTACAGACTTGTAGTCTGAAGATATGGTGGGAACTCAGGCTGGCACTCAAAATCACTCAGTAGGATCACTGGGATCTGCAGTCAGAGCCTGTAACTTTGGATGTATTTCTGGTAGAGTTAGGTGGTACTGGCACACTCTAGGTGAGATCATTAGCATTTGATCCTATATCAGAAATCACTGTTAATACATAGAGAACAGCTCAGAAGTGGTGCCAGGGTGAAGGACAGAGTGGTGTCACCACTCTGACACCCAGATTGAAAGAAATTTAGATGGGTGTTGGACAGCTGGAAATTACCTGCATTCTTCAATTCCTCAGAGGTTAGTTCAGGGACAGTGCACATCTCTTGATTCCACTGGAGTAAAGATGTTTTCCATTAATAGAGTTGTTTGGATTCTTTTCCCCCCACAGCTGGTTGAGCATAGGAAAAGAGGGAATAACACTGGGATAATAAGTGAGCTGGAGTCTTAGGCTATGTAGAGTAAATATTCAATGCCAATTCTTTATCTCCTAGGAGTGGTTAATGGTTCTTACCTACACATTTTCTTCAAAGGATCTTCCTAATGGATTTGCTTTTGGCAGAAGCTGCTCTGCATTTGGAAATGCATTCATTTGTTCCTTCCCTCTTTCTACCTTGCCTTGTCAGTGTCCCTGTGAACCGCCTCCAGCCCCTGTTCTTGGAGCAGGTCAGAACTTGTCCCTCTCACTTCTCCTCTCACCTCTCCTCCCCCAAGAAGCTTGAGGAGCAGCTGTAAGCATGCTGCTGCTTTTCAGGTCTATAGGAGAATGGATCTCACTTACTGTGTCTATACTCAAGTGTGGATTTTACAAAACAGCAGCAGCCCTGGATTGTATGTGTCTCTCTAGTTAGTCAAGAATAAAGAAAGGGTAGATGTTTGTGGTTCTTGCTTGGTTTCCTCGCCTTTGATAACTATTGGTGTCATTGGAACTAAAACTGGAGACTGTCCCATCTGCTCTTTGTACTGAGTGCCAGGTTTGTCAGTTCTTGACTGAGAGACAAGGAAAAAGGAAAGAGCAGAGTAGATTGGAGGCAGGTCAAACAATTGTATGCAAAACCCCCTGCTATTTGCCCCCCTCATAAACAAAAATATCTTTATAAAATTGCCAGCAGTGGCAAGTACCCACCTAAGAATGCATGGCATTCAGATCACATAAATATGCACATCTCTCTGCATCCTATTAGCTGTTGCTAATTCTTTCTCAGCCTATGGGGCTAATGACTAACTGCAGATCAGTAAAATCTTAGTTCCTTGTTGGCATATTTCCTTTATTACAAGTGCTTCTATTCCTGTGGGTATCAAAATTATTCCAACACCCTATTATTAGATCTCATGCCAGCTTAATATATGTGAATTTGCCTTATGGATTTAGTCTGCAGCCTCATTAGCTCTGAGTCAAGCCAGTCTTTTCTCAGATAAGACATCAGGTAGACAGGAAACTCTCCGTACCACATCTTGTTGCAGAACTGGTTTGGTGGCTTGAACATAAAAGTACATGGGAAAGCTTTTCCTTGATAAGGACTTTAATCACAGCTGCATCACTAACATTTTGCCACTAATTTTTTTACGACCTTTGTAGTCAAAGAACTTTGGCCCAGGAACTATGTTATGAAATTAGATACAAATTTCCTGGAGCGGGGAGATAGAGAAGTGGCCTGAAGGGCATTCTGATCTCAAACCTCAGCAGGATGACACTTCACAGAGTCGTGACTGACTTATGAGAGATCATCTCCGTGAAGGCTTCACAATCAGACCTGAATGACATCCTCTGGGAAAATCCAAATGGTCCTTTGTCTTCAAGAGCCTGAAAAATTGCAGAGTCCTCCTGAAAAGGCAATCCATACTTAGTAAATACTAACTTTTATATATTGAGGCAACAGCAAGAAGGCTCCAGAACAGATTTGCTTGCTTCCAAGAATAAGATATTCTGCTCCAAGGAGGCTCAGGTCCAGGATTTTTATTGGTTTTTTTTTCTCCTTCTGAGCCCTGTATTGTGCCTTTCCAGTAGCTCCCTTGATTCCCAGGGTAATCTGAAAGATCAAAAAGAGACAAAGACATGATCATTCTCCAGCTCTGTACTGGCCAAGGCACTTTTGGCTGACAGACCTAGTACAGATGGCCATCAGCCTCTGATCCAGCTCCTGGACTGCCTGGACCTGATCTCCCAGTCCTGCAGCCAGATACTCTGTGCAGACCCAGAGTCACTGCACCTGACAACACTGCTGTTGCTTGGCTGAGTAGCACTTGGAGACACAGATCCCTACATCTGTAGGGATCCTGAGACAATGTGGAAAAACATGGGGGGAAATATATTCGTCCAAGTGGAGAAAGTTTTCCTTATAGGCAGTACAAAATTGCTATCAAAGGTATTTCTCTCTGTCTAAAATGATCAGCCTTTGTTCATCTTGGTTTGAACTGATTTGCCTATTCCACCTGCTTTTTCAGTTATTCTTGGTCTTCTGTGAGCGCTCTTGCCTAGTGGCTAGAGACAACATTTTCACTTTGCATCCAGAATTAATGTTCCCAAGACTTCTAAAATATCTCCTGGAATAATTCTTATATCACGTGCTTGTGACCTCGCTTTGAAATCCATCTTTCTAGCAGCTATCGTCTAAACAAAGCTGATCTCAACTCTCTCTTCTAGACTTTGTCTATAAACTTTTATCTTGTAAACTATTCATAGTCAGGTATGGCACCAGAAGGAAAAAACCCTATAAAAGAATGACAGCATCATACTGGTGTCAGCTTACTGGTGACATTCTTTCTTCTGAGATTAACTCAACTTTGCCTTTAGAAATGAACCTAAATCCAAGGTTTGGCTAGTAAACTATCCACTGCCACTCCCAAACACAATTTTTATTACTTCAGTCTGTCTTCTTTGACTGAAGCTGAAGCAGAACCTGGTTATTTTGGTGCTCTGCCCAACATTTTGGTGACTCTTGTACTATTTGCTATTTTAGTATAGATGGTGCATTGTTAGGAGCCTCCTAAGGTTTTGTCTGATTTCTGCAGTCTGTATGCTAGGAACACTCACAAATCTAGAGTTTACATTTCATTCAGTAAGAATGGCTATGTTTTCCTAGTGCTTACAGAAGACTTGAAACAGTTTCTGAGAATATTATTTCTTTAATTTTTACTCAACCATATTTAAAAAGATTCAGGCCTTATGCCAAAATAGAAATTACACTGATTTGTAGAAAAAATACTTAAGGATTGTGAATCAATTCAGCCTCTGCACTGTTGCTGTTTTGATTGTGGAGCCACACTAGAATCAACCCAGTCAGAAGTTTTTGCCCTGACTAAGTCTTCAGAGTGGCACTTAGTTCTTACACCACTGTCTCATAGGAAAAGACCATTTCAATTCCTTCCCTTTGGTTTATGTTTGCAACTTCCTTACGCTTTACTCTGAAAAATTTGGCTTTGTCTATTGAGCGTGGTGTCTCCAAACAGGAGCCCAAGATTCAGCTGATGCTTTTGTAAAAAAAGTTTCTGCTCTGGTTTCATGAATGGGAGTTGCTGAATAGCTAGTTTGGGTTGCCAGCCATTATCTGTCAGCTACTAATAAAGGTGAATTTCATGAAGGATATGAGGGTTTTTTCTGGCAGTGGCACCCACTTTGCTCAGTATAAATGAAACTCTTTTGTTCACCAACAGGATTTCCATTGAATCATTTTCCCGTTGAAGGCTAAATATCAGAATGGGTGAAATTTGAAAGTGGAGTGGGTGATTCTTTTCATTTATTGAGAATGAGCCATTACTCATTCAGTGTGATTTGTCAATGCTCCCAAACAGTAGGAGCAGTCACTTAAGATTGGCCTCGTTGCAGTGTTTAAAACAGTACGTGATAGATTTGCCTGTGCTGCCGTGGTGAAATCTTCCCCAGACCCCCATTTTCAGAGAGGGAACCTCACAGCATCCACAGAGCTGGGCTGGGCTGTCAACTGAGCTCCTGTTCTTGAACAGAGATGGCAGAATCTCACAAAGAGGGAAGTAGGGAGGAGGTCTGTGCGATTTTATTGAACGTTATGACACATAAGTGCTGGAATACCAAAGAGCTTGTTATAGCATAGAAAATCCCCTCTGCTAGCAACTCCATTTGCACTCCAGCACTACTCCATTGCAGGGCCTATAAAGCAGATTGCTAACAAAAAGGTTATTCAGAGGGTTTCTTTCAATAAACCCAAAGGTAACAAGTATCCACTGAGCAGATGTCATGAGACTGAGCTGCACTCTGGAAAACTGCCGCAATATTTAAAAATAATGCTTTCTTATTAACCTAAGTACAATACTAAAAGTCTTTTAAAATAAAACTTTCCAGATGGCACCTGCATCAGAGATGCTAATAGGATGAATGCCAGTAAGCCCACTAATACTGGAAATGCTCTTAAGACAAAACTACAACTGATTGTACTGGCACAAACAAATAAAAAACTAATTTATGTATTCCTGCAGCTGCATCTCCAGCCAAAGCAGAGGCAGGAGTCAAGACCAATTCACAACTGACTAATGTGGCCCCATTCATTGCAAATTTCCAGCATTTAAGTGTAATTAAGATTTACTGTTTGCTAACTTGGAGGTCAGAAGAGGCACTGCAATATGGATAACTTTGTTGACTAGTGAAATGCTTGTTAGAAGGAATTATCAATCCTTCCAAGAAGAACAAGACAGAAATAAATAACAGAGTTATTCTCATTTCATCTGACTGTTGTGATCCCAGCAGGAATGTAATAGCACTGGGCAGTAGGGAAACCAGCTGCATGTGGTGGTGGAGAGTACAGGTAGCTGAGTCCATGGCAGCACAGAATATGGCAGGCACACTGCAAATGCTCACTGGTCTTCCTCCAAGCCAGGCTTACCTCCCATCATGAGTTCTATGCCCTTGCTTTTCTGGCCCGTGATGCCTTATAGAGGGATGCAGAAGACAGTGCAGAATTCCCTTCATCTCTCGCTAGTGTGGCCAGGTAAACAGGGGAAGTGGTTCACCACAGTCTGATATCCTAGAAAGGAGGTGAAAAAGGGATCAGATACTACTACAGCTTGGCTGCAAAGATGATAAGGTCATGCAGAAGAATGTGAGTTGGACTATCACTGGTCTTTGACTTGTATCATCAGCAGATTTAGTTCATTCATAAGTTGACAAGACTATACCCTAGGTGGTGACTGGGACGTGAACACAGTTGGAACCAGAATTAGGAACAGGGCGGGGGGTTAATCTCTTTAGGATTTGCAAGGGACTTTGATTAGTACAGATAGCATAAGTTGAAGCTCAAAACCTGGTTGATGAGAAATAGCCACAGAATATGAAAAATCACATTCTCATTCTTAAAACAATATTTTATGTTTCTGTGTTTCTCACAACTAAGAATTTTCAAGCACTTTTTTGCATTAATAGTTTGAACTTTCTGACACAACCATGAATTACCTGCATGTGACTGTCACTGTTTGACAGAGAGGTAAATGGAGGCACAGAAGGTACTAGATTGAATTCCCATTTTTATGTGCATCTTAAGCAGTTATTATTATCTGTGCAAAGAGGAGGCAAATGTTATCATGTGGGTTGTTCAGACTGCCAAATGGAGATGTGGAGGCATGGAGATGTAATGAAGGAGTTTTGGTACAAGGAATGAAGCTGGTTTTCCTCAGGTATCATAGGAACAGCAGAGTAAAGCTGCAAGCAAAGCTTAGCTTTTCTTTGCTTCTGCTGCCAAGCTTGATCACTAGGGCAGGACTGACTTGAGTCTTTTGTAGTCATTTACATCCCTGCCAAGAAAACTCTACCAAATCAGTGTTTGTATACCTCCATTCTCTGAATCCTACTCATTCTTTCTTTCACCTCAAGTCTGTTCACAAACTGAGTCCAAACTGCTGAGGAGGGACACAGGACAGGGATAAGGAAAGCTGTGCAGATCCACTTAATTTGCCTAGCAGTGCCAGCATCGTAAACAAAATTGTCTGTCATACATCCTGGCACCAAAGGATGGAGCAGAAACATATCTGAATGTAATCACTTTGCGTAACTTCAGCAAATAATGAAGGGCTGACTAATACCAGGAGCCTCTTCTACAGCTCATTTACTGTGTGAGCTGGTTCTGAGACACGCTCGGTAGATGAGAATGCACATCAAATGTTTTGATCTATGGAAGAACATTTTTCCTAATATTTTTTCAAAGGTTTTTTTTTTTCTCAACTTTGTAATGTGACTCTGAAGACGGTCATGCCATATTTTTAAAGGAGACACTCTGTGTGTGTTTTTTAAGACCTTTTTCAAAGGGGGACAAAGGGTTACATATTTTTTAACTCCAAAACCCAGATGTTCTTTAACAGAGAAAAATAGAATAACATACATTAATAGCTTGGAAAACAATGGCAATATTTAATTAACCTTTAGAAATGGCTAATCTGTGAATCTGCACGTGTCAGCTCATCTTTAGAACAGAGTGACTGTGTGTGCCTTTGCCAAAATCAACATGCTTGTTCGGTGGATTTCTTCCATTGGGGATTCACATGAAGAACAAAAAAAGGAAAAAAAAGAAAGAAAAAATAAATTTTTTTTCAGCTGTTTGACTTGAAGCATTCATGTGATCCAGATGACCTCGTCAGGGTTGATGTAGCCTGGTGTGCCACAGATCCAAGATCTGCATGTTCAAGGCTTGGCTCTTAGCCGCTAGTCGTTGGACCAGACAGTCTGCAGGTCTTGTGGGACCATTAAAAGCTTTAGTTTAGCAGTGGGGCCGTTTACCTCTTCATCACTGACTTTCTCTCTCTCTCTCTCTCTCCCTCTCTCTCCACCCCCCTTTAGCTTGGTTGCTATCAACACTTCTCTTCTGCAGATCGTCTACCTGCCAAATCCTCTCCTCTTTAAATCCTTTAAGTAGGAACACAGATCATGGGAGAGAAAAAAAGGGCCCTTGAACTTCTGGCTGCTTTCAGAACCCCCCATTTCCCTCCTGTTCCATTTCCCATCTGACAGGAGTCCCACACTAAAATGGGATGGGCTAAATGCCTCCTCCAGCTGGCTCTGAGGGCTGCAAGGTGCAGGCAGCTCGCAGAGTTTCTCAGCCTGCAGGAGAGGTATTTGAAGCATAAGGCTCGTGGTGCATACAGGAGGAGTGGCAAGTACACCAGAAGGTGAAGAGATGGCTGGAAGCAACACTAATGCCCCTCCATCTGGAAAGATGAGTGCTGTTTAGTACGTCTGGAAAGCATTATTTCTGCAAATAGCTCAACCTCTTTCAGCTTAGAGGCAGGGATCCCAGCCTGCTGCCAAGCTTAGATCTCCCTGATGGCAATGTGGTAGGGGAGATGGTGAACAAGTGTACTAATGGCATAAAGCAGGAAAAAACAGCATCCAATACATCAGCTTAAGGTACATCAGGCATCTGCCCTTCTCCCACAAGGCTGCCTGTGACTTCAAATTGCATTAAGACACACTTGTGTTTTATATCACAGGATCAACCCATATGATAAAAGTTTAATTGGGTGGATGTGAGGGGGAATTTAGGAGTCACTCAACTGACTGTTCCCAGTGATTTAGCTTCACAAGGGAGATATGGGAAAGCATAAACTCAAGTCTACTAGTGTCCCTGAATTTTTGTTTGAATTGTAGCTCTGCAAAGATCTAGCTTTACATGAAGCTCATCTGAAAACACTGAGGTGTGCTGTTTCATGTTGTTTCAGAACAAATGCCTGACCCAAGCTTGATTTAAATTCAGAGACCAGAGGGGATCATTCAGCAAATCTCATCAGGCCTTTCACCTTGTAGCAAAATAAAATCAGTTAATAGGTCTTGTCTCTAAATATTTTTGAATGGATAGAGGTCCAGGTGCAAGTTCCAATATAATACTTGCTTAGCTTTTAACCATATTAAGTCAACAGCCTAAGCAGCTATTGGACATGTACCTCTCATGTGAATTTCAAGCAGGACAATTTCCAGACTCCTTCTCATCAGTGTACAGCCTGTTTCCTAATGATATATATTCATGATCAATGTGGGATGCTGTGCGTGGTAATGAACAAGTTGTAATGCAGCTGATGTGTGAGGGTCTTGTGTGTATTCTCATGGGTCACTGTTGACCAGCCATCTGATATGTGCCAAGTTGGGATGAGATATGTGGTGTGCAGAGCCTAAGGAGGATTTTTGGGAAATGTTACTTTGGTTTGTATACAGCAGATTTTCAACTGGCTCTTTTGTTTCTTTTCCCCATGAAATTCAATCGATGTTCTCATTTGAAAAGGTAAGATCAAAATGTATTGTAAAACTTTCTTGGATTGGACTTCAGACTCCGAAATACATTTTTGGAAAAGCAGGCTATTCTCAGACTTTAAAATAAAAGCACAAACCCTACTTTTTCGGCAGTCCAAGAGAATTTTGTCACAGTTAGGGTGGATTTATACATATTTTCAAAGATTTGTGGATGTTTGCCTCAAAATTTTCTTTATGGTGCTTCTTTCAACATCTGTCTTCTGTTCTGCATGTCAGTCTGTTCTGAAATATTTGTTGAATTTTATACAACTTGAAGGACTCCCTATAGCTCCTATGCTTAAGTATATGGAAGACTTCACAGGCCAGTGCTGACATTTTTTTTTGTTTTTAAAGGCTACAAAATGAGTTTAAAAATTGTCTGTGATGATTTAAGATCACTACATTTGCAAATATGTATATTCACTGGTAGTGTTTCATAGTTCTTAATATAAGAAATCAAAAGGCAAAAAATGAATTTTTAACAATAGCAGCAAAAATAAACTTAGTAAGCCAATTTTCCTTGCTTTAAAAAAGGACTTCACTTTTTCTTGTGACATTCCATAGGTGTTTTCCATAGTTTTCACCAACACTGTTTCAAACCTATTTGCTTGTCTTTTTCTTTTCTCGTCTAAAAAGTAAGGATGTCCATAAGGATTTGTGTTTTCCCTAGCTTTTAAATTTTTTTTTTAACTGTACAAAGTAAGAAGTTTGAGAATATTCTGGTAAAACATGATAAAAAATTTCCAATAATAAAGAAAAATTACTGATGCATTTTGCAAAGAATTGTTTTTTGGATAAAAAGGGTTCTTTTCAAGTGAAAAGGCATGTCGTGCAAAAAATTCAATTAGTTCTAGTTTCAAGATCCCTATGGGCCATATCCTGAATAGTTATTGAGACAAAGCTCCCATTGAAGTCATTGGGCATACTTCCTGATTAAAGCCTTCAGGACTAGGTCAACTGGGAGTTTTGCCTGAGTAAGCACTTCAGGATTTGAGTGTAAACACAGCCATTGGGGAATAAATGGGTTAATACGGCAGCCTAATACATCCTCTGCATTTGTAAGCTCTGCTTTACACAAGGGACATGGGTCCCTCGTCCTCCTCATGAGGATGGCAGACATTTTATTTTCCACAGTGCGCTGTGCTGGTGCCCTTCACATCATCGAGGTGGTGTGGTCTGGTTGGCAATGTTTTTCTGCTCCCCTCCAAGAACGAACCCCCCCATGTCAGCATAAAGGCCAAACCACTTTTTTAATACAGTACCGAGGGAGGAATTCCCCTGCCCCCTCCCAGCCAAGCCCGTTCCCTCATCCAGGCTGAGTTAGTCATGTCTGACTTCTCCTATTCACATTATGGCTACCCTTGTTGCTTTTTGGGTTTTGTTTTGCTTCCTTACTGTTGTTGTTTTTCAGCCAAAGCTGTCATTTATCATGAGAACAAGAGCAGCCATGTGTTGATTTTTCTGGATTCCTTTTGGACAGTGTCCCAGTGCTAATGAAGGCCCTTCCAAAGTGCTAAAGAGCTGGTGCCAAAATCAGTTACAGTGAAAACAATAGGGGAGTGGTGCACAGACAGCACATCTAGTGTGTGTGTGCGTGCATGCGTGTGTGAGTGGAGGGAGCACTTACAATTGTGATTTCGGTCCTCCTCCCTTAAGGATAATAAATTTGACTGAACTAAGGGGCTCGGATTCACATTTGCTCAGAGTCTGGGGCACATTAGAAATAAAAGCCAGTGGAAAAATAGGTGGTAGATGTTCACACATTATGTCCTGGCTGGTCTGGATAATAACACAAAAATCAATGTTGTACGTCAGCTGTGACAATGATGATGAAGCTTCTGTGAGAGTTATAGGACCTTGAAATTCAGGGCTTTATCTCTGCCTGTGGGCCATTTATGTAAAAAAAAAAAAAAAAAAAAAAAAATTAAGGGCTCCTGAAAATGCCTTTCTCTCTCTCTCTCTCTCTCTCTCTCTCTCTCTCTCTCTCTCTCTTTCTTTTTTTTTTTTTTTTTTTTTTTTTTTTTTTTTTTTTTTTTTTTTTTTGATGCTCTTTTGAAAAACAGAACTATTTTGCTTCCCGGACTTTATAAGCTGCTACATTGACAGTGCATGGTAGGTTTTACAGCACCAAGCAGCAGTCACGGCATTCCATGCTGTTAATTTGCGGGGTGGTGGTGGGAACGCACTTTTCCACGAAGGGGAGTGAAACAGACGCAGGAACACGGAGAAGGTGCGCGAATCTCGACAATCACCCTGCGGAGCTGCCGTCCAAACATGAATTCCAGGCTAAAGACAGGCAGTCACCGTGCGGCTGCTGGGACTTCGGAGTGTTTTCGCCTCGTGGGAAGCGCACAGTCACTGCTTTTTCCTGTTATTATTAATCCTGGAGGATTTATGTGTTTTATGAATCAAAGGACAGGGCAGTTTTGCAGCTCCCCCTTCCCCCCCAGCGCGTTCCCCAGCCCGGTTTCTGGCCTTGTGCTCCATCTGCCGGCTGCCGCCCCGCTTTCTGCCCGGACCGGCGGGGCTGGGGTTCGGGCACAGAGCGGGAGAACAGCTCCGGGCCATCCTCTGCCACCGGCACCAGGGCCCCGCATCCCCCGGCCCGGCCCCGGCGCTGCCGAGGGCTCCGCCGAGCGCACGGCACACAAAAACACGCACTGCAGAGTCCATACGCAGACACACATATATATGTGTATGGATATTCGTATCCCCTGCACCTGACGGGGATCCAGCCACTTCTGCGGTGTTTCTCCTAACCCTAACCCGTTCTTCTTTATTAAAGCCAAAATGATTTAATCAAACTGTTGTTTACCCAACATAGCCGGGAAGCAATACTTTCATTAGCAGGTGCCAATCTTTCTCGTGTGCATTTCAGTTGTGAGCAAGCCAGTTAATGTTTAGAGGCAGATGCCGGTGGTTTGGAAAGGCCCTTCTGTGATGGTACCCACCAATGCTGCTGTTTATTTTGAGTTTTGTTCCAAAATATATAAATAGACAGGAATTAGATGGAATAATCTCTATAATTTGGACAAAGCTGGTAGGTGATTGAATCTAAGGATCAGTTTAATTTACCTCTGCCACCTGCACATATATACATGGTTCAGTAAATAAAAAATAACCACTGACTAATTCACACTTTTCGATTCCCCATTTTTCATATATTGTTACTGTAACAATGTAGGTGATTTTTTTAAATGTTTTTCATCTGCATGGAGACTACCTCCTGCAAGATTTGGTAGACTCCATAGATTGTTAGGCCAGAAGGGCTGTTGTGTTCATCTGCTCTGACCTCCTGCATAGCACCAGGCATGAGATTTCACACTGTGATTTCTTCATCTATGCAAGCAATTTATTTGCAGCCGAGCTAAGTCACAGTATATAGAAAGGAAGTCCAAAGGCACACAGCTCTGTGTAGCATTTCTAACAACCTATCTGGACTTTAAAATTTCTTTCAAACACAGCATTCCATTAGAAGTTTCCACCCATGCTTCGCCAAGCCATACCAGAACAGTTGCTTATCCTCCTTTGACAGCATGGAGCTATTTTAGATGTAACATTTATGTACATAGATGTTTCAGGAGAGGTCTAATTTATCAGCTATCTCCTCTTCTTTCACCCTCTTATTCAAGCATTTCAACAGAGCAACAGATGGTCCTTGTGGGCCATTTGCTGTGATTGGAATTGTAGTGTCCCAAAGAGGGGCCACTTTCTTATCACTAAAAGTGAGTCTAAGTTTCCTTACCCAGTAAGAATTTCAAATGATACCTCAATTTGCCTTGCTGCTAAAGAAAACATGTTTCCCAACAGTTGAAGGGTGAAATCTGCAAACTTTAAAAATCATTTCTCACCATATGGACTATCATACCCTTATAATCAGAAAGAATGGAGATTTTGAAGACACAGCATAGAAGACTCCTTATTTTTGTCTTTGTACCCTGGTGTCCTGAATTTGGTATGACTAAAATAGTAATTTATTTGAAAGTAACTCCTCTTCTCATTATTTATTGATATCATTGTCACATTTAAACATTTTTAGGGACTAGTTTTAATTGTATACTCTATCAATGCACCTTATGAGCACAGCCATTACATACGCCTATGTTAAGTTTTGTCTTAACATAAGAAAATTTATATTTTCTTTCTTATATAAAAATGTTCTCTAAAAGACATTATCACCTCGTATTTTGCAAACAACTCCATTTTATAGAGTAACACAAAACATTTGTAAAGGATGGATATTTGGATAAAGCTTGTGATTGTGGATGAAATTCTTTGCTCCAGATGTTGCAGACACAATATAGTTCTGCCTGACTACAGAGTATTGCCACAGGCCTGTAGTCCTAAATCTGTGGGGTTTACTTTGCTGATCACCTGTATCCAGGGACCTCCATGCCCAAAGGTACTTTGAAGCTTGGGCCTTAAGTCATGTTGTGGGCATTCCTAACTCTTAGGGAAATGAGAGTCAGGCACCTTGATCCTTCCAGTTACTGGGTTTGTACTTTTTTGTCAGCTGATCAGCTAAAGTGAATTCTAGGATATGGGTATCTTTGTAGGGCACACTTTGGCCAGGTGAGCTCTGCCACTTGGATACAGAGCCATGTTTTGAGCTGGGTGCATGGATGACGTTCACAGAATCAAGGTTGGAAGAAACCTTTAAGATTAACAATCCAGCTGTAACCCTGCACTACCACTGTTCCTTATATACGGCTTTGCAACCTACAGACTTCAAATGATCCAATCTCTTGACTCTGGAGATTAACTTTGTGTCACAGCCTGTTCATGCCTGTCTTGTATGAGACATACAAGTTCACAAACTAAGCTTAGGCATGATTCAAGCCTGTGATCTCAACCCTTATGCCAGGACTCAAGGGTAAAAAGTTGCATTGTGTAAAGTCAAATTCCAAGAGGGCAGTAGATTTTTTTTCTTCTTCTACAGGAAAGAAGACAGAAGAAGGATTTTGTTTTCTCCCATGCTAGAACATTAAATACAGCTTAATAGCATTTCTTTAATTCCTCAGCAGATTTATTCAGAGCTCAATGTAGCCAGGTCCATGGATAAGGTAAAATAACCTGTGAGATTTCAGATAGAAATTACAAGAGATGAGATCTCTGAGGGGAATAAGTTGATTTAACCAGGCAGGAAGATCATATGTGCTAATTGAGATAGTCTGGACTATGGAGGTAAAACCTGTAATTTTGAACTACATTCTCAAGGTGAACTCATACAGTAAAGCTTGGCTCTTTTATGTCCTATCATCTTGGGGAAATCATAGCCCAGGTGAGATGACAGACTTGCTTATCTAGTGCAGAAGAATTAGATGCCAGGGAATAGGAAATACAGAAAACAGCATGCTGAACAGGAAGCTATAGGCGTGAATCTGTGGAAAATGCCAGTAGATTTTGCCTAATCTTAACCTGGAAGTTTTCTGATTTCCCCATGTGCTCAGAAGTCTTTGTGTAGATGATCACCCTTCTATTAGCGTAGATGGGTCTGTGCACTTAGGAGTCATTTATGGAGAATCATGAAAAGCCAAGTGTGCCAAAGGCTGTGACTATGACTGTCTTTGCTGGTGCCCATCTTTTACATAATTTCCTACCACAAGGGCATGACAAGAAAGTTCTCATTGGTTTTATGAGGACTGAGGATTAGAAGGGCGTAATAAACACCACACCATGGCATACGTGGTGTGACAGCACTTTCCAGTTTTCTGTTCTTTCTTTTGAAGTTGGATCATTGTGCACACTAAAGTGGTTGAGGTCTGGAGCTCCTATCTAATGACAGAGACTGAAGGATCTGTGATTACTTCAGAGGACCCTCACTGCTGTGGACTGAGTCAGGACATAAGGAACTTTGTCTTTCCTAAAAGCCTGCCAGTAACTGTGAGGATGTTACTGAGGAGACAAGTCCATGTTCTCCACAGAGATAGATGTCCGGAGGTCAAGAGGTGACATAAAGGAGTGTCAGGTGGGTATAAGAGAAACATTTTCCCCCCTTATGAGACTCAAGCAGTGGTCACTCAGAGGCTGTAATTTCCATATTTGGAGGGTCTCAAAACCAGAATGGACAAGACCATGGTCAACCTATGATCTCAGCTGAGATGAGAGACCTCCTGAGGTCCCTTACTGGGGTTTCTTTCTGGAATTCCATAACACTGAGTCTGAATGCTAGGAGAAAATCTTACTGTTCCTATGCTGCAGGCTTGGGATAGACTGTCTTGTCACAGTCTGGTGGACAGGGTTTTTTACCTGGGATGTGGATTAGTGCCCCTCAGGCTGAAGAGAGCCTAAACACAAGTCTTTTACTCCCAGAACAGCATAAATACTCAGCACAGGGCAGATGGCAGCCACATATTTTTGTTGTAATACAGTTACACATAATATAGCTGTGGTATGTTATAAGATAGCCACATCCATGGCCATCCTTAGTGAAGATCCTAAATAGTTCCTAACTGTGCTCACATAGGGGGTAGCCATTCCTCACTACCTGGAACTCATGGCTGCAGGTCCTCTCTGAGGTTAGTGCCTGACCTTTTCTGCCAAAACCTGAAGCTGTTGCCTCACTTTCACCTCAGACGTCATGAACTGGAACAGTCATTCAGCCTACAGGTATGCCAGAAGGATCATGTAGCATCTAGTCAGGATGTAGCCCTGGCTGTCATCTGAATGTAAGTGAAGTACAAAGTGTGATGTCTTTGACAGGACTGACTGCAGTGGCAAGGGATGATAACTTAAGGTTTCATTTGGGGAAATGGAGTGTAGTTCTTCAAAATAATGTGGGAAAATGTTTATACTTTACTGTGTGACAATTAAGGTACTAAATATGAAGCCCAGAGATGGTGAGGAACTCTGCCATTTTCTATTCCACCTTTGCTGCACAAAGCCTTCTTGTGACCAATATGGGGAGGCAGGACAGCGGCTTTTCTAGTGGCTGCACAGCCCTCTTGGCAGAAAGGGGGTACCTTAGGTGGCTCATCTGTAAGGGAGCTAGGGTGTGAACTTGTAAATGTGAAGGCCATGTAGGTAAGTGGACCTTGGTGTTGAGCTAGGTCATTGTGTCCTCTGAGTGAATCTGGGCTCCTGCTTTTTTTTATTCAAAACAATTCACCTGTGGAGTCAAATTGCTGAAAGCCAATACACTGGAATACATGGATGTTGCTCCCTCATTTCCCTTCTTTCAATGCCCTTGTATGTGCTGCTTGAGTGATATGGGAGGGATTAAACATTTTTCCAGGCAAGACATCTATAGAACATAGAAGGTTGATGGGGAGGGAAGGATAGCAATATAATTTATCAAAAGCTCTTAGAAGCAACAGCCTTAGCTTTCTGCTATCGTGGAGTACAGCTGAAAATAGCAGGTAATGGGACCGGTGTCCCTTTAAGAATTCTTGAGGTTACTAATGGATATAGGTCATGGTGACAGCCTTAAATAAACCTTCAGTAATAAACAAATCATTTTGAGTTTTCATAAGATTACCATCACTCTGAGGCTGCTCCAGTAGGGCTAAGAATGCGTGAAGGAAATGAGCATGATAGATCATATACATCATACTGTCATACCCCAAGAAAAGGACAAAAAAAATCTTTCAAGGAGGCTCACACTGTATTCCTGATAAAAGCTGTTAAGAGTGTGCATTAATATTAATCCTCTATTTTATAATAAGCTATTCACTGCCGTTACACAAAATGCAACATTGCATCAGAGGAAAATGGAAACAAAACTTGGGAAAAAAGAACTCAGCAGGCATAAGTATACTGTTCCCAGGATTTGGAAATTGAAAAACCAAGAGGGCTATAAGGAATAATAATGTATCCAAAATCATTGTAAGAACAATATGGAAGTTTATACAAAGCAGAAATTCCATATCTCATTGTTTCCTGCAGTATATTCTTTATGTATTGCAGCTTTACTTTGGTTTTAGTTATTTAGATTTAATTTAAATAGAGTTCATAATTCTTACCTATTCTAAAAGTGTTTCCAGTTTGATAGCTTTTGTGCTTTCTTATGGTGAAGGACGAGGTGCATTTAAACAGAAATATAGCTTGTTCTTATTTGATGCTTCTGTATATCTTACTGTAATCAATGTTTGCACTTGGTGTTCTTACTACAGCACTGAGAAAACTGAACTGGAGTTCAACCGAATCAAGATGTGATTGAAATAAGATTTCCTTCTTTAGTAATAAAGCCTTCTCTAAATTGAGTGTCACTTCATTATTTACATAAGACCCATTCTGGAATACAAATATCTCGTGGACTGTTTTGAAACCTTTGATACATCCTTATAAATTCTTCCACCCCCAAAAAGGGCTGTAAGAGAGCAAAAAGGGATTCTGGTGTTCAGTGGCTAAGTAATAGGATTCATTGTGGAAGAAAAAAAATAGTTGAGGTATCTTTATGGATAATGACCTGCCAATGATTGTAAATACAAGGTGACATCTTTAAAGATAAGGACATTCACAAATCGATTAGACAAATTGGCTAAGGAAGGCCATGCAGATATATAGCTATGTTGGGACTAAAATATCCTACTGTATGGAACGCATAGATGATTGCAAATATTGTAATGTCTTCTTCCTTGTGTCCATAAATAATAATAATAATAATAAACATGCTCCTGCTGACAGCCTAAGCATCCCAGTAATGTGAATTGATTGTTAGTATTTTGCTTTAGAGGTAGATTAATTAAGGTTGAATCATATGGCAATCCTTGAAAAAGTACTGTACATGTGACATCTAAATTAATGACAAATTAATTCATCACAAGCAGGGTAATTACAATGAATATCTAATGAATTAATGATGATAGATCACTTATGATTCATGCATATATATCTATATCTATATATATACACACATATGTGTACACACACACCAAAGATATCAGGTTTGCTTCTGCTGCATGGAAAAGTAACGTATGTCATTTTTGGCTCTGGATGAGAATTCCTACTGGTTTTAAGTGAGATTAGCACTGTATTATACCTACTGCTGGGCAAAATGGAGGCAGAAGAACTAGCTGAAATAACATCCAGGTACAGGTGCTGAGCCACTGTCAGAAAACTGTGATCCTTGATTGCTCTGTAATAAAATATACAGACAGAGAAGAGACATCATTTTGATGCTGTTTCAAAACCACTCTGTGTGGACTTTGGCCACTTTATTGAAGCTGTGCAGATGAGATTTGGAAGCGAGGCACCTTAATGTTACTTGTTGTCTAGCAGCAGAGGTCTGGCCAGAGACCGGCTGGTTGAGCCAGGAGCCCCTTTTCCATAGCAATAGCCCTGAGTTCTCTTGATAGCTTAGAGTCATTAGTTCAGCAGCCTCTAAATGTTGCCACTACTTCCAAGTGAAGATGTTTTCAGTTTTAGAAATGCTAATAGATAGCATACATAATCATGAACAAAGACCTGAAAGTGTTGAGTTCATTCCTATATTTCAGGTCACAGACAGTTTACTTTCCCAACATTTAAATTTATTTTCCCTCTGTCATCTGACCTGCCTCTCATCTCTTCTTTTAAAATCTAATCTAGACCTTTTCTTCCTCAACAACTTTTATCTACCTTTGACTTCAAACCTTGTGAAAGTGCACGACTTCCCTTGAATCTTCCATCCATTACTCTGCCATGGGGCTGAAATGAGGCACCTTCATCAAACTAACAAGGTGTTGGGCAAGGTCAATACGACCTTTTCTGGCTTCTGCCATGCCTTCTTGCTATTTTCATCTTGCCCAGCCTGTGACTACCAAGTCACCAACGATAACTCAAATAATCAATTTCTCATTGATTATTTTCACCTCAGATATCTTTGAGTGTGCTTCCCTCCTCCTCAGCCTTTCATTTATGACTAATCGCTCAGTGATTCTTTGTTATTTTCGCTCTGTCTGCAGCCTATTCTTTTTTCCATTGCCTGGTAATCCCTTGGCAACCCATTCCCCTGTCCTTGCTGATAGCTCTCACAGCCTTCTCCTCGTCCTTGACCCACTGCCTGCCCATTCTGTTTCTAGTCTTCCCCCATTGCTCTGACATTGCTATGATCTACTCATCAACTCAAACTCAGCTTTATATCAACTGTATTCTAATTCTTTATTTTCCTGCCTTCTCCATTACCAGTATGAATTGCAAGAGTGACACAACAGGGCTCTCACCAGATGTTTATGATGATGCCCAGACTCTGGAGGCCCAAAGGCCTTATCTTACTGGAACTAAGCCCTGGGCTAAACCCTGCTCCTGGCTTTGAGCATTCACCCTGTATTTCAGAAGCAAACCTCATGCCTGACACCAGGAGAGAATCCTCAGTCTAATAGTCTAGCTCTGGTACTTTTCTAGTAGTTGTTATGCCTTTTTGTATCCCACTAGAGGAATACCAGTTTTCATCTGGTTCACATTTTGTTTCTTCAAGGACACAATGTAAAAATTTCTCTGCATATGCACACACACATGGCGCTTGCTAGAGAGTCTAAAATTTTACTCATCTTTTCTAAATAATACAAGAAGTATGGGAATCTGAGTAAGGTTAATAAAGTAAAACTACAGTGCCTCCATGCCTTTCCACTGCCTCGATTCCCTTCTCATTCTGGATGCAGTCTTTGAGCTCCTTTCAGAGCCGTTTAAGAATGTCGAAAATATTTTCTCTGCGACACTGAATAGTTGTTTAAACCAAAAGTTTCATTCAGCTCACTTTACTACAGTTGGTCTGGCCAATAAAGAGGGTCTTCCTATTTCAAAAAATATCTTTTTGTTCCCTGCTTTAAACTCTGTCTTGCTGCCATCTCAGTGTCTTCTGTGAGTGTGTGTTCTAATACCTGATTCCTTTGTTTTGCCGCTGACACTTCTTTCCTTCCTACTTCACCTGCAGACTAGCTGGAGTAGAGTGCTTCTCCTTGTTTCTGCTGACCCCTTTGGCATTGTCTGTTTAGAGTAGAGACATGAGGATCTCTATTATAGCTAGTCTGGGAAAGACATACTTGTGGCCTTGTGAGTGAATGCACAGTGGCATTCAACGATACAATAGTTTTCATTGGAACAATTTCATCATATCGAACACAACTGAATTTACACTTGCAATCTTTGACCCATTTTTCATCTCCTCTTTTCTTTCATTCCCTCCCGTCGATACACTTGGCTGATGCTCAGCAGAAAAGACTGTGCAGTAACCTAATTCTTTCTCCTCCTTTCCAGCTTTCATGTGATACCTTTGCGCAGTGGTACAGCCTGGGACCCCCGAGTCGCCCCTCAAATCCGGTACTCCTTATTCAGCTGCAATCTGGGCAAAAATGTATTTACCATCTGGCAAATTATCTTCCTGGCTTACCACACCCACATAGAAAAGGGAAGGGAGCTCAAAAGGTCATGGGACCCATCACTTGCTCCAGGGCAGGATCAGCCGCATCTACAGCATTCCCAACAGATGTTTATCTAGCTTGTCCTTAAAACCTTCAAATACAGGAGGTTTTCCAAGCTCCTCATGCAGTGCTCCATACTCCTTGCAAAATCTTAATGATCCTCTGTGTCCTCAGCTCTTCAGTTACAACCTCTCACATTCCCCCATTAAATTCAACCTGCTTATCTGCTCCTTCAAAGGCTCTGCACAGCTCTGGCTCCATCTGTCCCTGGTTCTTTATGAGTGTGTCTTCGCAGGGTGTCTGGGTGCCTTTGCCCTCTTACTGATTAGCTCTTTAGGCTGCATATCTCTCCTCACTTACATTCTGCTCCCACCCATCTCCCAACCTCCATCTGTCTGGCGTCCCTTTGCCCAAAAATTGCTTCATCAGGCTTTCATTTTCACTTTCAGGAACTTTCCCCCTTAAACTATTTTTTTTTTGTGAATAAGCAGGCTCTTGTCCACTTAAAAATGTGGTTTTTGAAGGACATCCCCCTCCTCCCCCCAGCCCAGGAGTTCCCATTCAGCCTGCCACCCTGTGCAGCCAGCCAAGTGGAGGGTTTTGTTTGCCTTCATTAGGCTGTAAACTCATTTTGGGTGGGGCTGTTTTCTGCCCTTTGTTCTCTGCTGTGTTGAATGTGCTGACAGCGCTGAACTCTCGGTTATTAATAGCACAAACAAAGCTTAAAAAAGGATGGATCAAAGGAAGGAGAAAGGGAAGGCACAGGGAATACGAGGTTTTGTTTGAAGCAGTAAGGAAGCTTCAGGATAAATGTATCCTGTTGGGATGTGTTGAACACCTGTTAGGAAGAGGTTATGGATAAGATTGTTGAACAATCTAAATGAAGGCAGTCTCTGCAACTCCCTAACAGGCTCAGAAAAAAATCCATTCAGTGTAACAAGTCAACGCTGGGCAGAAATTAATTTAAAGAGAGGTGTGCAGTCAGTAAACCAGTGAAACTGGGAAAGCAGGGAAGAGGCAAATAGAAGGCAGGAAAAGCATCACTGACCCTTTACCACAGGGTTTACCTGGGTCTGGACATCCAAGCTTGTTTGCACGTGCCCATTCTGCTATACTTCTCTCAAGTTATACCCATTTAGTGCTGGCTGTACTGTCACAGTACTTTGGCTTCTGGAAAGCTGGAGCAGAGTTTTGACCTCTTTCACACTGTGGTTCAAATGGTGACTGCCCGTTCCTCTGTGTGGAACTGCTGAGCAAATGCAGGCAGGGCTGATGGCACAGGAAGGAAACCTCACCCCATCACTGCCTTCAGCAGATTATGAGATATGGAGACCAAAGCTGGTGTGAGGCTGGGAATGGGAAGAAAGCATGGAATCAGGTATAGAACTTTCTGGTGATGTTCAGAGGGTGATCTGTCACACTGGTGAGGGGACCATACAGACCACTGGGGGACCTCTTACTGCATCCATGAGGGTTTCAGAATCCTTATGCA
This sequence comes from Brachypodius melanocephalos, assembly GCA_013398615.1. Lineage (NCBI taxonomy): Eukaryota > Metazoa > Chordata > Aves > Passeriformes > Pycnonotidae > Brachypodius > Brachypodius melanocephalos. The sequence continues at coordinate 20,682,689 of VZSR01001685.1, forward strand.
CCAGTCACTGACACAGCAGAACAGAAACATGAGGACAAAATGTCCCAAAAAGGCCTGTCCTATGGATCCAGGAGAGCTGGGAGCTCCAAGAAACTGTGCAAGGAGTTCAGTGCTAAGACAGTTCAGACCTGACACCCTCAGGAAGTCTTGAGATAAATTTCCATCATCCTCTGCAATGTATGCCACACTATTCCAAATCTGTTCATGTCTGGACTATCGTTATCAAACCAGATGTCAGTGGTGGGGTAGTAGAAGAGCTCAAGGTCTATTATTGCTGCTTTTCCCACCAAAATCATGCTTACCACTGAAGAAATAAAAATTATGCTGGGAACATCAGTGGCAGGAATATGTTCATTGTCTGCATCTGTGAGTGAGAATTGAAAATTAAGAAAATACTGCTTGGCCATTATCCAGTCTTTGGGCAGCCACCAACATCCATGTTGGATGTGCCCATTACAGAAAGCAGGGTGTAAGATCTTCAGGAGTTAACCTTTCTGGTCATGAGGATCAGTGTTATCCCACAGTAACACGAACAGCAGTGGAATATCTGCTTTTCTGCTGTTCAAGTGACCAGCGACCACATTTTTTGTCGGCTTCTGAAGATGGACCTGTATGAAAGAGCACCTGGGAAAATTGGTTGCAGTCACCTCAGTGTCCAGGGAGGGTGCACCTGTGTGGGTGAGGTGTGCTGCCTGCACACTTCCACCCCAGTGTCTCCAATGCTATTTGTACTGTTAGGGTGTGCAGTGCACGGCATGACACAGGGATTGAGAAGGGATGGGGGGGGGGGGCTTCCTTCAGGAAGAGGAGGATTTAGATGGTTCACAGGCTGATAGAGGCAATTAGAGAGTTCACCTGTCATCGCAGAGGCAGCAAAGGGGTTGCTTGGTAAGGGAAAAAAGCAATTTGGGAAAGTGCTGTAGTATACATATCAATCTTTCTATGCACTATTAATTTTATTATGAGAATTTATTAAAAGTTTTTGTTTAAATTTCCTGCCTTTTTATTTTGGTGAAGAATCACACAATCAGTAGATTGTGAAACTGGGTGCGTTGTACAAACACAGACATCGCTGCCATTGTCAAATAGTGAGGGCAACTGTTAATGGAAACAAAAGGTTCAATGGGCAAGGACAAGTGGCAGGCAAGTCCCCCCACTCCAGCACCTGTGAGAGCACAAGGCACCGGTGAGCAGGTGGTGCCTGGCCACACTCACTTCCCTCGCAGGAGTTCACTGACTCACCAGTCCAGGCAAAAGCCCCCAGCCCTTGCTTTGCCTACAGCACACGATGAAAGCAAACAAGAACTGAAGGACTGTTTCCCCCCCTTGAGCAGAATATTTGAAAGATGTTTTTCCAAATGAATCTGCCTGTTGGGGTTAACTAAAATTACATTTCAGATGCTGATTTTGATTTACTGGTCAGAATTTTCATCTCAGTATTTTGTTGAAAATTATTTTTTCATCTCAGATTTTTTTTTAGAAAAAACTCATCTTGATTTTATTTGCTTGAAAATATTTTGCTTTGAAATAAGCTTCAATTTGATAGCTAAAAATATACTAGGAAATTATTTGTAGTGTCAAATTATTCATGTGACTCAAAATTAATTGCTTTCTTTAAGTTTTTTTTATATAGAAAAAAAATACAGATCATTTAAAATAATTACATGTACCTCTCTGGTCAGAACTTAAACTGTATTAACAAGATTTTACTTACACACACACTGCCAAGTAGCTATATTAGTACTAATATTAATGTGAAGATTTAATTTATGTCACCATTTCAATAACCAAGCTCATATTCAGGGCACAGATACATCTGAGCAAAAGACTTTTGTACCTTGATAAGAAGAGTTTAAAGACAATCTGGCTCACAGGCTAAGAGAAAAGATGATTTGTTCCCAAAAGGCTGGTGAGGGAGGAAGTGCACAGCAGAGAGGAATTGGAGGAGAAAGAGATGGAGAGGGAGGGAGGGAGGGAGAGGGAGGATGTGTGCATTAGGGAAATTGCCAATAGGGTGGTTGGGAAAAGATTAATTACAGCAGTAGCAGCATAGCAAAGACAAAAGAACTGACTATGCCTGATGGGCTTCTAAGGTGAATTCATGAAAAAGAATGAGATCAAATACCAAGTTCTTTAAAGTGGTGGCAATCTGTGTTACTCACCTGACATCAGTGGTATTACTCCAAGTTTACACCACTTTCAGTGAGAGGAATTTATTTCCAATTCTCTGACTTGTACTTAATATGTTGCAATCTTTTAGTGAGATACCCAGCTGGGTCTGAGGTTGCTCTTTGCAAAATGGTGCAATTCTCTCAGCTGATAACAGCTGAGGATCAACTTCTGAAAAAAGATGAGATTGTTTTAGTGACATTTACACTGTATTTTATTTCATCCTATTGAAAGATGGATGCCTCCCTGGTTCTAGTGAATTATCTTTGAGGCTTTGCTCATACCTGCTAAACACTCCCCTGTAGTTTCCCAGGCATGTGTTCCAGGAGAACTCCGTGGAAATGTTGATGGCCTGGTGTAATCATCACAATGGCAAGTACCCTGATCTGTAAGCCACATGCCAAGTGGGTTTCATAAAGCTGAAAGAAATAGGAGCTCAAAGTTCAGAGAATGGCTGCTCTTCTAATTAATGATATCTGTGATGTTGCAGTGCACCTTTAAATTACATGTATGCCTACGGTGGAGCAGAGCATCCATCCTTCTTTCACACAGCTGATTAATGATTCCTTTGCACATGCACTTGAAGCTTGAGGAATTTCATTTCCTGATGATAATTTTCTTTATCTCTGCTATCAGTGAGGGAGTGCTGCTTTGTCCAGGGCAGAACCCAGTACGAGAGGAGGCTGGATGCAGGTGGCTGCTTACAGCACCCACACACATCACAGCAGTCCAGAGGGACACCTTACGTGGTACTGAGCAGCTCTGGAGAATGGCTTTCAGCAGGGCTCACGCCTGCTCCTAGGGACGTGTTGGGATGGAGGTGGGAAGGAAAGGGACAACAAAGAAGGTGATGTTGGCTCTGGCTTTCCACACACTAAAGGAGCTTAGGATTGTTATGCCTCTGTTTGGGGTCATTGCCAAGTATTGTGCAGCCATGGCATGCTTTGAGTACCCACCACCCCGCCACACTGAACCTTCCAAAGGGAACAGGCTGTTTATTTATTCATCCAGGACATTTCCCTGGATGCCATCTCACCTTCAAAGAGCAAGTCTTCAGGTTGCATCTTCTGAAGAGTGTATGCAATGTTTTCAGATCACTCAGTTTTTCCTGGGGCTTATGTTTTCTGTAAGTTTCCAGCCTCTCTGCAAGTCTGAATTTTCTCTTCATGCACATAACTTTGCTTGAAGTCCACCAGAGGCCAAACCCTATTCTCAGACAGCCTCAGGCACGTGCATGGGCATCTGCAGGAGGTCAGAGTGAGGATCCAGTTCTGCCCAAAGGGGCTGATGGAAAGTCAAAGACTGAAAGATGAGGTCTTTTCTCTTTTATTCCTTAGGACACAAAGAGTTATTTATTTAAAAGATTGGCTTAGCTTTATTGTAATTAGTTTCACAATGGGTGCCTGGATGTTCCATCCCCAACCAGGGACCTCTTGTTCCAGGCACTAATCTTGCCACTGTGACCTTTGGTTCATTTAATACCTGGGTGTATCTGCTGATGTTCTTTTTTTTTTCTTTTTTTTTTTTTTTTTAATACAAGATAAATTTACATTTCAGAGTCCATTCACATGTGCTAACCTAGTTATGAGCCAGTTTCACTCTTCATGAACTTCCTGCCTACAGGCATTTTTTGTAAATTGCTGTAATATGATAACTGGAAATCCTTTTTGCTATCTTGAAACAGGAAATAAACATCCTGTTGTGAGAATTAGAATTATGCATGATGCTTCTTTTGTAATTTACTCAATCTTGATAACATATATTATGTAGGAGAGACTTCTAGGGCATTAAAGCAAAGATGACCAGCCATAAATCAAACTCAAGGAGAGAGTGTGCTGAATCCCTGTTGAATATCACTTAGATCATTCTTGTTCAGCTTGAGTGTTGGTAAACTTTTGCCTTTGAGACTGATGAGGAATTAGTGAGATTAGAAAATATTTATAAATTCAACCAATCTTCTGGGTCTGCATTTTGTTGATTTTCAGATGAAGGCTCAAATAATTTGTACTTTCTGTCACCTACTGCTTTATATTTGGAAGATGTTTCCTTAAATGTCAGAAATGTCATCCTGCAGAAACTACCTAGGGTAGTTTTTTCTGAGCTGGAGATTACCTTTGAACAATGGGCAGCAAATTCTTGGGTTTCTGATGTCTTGAGGTATGTATTCTGCTTGTCATCCTTCTATTCCCCAGCCAACGTAATTAAACTTCCTCTTCTCAGTCTTCCTAAATCTGCATTTGTTATTCTCTGTTGGAATTGTTGATATATAACTTCTTTTCTTGAGAGAATATTTTCCTTTTGCTTTCCACTTAATTTAGGGGTTTTTTTTTCCCTTTCTCTTTAATGGCATATGTTAAGATATTGCTGGAAGTCTTACTAAGATGTTCTTATTTTATGTGGCAACAGAAATTTTAAAGAATTGCTTCTTGTTTTACACATTTTATGCTTCAAGTCTGTGAAGAATTTAATGTAGAAAGGGAAAGAGCTAGCCACACTAAAGTGTCTTGATGATGATTTGTGACAGAGGAATGTTATGGTATCTCTCAGTTAGATAACATCAGAGAAATTAGGCTAATGTCAATGTTTGGATTTATACTGTCATTACTGAAATCTTCGGACCAAAACATTAGGGCAAATATTCTTTGCATAATATTCCTTTATGAGTGATGCTACACAATTATTTTTGAAACTGGAGTTCTTTACTATACTAATCATAATATTATGAGAGAAATAATTCCAGTTTGGCATACATTTATAAACACTGTTGAAATGTTTAAGTGGTTACAACAGCTGTAGAACTGAATTTTTGGACCCTTTCTTTCTATGCATGTGTTGTGTTTTCTGATTTTGGTAGTTTAGTACGAGTAGTTTTCAGATGAATGAGAAATAAGTGCATGACAGTGAACTTATGCAAATCTTATTAGGACCTGGAGAATGGATTATTGATCTGCCTTTATTCAGATACTGCTGGTCAAACTGGATTTGAGCTGTTTAAACCTGGGATTTTTTTGAACTTTGGTAGGGCCCTTCAGGTGAGCACTGAGGTTTCTCTTAGAGTAGATTCTTCTGCTTTGTTTTTTTCTTTTCCCCCCATTCTAAGAATACAGTTTGAGTATTTTATTCGGTCACATTTTCTGAGAAGTGGCTGATGGCTAAAGGACAGTTCTGTGAGTCAGACGTAGGGGGCTCTAATCCAATGTCTGCTTTTGAGTCATCCAGCTTCATCTGCTCTGATAGGTGCAGACAATCCCACCTCTTCTTCACCCACACACCAGGGTAACCACATGTGAGCCAGCACTGAAACAGCTGCATCCTTGTGGTGCCAAACCCAAACAACTATATCCCTCTTCTTAGCGTGCTTACTGCAAGCTTGTAACCAAAGTTTTGATTGCACAAGCCTAGCACTGAAATGCTCATGTCTCCAAAACTCCAAAACTCCACATCCCACAAAGTTCATGGAGCAGGAGCTCTGGGAACGCTTCACAGAAAGGGAGAAAAAATGAATTACCACCCTGCTCTGTTACCAAAGGGAACAGGTCTGGGCATTTGTCTGGTTCCCAAGGCAACCAAACAATATTGACTTTATCATCCTTTGATGATCTGGTTATTGCCACAGCTGGGAACTCAGATTGCTCGGAAGTCCCCTTGGCTGTAGGGTCTTGTTGCTGATCATGAGTGCAAAGCACACTTGAGCTGATCAAGAACCACAGATGTGCCACTTTGAGATTATTACCTTGGACTTGTGCCTACAGAGCTCCTGGACTGGAGTTGATTCCTGTCCATCAGAAGACAAACAAAGCAGATGTACAACTGTCAGCATCTGTAGGCCCCTCAGTTCTAAAATTAGGCAAGCTACCAACCTTTTCCTTCCAGCTCTTGCTTATAAACAAGGTTTCCTACACATTAGGAAGTTGTGATTCCTAGTTTTCATTTGGTGAATTTGTGCTTTAACATATCCTTCATTCACTTTCAGAAATGACTGCAACTTCAACATGCTGGCATTTTTAAAGTGGTTAAGTAAGAAATGTGTCTGCCTTGAAGAGTTTTCTGATAAGGCCCCAGCTTTGTATCTTGATACAAGTGGGCATGCCCTAACATCTCTCTGGAACATCAGACTTGTTCTTCCTTCCATGTATTTGCCATTTTAAACAACAAAGTATTGTCAGCAGAATTTAGTTTTGCTCTTTGTATAAATTCATAAATGAACACTCCCTTTAAGTTCAGTGAGGCTGAGGTTTTGTTTGTACAGTTGGCAGCTCTAAAGAGCTTCTGCAGCTTAGTTATTGTTCCTAATGCTACCCTACAAGTGGAAATTAGTTTTGATATTTTATTTTTTTACAAATGGTATTGGCTTTTGCAATGTGGAAGGTGGTGAGATCAGACACCCTGTGGAAATTCCCATACTTCTTCATGAGTCTGGATAGGCCAAGAGTGGAGCTTTCTCTATTACTCTGAACTTCTCTAAATTAGTGCTGTTTCTTTTTTAGTTTTGCATCCTTTCTGCAGTTGTTGGAATCTTGTCACTTCAATTCTCACTCCTCTTTCTAGCAGCATGTAGTCTCATACATTGCACTTCAGCTCCTGTAGCTCTAATGATGAGAAAGGAATGATGTCCTTCATCAGCACTGCAGGTACTCGTGGGACCAAGGGCTGGTTTCTTTCCATGGAAGCATAGAGCAATCCCAGTGCTTCAGGGAGCCTATTATGCAAAATATCAGTCTTATTTCATGAAAATAATTAGTGATACATCTCAGTGATGTGAATGGTGACTTGAAAGGAGCAACACAGTTTGGGTCCAGTGTATTGTCTGGTCCACATATGCTGTAGGTAAAGATTATTAAGGCTCTTACATAGTAATGACATTAAGGGATCTACCCAAAGTCCAACACAAAATTTGCTGCCTCCCACTAGAAAATTCCCTTTTTCTCCTAACTTACTACTAATTGTAATGATCATTTTGTCTCAAATACTGGATTTAGCAAAAAAAATATGTTATCTATCTTATTTTCCTGTGAAGTGCTTAAAAAATAAGGCATGTCTACATTAGCATTGCTGCTCATTATTGCATGAGACGAAAGCTGCTCATCTGCATGGCACAGGCCTTGCATTGTAGGAAGTTGTTGGAGGTCCATTGCTCACTTAGAAGAAGAATCCTGAGATTTTGCAAGGGGAGGGTATGACCCTCCTCAGTGGAGAAAGAACAAGGGTCTGCTGCTGTTTGTTCCAAAACTTTACTACATGTGTCAGCACTATGTGCTTGAAGTTTTAGGAGGAGCTAAGTTTCACTTCATTTCTTCCTGTAATGTTAGAAAATTTTTCAACAGCATTAGTCAGCTGAAGTTTTGGATCACAGGCTAAATCCTGATTCATTCACTTAACAAAATGATGGTTCATTCCAAGAATGCACAGAAATGCAGACTTGGATACAATAGACTTGTGTCTGAGGCCAAGTTTCAAAAGGGTTTCGATGAAAAAAGGCAAAGACAGGTCCTTTATCCTCCTTTCAGTTTAATGGACACAAACACATCCATGTTGCCTTCCAAAGGGTCAGTTTCATAAAACAAAGAACTGCTATGAGTCTCTAAACCAGGGGAGTAAATGTGTAAACAGGAAAATGAGAAAGGGAGCACATACCACGCACCAGAAAATTTAGTAGGGAAAAAACCCAACATAAATAGAAATGCTTAAACAGAACAAAAGGAAATTTTACAAGATTTCAGGTAGAAAACCTGTCCTAGACATGGTATTAATCATTTATTAGCTGGTAGAATTCTCGATAATAATGCAGAAAGGACAGAGGTGTTCAATCAATACTTCTGTTCAGTATTTGGGGAAAAGCCAGATGATTCAGGACAGAATGATGATGAAATGCTTTTCATTCTAGCAGTAACTAAGGGAATGTGTTAAACAGCAGATATTAAAGTTAGATACATTAAAATTAGTAGGTCTGGATAATTTACATCCAAGATTTTAAGATCGATAGTCTAGGAGCACTAGAGACCATTAATTTTGATTTTTAACAAGCCATGGAGCACTGGGGATGTTCCAGAGGACTACAAGAAGGCTAATGTTGTACCAATATTTAAAAAAGGTAAATGCAGTGACCCGAGTAATTATAGGCCTGTCAGCTTGCCTTCGATCCCAGGCAAAATAATGGAATGGCTGATAGGGACCTTGAGTAATAAGGAATTAAAAAAGGTGATATAATTAAAGACAATCAGGATGGTTCTTGTCAAACTATCTTGATATAATTTAAAATCAGATTTCAAATGGGGTGATTTAATTCACACTTTTGATATGTAAGAGATTTAGTCTTCTGTAATGTATTTGTGTGGCTTGACATTTTGATTATTCAAACAGAGGCTGTCTCTGCAAGCTGTGGTTTAAGAGAGAAGTTAGGAGGAGTTTAAGCATCTGAATCTAAAATGGCAATCCTGCAAGCTCAGCTTGGTGGCTGCCCGGAACTGCCTTAATCTCCTTGGTTTTCAGCTGGAGAAGTTTCCAAGGCAACTGAGGTTCTGCTTTTGTGCACTCCCAGAAGACACCTCAATCCTGACAAGGTTGAGCGGTTCAGTACCAATGTCATAACTATACATTTGTCTGTCTGTTTCCCCTACAGAGCTTGAGCCAAGGAGTGTGCTTATGGCACACTTCAAGGATCAGCCTGTGCACAAAATGCAAAAGCACATGCAGGCTTTCTTTAACATATGACCACAGGAAAAGGTCTTTTGTTCAATTACTCTGTGGTCAAAGCTTGTCCAGGTTAGGAAAATTCAAAATAGAATTCTTTCCTCTTTTGAAAATATTTCAAATATACCTGTTTCATGGGATGTCACCAATTATTGGTGTATGGTGATGATGGAGAAAGGAGGGGTTGAATACACATTAGCAGGAGCAACAATTGTGGCTGAAGTCAAGTTATAATCACAATTGTGCTCTCATAATGAAGTGCAATGAATCTCAAATATAAATTCTGCAAAGAAATGCTATGTCAAGAAGAGTAGGGAGCACCATGTAACTGCTCCAGAATTATCCTGAGGGTGCAAATAGGGATAATAAGTTTATCCAAGGTCCACGCACAAGAAAGACAATACAGACCCCTTCAGAGGCCATTTTATCCTATTTCAAGAGAGTTATCCAAGATCTTTGGCATGAATTCCAGTATTCAGGCTCTTCCACCACTGGGACAGCCAGTTTGGGTAACAGGCAAAGTAAAAGTTATGGAAAAAAAGTCCCACCATAAATACATACACATTGATTAGAGAGAGCTCTTGAGTTCAGCACAGATAACAATCACTGGTGAAAGTATCGTTCTAGTAGTGGGAAAAGAGTCTAGACAAAACTAAGCAAGTAATAAAGCACCAGTTTTTATCAGTGAAGCTTCCTAATAATTGTTTATAAAAGACTACATTGAATTTAGTATTTTTTTCCTTTTTTATGTTACACACACACACACACACACACACATACATACATATATATTTGTCCTAAAGTCTGTTCTTTTGTCAATCTCAGCTCCTGAAACAGGAATTAATTCTGGGAGCTCCCAGGACTTGTATAAGAGATTGTGACCAGATGATCACTCTGGTTCCCCCTGGTCTTAAAAGATCCAGCAAAAAGCACTGAGGACAAACAAACTGAAAACCCAAGCCCATGCAGTAAGAAGCTTTCCCTGCCCAGAAAAGCAGATAATCTAAATAGACAAGACAGACTGGGGTGAGAAAAAGGATGTGTTATCTCTGTTTCACAGATGGGAAACAGAGGCACAGAGAGATTAAGTGATTTACACAAGGTTTGTGTCAGAGCCAGGAATGGGAGCCAGATCTCCTGAATCCTGTGTCACTACCTTAACAACAAGACCATCTTTTCTTGGGAGGGAAGGGCCTGTACAGCCATACACAAAATTGCACCACTGCTTACAGGGTAATCTAATAAAATGCTGTACATGTAGCATACATCTGGTGTTCTGATTTCTCCTCTCCTGTCAGACTGACTCCTCTTTCCTTCCTTTCTTCCTTCATCTTGCCTTTATCTCCCTTTCCTTTGTTTTCACTGTCTCTTGCAAAGGACAGTGGTGTCTATTACACCAGAAGAAAGCCCCACTGCCTCAGAAATGGCATATTCAGACCATCCAGCCTTTGAATGTACAGTCAGAAATATACCAGCTCTACCTGGGCACATAACTCCTTGGACTGAGGTTGCAAATGTGAAGAGAATTAAAATGAGAAAAAGGCATTTGAAATTTGCCTGTTTTATTATGACCAAATCTGGGTAGATTTTCAAGGGAGTCGGGAATTACCTCAATGGGGTCTGCTTAGCTGAGTTGGCTAGGTTCAATTTTGTCTAAATCCTTAAATCTTTCCCTTCTGTATCTTCTCATTTCACACATGGTTCTGGCCAGTTTGCTAAGCCCCTTTGGGCAAAAACATTTCATTTTAGATACAGACAGCAGGATCCTGAGACGGGACAGCACCTTGGACAAAACCTATAAATACCCAGCCTGTTTCTATGGCAGCTCTGAGAGTGCCAGTTCTATAAAATTCCTTGAATAAGGTCATCTTCCAGTGCCTCAAAATCTGGCAACTTTGCAAGCTGCAGATAGAAAAGCATATAATAGTGTTGTTCATATGCAGAACAGAAGAATATCTGAGAGGGTGTCAAAATGCTCCCAGCGTGGCTACAGAAAGAGAGGGTCAGCCATGGTTGGCTAGGGGAGGGGAGTTTGCCCAGGGCCTTGTGTTTGGAGAGGTTAGAGAGGGCCCCGGCTAATTGCCTAATGATACACAAGGGGTCGTGACCTCCACCTTTGCCCGGGGCCCCCTGGAACTGCTGCTATTGCTTGTTCCTGCACTGTTCCTGCACTGCAGCCACCTCCTCAGCACAGGGGACAATGCCCAGCCAACAGCGCTGCTCAGCACTTTGCTTTGGGCAGGCAAACAAAGGCCATGCCTGGCAACCAAAATTCACACGGAGCACGGTGGGGACAGCGGGACAGAACCTTACACGTGTGCATGGCAAAGGTGACCTTGCTGACAGACATAGCTTTGAGCTCTGCCACGCTGTAAAAAGTTCTGGTCAAAACTCAGAGAACCTGAACCTCTTTCCAGCCAGCTGCTCCCTGGGAATAGATTCCCAGAATCAGGTTATCCTCCTATTAAGGGAGGCATAAATGATAGTGCTGTGCAAATTACAATGCCTTTTTATGGAAAGATCAATGGCATGTCCTCAGCTAGAATGCTGTTTTTAGGTAAGGGTAGCTTCACCTCATAAAAGATTATATGGCTGACATATTTTTACATCCAGAGAACAGTAACAAAACCTGTGATGAAGAGGTATGGAAACACTTTGAGATGAAGATATGGACGATTGAGTAGTGGAAGGTGGCAAGGAAGGGATGTCACTGCAGTATATAAAATAACAGATGGTACCAAGGGGTCATGTGGTCGCTTCTGTGTACCCTCTTTTGTAATAAATATCAGAGAGAGATTCAGAAATAACAGCAACAGGTTTATTAAATCTAAACCAGCAAATGCTTTTTTAAGACAGTGTCTCTGCCATGGCCTTGAGAAAATACTGAGGTAAAAAGCTCAGCAGGATTAACAAATGTTAGACATTGCAATCAATACTGCCTACATCTGCAGTTAAACTATCCGGGGTAAAAGTTAATCTCTGAACTCATAATTTAATGTAATATTATTTTAATAACTCAGATCTCTGCTTCAGGGCTTGTGACAGTGAGTACTTCCCTCTTACAGTGAAACTGGATGGCTGAACATTTTTTCAGATGGGCATTTGTCCTTTGCAGGGGGGTGCTTCTGCGTGTGTTCCTGGCGAGCAGAAGAGGCAGGATTTCAGGCGAGCTGGACCTCTGATCTGATCTACTCTGGCACCTGAGGCTGGCTCGGGCTGCTGAGGCACGGCTGGCCAGGCTCCCCTGCTGGGGCCGGGGCTGAGCTCCCAGAGCCCTTCCCAGGGCTGGTCCCGTTGGCATCACTCTCTGCCAAACTTGGGCTCGTGGAACGCGGGCTCAGCTTGGCAGCCAAGAGCGCGGCGTGTTCAGGCAGCTTGGAGGTTTCACCCAAATCCCCTGCCCTTCCCTGGAAGACACCACCTGTGTTAAATTCACCCTAGGCAGGAAATGGAAGAACAAATCAGGCCTAATTAAAATTTTAAAAAATGAAATTAAAAATCCTTAAAACAAACTCTGTAATCTTTTCTGTACGCCATCTGCATAGTAGCAGGGGCGATGTGCTTGATTCATACTGTGATTCGAATGGAAGTGAGAGTAAATTGAAGGCTGATATATATCAGTGCTGAGGGCAGGATTTAGACAAGTGAACAGTTGTTCCCACACCAAAAACAGAGAATGTTGTCAAGTTTTGTTCCCTAACCAAGGATTCAATCAAACACTCAACAGAACCCAGCTAAATCTCCACAACCTTTATTGCTTCCTGTACACTCACTTAAATCTTGCCTAACCCCTTCCTGTCCCAGCGCTGGTTTCCCTCTTCCTCCCGAGGGTGGTATTAGTGTCTGCCCACTAAACTGTGTCAGCAGGTGAAATTTGTAGATGGGCTACGGCAAGCTATTTATCATAATTTCTGTAATTTCCCACCCCACTCCCCAGTAAATGCAATAAACTTCTGAGCACTTCAGGAATGGAATCAACTGCCTTATCCAAAAGATCGTTTCTTCTTTTACTATGTGAATGGGGGGTTTCACTGTCTCATGGTACTGCTGCAGGCATTTAAATGTAGTTTGAAATAATTTATATTTTTAAAGAGGAAAAACACCACAAACACAGTTAGAACTTTTAAGAGCTTTGCAAAATGATTGTTTCCCTTAATGATTCTCTTTCTTAAGTGAAATGGTCACAGTCACAAGGAGGAGTTGTGATGAGAATTTCCTGTTGCCATTTAGAGATCACAAGGAGCTTGTGCCATCCATGACCAAGTGTGGATCTCCAGGAAGTGAAGCTGATGACATGACATTCATGATACAGGGCTTCCCTGTGCTTGGCCTCTCCATCTTCATGTCTTCCACACGCATTTTCCTATTCCTCCCTTCTTTCTGGTAAGCGGCAAACACAGATATGTTAGGAGACCTTTCTTAAAAAGGGAAGGAAACTTCCATTCAGAAAGAAGCTGCTGCATGCTCTCATTAGCAATGCAAAATTGACTGTGCAGAGGGTAGGATTCTCCTCCCAAGTTTGCCGGAGCCTTGCGTGGGGAAGGGAGCAGGACCACATCTTTTGGAGGCTACTCCATGGAGTGTTTGCAAGGCTTCCCTTGGGCTGCTGGGCAAATCCACAGCTGGGAGATTGGCAGCTTGGAAAGCCCACACCCTCAGAGAACTCCACTTCCTGCTCTGACTCTGCTGCTCTCTCTGGAGTGGATAATAGGAGCTGACACCTGAGGTGGGACAGGAAGGTTTGATGCATTTTTGTATATGAGATACTGCTCATGAAAAAATAAATTTGGGTGGGGGGAAGCCCTCTGAGAGTAATACTAGGAATTTATTGGGGAATTATGTGGGAGGTATATTTAGTTCACCAGGTGGCAACAATAATTTTTCCCTATTTGTCACATTTTAGTGGTAGCTTCTCACTGAGAGAGAGAGAGGGAAAATAGACAATATCCCAGGTGTTACATACAGAAGAGGGGCAGCTTCAGAGAGTTTACTCTTATTCTATTGACAAGGTTGACTGGAGGAATTGGCCCCACAGATTGTGCAAGAGGTAAATGCATTGGGTGAGCTTTTCTTCAGACACTTTCAGCCACACACTAATTCAGCTGAGGAGTCTGAGGGTGAAAAGCATAAATGTATTGATATGAGTACAAGTCAGGGTGTGCCCATAACCAATCCTGGTATGCTGATTCTCTACATAGACATTGGAAAAGTCAAACAGCAGCACTGTTTACCCTGTATGAGTTCAATCCTTCTTCAGCATAGCCAAATTTTTATCTTTGGGTACTTTTTTCCTTTGATAAATCCAGTGTGGCTTGAATATTCAGTACTAGTTTGTGCCCTCTATCCCAGAGCATGCCATATGTTACTGAAGATTCCAGAGCTTTCAGTTTAAGCCAGAGCCACTGTGCCTGCTCAAACACAGATGAGCAGGGTGCTGGAGATGGTGTGGGACTACATACACACTCACCCACTGTCCTCAAATTACCAAAGAAAGGAGATTGCAAGGAAATTGAACAAACTTGGTCAAAGAGCCAGCTGTCTACCCTCCTCTAAACATGAAAGTTAAAAGTTCTCAACAAACCAATTATTCTGGACTTTTGATTCATATTCAACTTTTGATTAATTTCTTTCTGTGCTTAAGTTACTTCCAAACCCTCCATTCTCTGGTCTTAAAGTCAAACAGTGCCACAGTGCACAGGAATTGCAAAATTATCCTTTCAGTAACTGCTTAAATCTCATCTCTAATCCTCTAAACGCCTTGATTCAGGGTAGTTTAAATTGTTGTAAATATCTTTGAGGTGGATTATGCTGCTTAATTGCCACTAAGGGAATAATAATGTTATGTGTATGTGCATACATATTATAATGTACATAGACACAGGCGGAAAATCTTTCTAGCAAAGAACATATTAAGTAATAGTTTAAAATACTCAAGATTTTGGAAAGCCTATTAAGGGGATTAGAAACTAAATCCAAAACTGGACAAGAGGTAAGGGTAAAAATTTTCACAGATGACAATGGGAGCAGCACACTAATTTCCTTCTTTCAGTAAGTATATTTTCTTTAAACATGGCCTGCACCACTGAATAAGAGTACATGATATTTTCTGGTAAGTCGACCTCAGCTATGTAAAAGCTACATGTTTGAGGAAGTGTTGACACTTTTCTCACAAGAAGATCGAGGTAGAATGTCTGTCAGTAGCATTTCTTTCTTTGGGAAGAAATAGTTTCTATCAACCTGAAAATATCTGCATAAATAAATAGCCCAAAATAGCTTTCTACAGGTGCATAATCCTGCTGACTTTCTTGCGACCAATGCACATGTGTAGATGCTTGGACAACTGAGGCCAAAGGCTTTGTTCTGGAAATGTGGAGTCAAATATAAATTTTCTAAAGAAAATATCTGTGACAGTAACCGTTCCTGAGAGTGGGAGAGAAGGAATGTATCAAGATTTTAGATTTTGAAGTATTCATAAGAAAAAATATTCTAATGGGTATTCCCAGACTCTTGGTTCTCATGAACGTGTATGTCATTGTGAGTGCCTGCACTTCATTTTTACTCTTCTTCTGCTCTGTCTTGCATACAAAATAAATTTTTCTGCTGATCTGCAAATAAATTTTTCTGGAAGCAGCTCCACTGGTCTGTGCTGACCCCTGACATAAACTGGGATCTACCACTTCCAGAAAACCAATCCAAAATACTGTAAGGAACTGATTTTCAAAGAATTTACTGAAAAGCTAAATGATTGAATAAAACAGCTGAAGCACAACACCTAGTGAATGAAAGAAGTCGTATAGACTTAATGGAAAGAAAGTAATCTCAATACTGAATGTTTCAAAATGACAAGAAAATGTAATAGCAGTGAGCCTGTGAGGGCTAATTGTTGCCCAAAATTCATTCACTACACAGAAGTAAAGAAATCATTGCACCTGTAAGTTTGAATATGAGCATGGACTGAGTTTCAGAGGAAACATGCCTTGGAGCATTGCCTGTCTTTTATCATCTTAAATAAAGCTACTTTATTACGAGCACAGTAATTGGGTGTACTTAAATGTCTGTCTTTTTTCTCAGCACACTAGCTCTGCTTTTTAGCCCAGAGTTTATAATCTGTGATTACACCAGTTTGTTCTGTGGCCAAAAGAAGAACCTCCTTTCTGGAAGATAAAATACTCTTTATTCTTACTACCCTTGGCCTATTCTTTGGCTCATCTGCCCAAGGTACCTTTTTTGATTCAATGCTTATTAAAAGTCTTAATTTATAAAACAGCATGCGGAAATATCCTGGGAACATTAATGTTACTGAAATCTCTTTAGCATTCTTGTTTTACGTGTCTTGTCTATTCTTAAGGCTCAAGGTCCTCTTTCTTTCCAATGCTTGTACAGTACCTTGGAAAAAGTTTTGATCCATGATCCATTCTCCTTGGATCTGGCCAGATCTTGGATCCATACCTGTGTGGTGTGAAGCCAGCACAGCCACTTTTGGAGCCACACTTGGTCATGAGTGTGCGAAGATCAAGGTCAGATGTGGTCTAGTGTGACCTGTGAATGCAGCAGGGTCCTCTGTGGTGCTACTGCTCCTCGTGTGCAGGCACGGGGGTGAAAGGAACAATTTTGAATGCTGATGCCTAGAGAGGCCACCTGGAACAGGGGCTAGACAGTGTTAAAGGAATAAAGTAGGTATTGATTAGAAAGTCCTTCAAAGGATACACCCTGGGCAGTACAAGAACCTGGCTTGTGCTCTGCCCAAGGTGGATGACCGGTCACCATTTTTCACATTTTTATAAGTTTTGCTCCACTTACATATTGGGCTTAATTGTCCAATTACAGCTTCATGTTATGAAGTCCCATCCTCCCGGAATGCTCTCCTCAATTCACTGTTGTTTATGCTTTTTGGATCTGAAGCTGCAATGGTGTCCTTGATCCTTAGGCTGGAAAAGATTGTTTTGTCTAACTAAACTGTGAAGAGAACTTGCTAACACTTTCTATTTACATGAGTTAACTTTATGTAGAGTTACACACTAAGACAATACAGAATCTGGAAAATATGAAAGCTAAAACTTAATGCATTAATGCAAGGTTAGTTTTTAACAGCTGGAGATAGAAGCAAATATCTCTGTGTAGAGCCAGAAGTCCATGTTGCAGAGTACAATCTGTTTAGACTGCTAAATGTATTTTGGGTTATGTTCCTTTCTATATAGTTACAGTTCTTAATGTCCTATGCATTAATTCATCAAAGCGTGCTTAGACACAGCTGGGAAGTAGCTTGATAAACAGGGATCTGCATGTACTTGAGACTACGTCCAATAAAGGACATGGTGACTGGCAAGGAAGGGGAGGGAGTTGCTCATTCTCAAGGAGTTCAGGCCAGGCTCTGGGGTTCAGTGTCATCCCTGTAAACTATCCCTGTAGAAGAGTTTTACACTTTCCTGTAAGGAAAGGCAGAAGGCAAGGGTTACAGTACAGAAACTGGACCAGTTTCTCCATCATTTATTTGCACTTACTGATAAAATGCAAATAATTTGAATACTTTGTACTTTTTATGGGAAGGGGATTTCTGCCAGCCTCCAGCCTTGGCTGTGCATGAGGCATGTGAAGGAAGAGACATTTTGTTTAGTTCTTTCATCATTACGATCTGTTCTATTGATCCCTTCCCACTGCTGTGTTTGCTAATTTCTTGGCATGCATAAAGGGTGTTCTCTTTTTTATAACAAAATTTAACAGCTCTACCCATTCTAGAAACAGGAAACTGAGGCACAGGACTGGGAGCTGGCCAGTCATCAGAACTGGAAGATAAGTCCAGCAATCACTATGTGCTATCTTCTGGCCCACTGTTGATTTTGGCAGACATTGAAACTGTGCCCTAGGTTTAGTCACCTGCAATGGTGAGCAGCTTTTCAGTTGCTGGCAAGCAGGCTGGGTCCTCAGCAGAGCTGCTGGCAGCAGTCCATGGTTCTTCCATTTTCTTTTTTCCAGGTCATTTTTGCTTGTTAGGCCTTTTCATCTCCTTTTCATGGAAAGCGTGATTTCAGAGGTGGTCTGATTCCCCTACCCAGGTAGTCAAATGACAGCTGTGATCAGGCTTATTTACAAGGAAAAGGGATAGAAAGGAGGAAGAAAGACCGAGAACATTATCCAAGATTTCAGTATTTGAGAGGATAAGTATGAAAAGGAACAAATTTATCAACTAGATTCTTTCTGGACAGTGGGAAAATGAGATGAAAAGAGAGAGAAATGAAACCAATAACAACCACTCTAGTACCAGTCATGGACATACTGCAGTGGCTTTCAGGCACATCATTTGGACTCATATAAGATCTAGAAGAAATCACAACAGATTGTAACCTTTCCTTTTGGTAAATAAAACATAAGTAAAGAATCTCTTCAAAGGGCATAATTGAATTTAAGTCATACATAGATGAGAATACTGCCCCCAAATAAACTGGTGGATTCTTTTGTCAACAGATCATTTATTTAAAAAAGGAATTTGTGATATGCTTGAAAGAAACAGTAGCCGATGTGAGGGTTCTTGAATAGCTCATCCTGGTGTTGGGAGATATGTGGCTATATAGAGGGCAAGTGCACACCAATTCACAATCACAGCTTCTTCAGCTTGTATTTTGGAGGTGGAAAGGAGAAAAAGTTGTGAAAGAAAACAAGTGAAAAAGGAATAAATACTCTACAGAGTAAGATATCAGATAGGAAAAAAAAAAAAAGTATTGACAACAAATAACCTGAATATGAGTTCAGGTGGGACACTCTGTGTCCACACAGGGAAAGCAAAAAAGCTGGCCCATGAAGAGTCAGAGCAGAGACTGGACTGCTGAAAGGTTATCAAGATATTTTCAAAGGATTGGGATGGCATATTCCACCTTGAAGCAGAGGCAGTGACTTGGCCAGGATGCCACCAGTGTATCCACTGCGCTAAGGATGAAGCAGGCACTGCACTGCACGGAGAGAGGAGACAGGCGGTGTCAGTGCTGCAGGTGCTGCACCCCCCTGCAGGTGCTGGCTGGGGGGCACCCCCCACATGGGCAAATGTTGTGTTTGCCTAAGCCTGGTGACCTCTTCTAAGTACAACAAACTGCTCATTACCAAGTGCCTGTAACGAAAGACACCTTAACCCGCCCTGGCAGAAACAAAAATAGCCTCAGCGCTTGGTGCCAGAGATAAATATTGGCGAATGCTATTGGATAAAGAAAGCAACCACCTCACTACGCCTTGGACACCAGCAGGGAGCTGCAGATGGTGGAATATGCTGTTTTGGATCAAACCTGCAGTGGAAGAATACTTCTGCTGCCAACAAGATGCACTAACAGGACTCTCAGGGATCAGAGGTGTGGATGATGGCATTCTGCGGTAGACCTGCAGAGACACTGAAATGGAAACTGCCATAGATCACACTCCTGTTTGTTTGCTATGACGAACCAAGAAAATAAAGTTGTAGTAAAATACTAATAATTGTCCTATCCACAGTAATAAAGCTATTGAAGCAGACTGTAACATCAGACCCTGGACACTTAGAGCATGTCAACATTCAGTGCAATAGCAGGAGCTGTGAAGCACAGGCTAAACCTGCCAGTCAGGGCTCATAAGCACTTGTGGGGCTTGGGGAAATAGGAAGTGGTGCTATGGGTGGTGAGAATGGGCTGTATTCCCATGAGCCTGAAGGAAAATTGGAGGTTTTTCTACAGCAGCCCTCTTTAATTGACCAGTTTTGGTATGGGTCAGATGGAGGACACACTGAACTACTAAATGCCACCAAAACTAAACAGTAGCTCATCTTGGCAACTGTGTAGTTTTCAAATCCAAAATACATGTCTACTTTCAGGAAGGCAATTTTATTTTTCCTTGGAGGGAAGCAGAGTCATACCAGGCCTTTAGTCACATTGGGTCTTCCCCCATCATGGACAGACAGCTGGGAAAGCTATTAAAATTCCCAGCTGTGGCTTTAAGAAGGTTCAAGGAGCAAACAAAACATATAGCAAGCCAGCCTTGAACTCTGAAGGAACTCTGTCTCAAGTATCAGCCCCTATAACACTCAATGTCAAGATGCATCTCTATGGCATTGCCTATGGCTAGCAGTACTGGATAAAGAATTGGAGGAGAAAGAAAAGATGAGCCGGAAGGATACAGCCTACCACAACAAAGACCTTCCCCACTGGTGTTCAGAGGTGCAGTTACAGGCAAAACTTTTTATTTGGGACTTGTGAGGCACAGAAAGGAAAGCTGCACTGATCAGGCAGCAAAATTCCCAGTTTGGGAAAGATGGTAGTAGATGGGCTTCTCTATTGCTGATGCCAAAAATTTGTCAAGTTTTACAAACAGGCAGATTGGATTCAATTCTATGTACATGCCACTGAAATCTGATTAGACAAAGGCTGAAAGCTTAAAGGTTTCTGAGTGATCAACTGCAGCACCAAGGCATAAGTCCCCCTCTCACCTTGCCTTCTCCCAGCAAGAAAAATATATTTCTTGGTGCAGGTGTTAGGCACAATTCTCATATATGGACTTCAGAGAAATATATTGGCAAGCTAAATCTAAAAGCAAGCCTAGGGAGTGATGTTTAATTTTACACTGGAACTTGGGAGAGCTGTGATGCACTAGGGGGCCAAAGGAAAGTCTTTTTACCCCTCTAAGCCTTCATTTCCCCATCTGGAGAAGAACTGCAGCAATATTTGCCAATGCAAAATGTGCTACTTGCAACTGGGTATTATCGTCGTCTGAAACGAATGTGACAAATGGAATGCTGTGTGATAAACAGCTTCCTCGTCCCCGAGCTGGGAGCACAAGGGTGGAATTGTGTGGGAACTGTGAGAACGCAGCACATGACCAGAATCGTGTATGGGCAGCAGCAGGAGAGGCAGGGGAAGGAGAAAGCCTGAATGTTGTCCTGTCTCAGAGTTCTCTCTCCTGCTTGAACACTGAATAATAAGGTCAGCTGTGATTTTAAACAACTCAAAGAGGAATTCCTAATCTTTTTCCATCTGGACTTCCTTTTCCTGGATATCTCACGTAATACTACATGCTTTTTTTTGGATCAAAAGTCTCATCAGGATGACTCTGTTTCCATTTCTATGAGGCAATAATAGGGATAGCACTCAGGTAACCAAGCTAAATGATCTGCACTTTTTGTTCATGGCAGGAAGTGTGCCAGCTGCTTACATGATGGGCAAGCTCTCTGAGGCCATGCACACAGTGAGATGCTGTGCCAGTTGTCTGGTTGGCTCTCCTTTTCCCAAGGGAATGAGTCACTGATGCAGTTACTTCTGCTCCACCCCTGGTATTGGTTTCTAATATCTTACCCTGGCAGGAGGTCACAAATCCAGGAGGACTCAGATTTGGGTCCAGGGTCCTCTCCTGTTTCTTTCCCTTTATAGCAGTAATAGATTTTCTGTGCTTCCATCCCCTTCCTCTACTATTTCTTTATAGATGTGACCATTACGTAGCTTAGAGAAAATGGATTACCAGGCAACACTTGTCATTGCCACCACTCTGCCACCCATTTGTCTGTTTGCAGAACCAGACTCATTGTGCAGACGTTTTTAATTGCTGTGTTTGTTTTAGCAACGTTTTGCGAGGCCATGTGGTTTTAAAGCCATGGCAGGTCGGGGAGCTATTGCGCCTGTCACCTACATTTCCCCATCTGAAGCAAATCATTGACAGAGACTTCTGGGTGTTTCTTGCAACCTCTGGATGGGGTGAGTCAGTATTCCCTTGAAGGCTCCATCACAACCATTGTCTTCTCCTCCTCCTCAACGTGGCGTGTGGCCAGAGGGACCTGCAGAGCCAGGGGAGCAGAGTTACGAATGGGTGCACCTCCCTGATACGAAGCAAGCATTTTGGTGAAGGCATCCGTGCCAGTGCCACCCACAGTGTGCAGCCAGCAGGGAAGGGAGTGATGGAGGGCCTCATTAGACAGGCTGGTACTTGTGGCTGGCAAGTGCTGGCTGAGAGCATCAGTGTGCTCCTCTCGGGCCATAGGCATGCTCTGCCCATCACTCCACAGGAGCACCCTGAGACAGGAGCTGCTGTTCAGATGGGTGCCTTTGAAAAATAAATAGGATCAAAAGAATTTTGGGGGTTGCTATTTCATTAGCAGTGCTTGTAAAACTTTCTGAGATATGTGAACATTTCCTGCTTCTAGCCAGGCTCTTAATTCACACCACACTAGGCTTGACCCCAGATCCCACTAGCCTCTTCCCTGTTACCACTGTCCTTCCCAAATCTGCTCCTGCACTCTTCCCAGCCCCTCTTGTGGGATGAGGCCAAGCCTCTGTCCTGCACCAATCCTCCAAATCAGGCTGTTGATGTCAACAGTGATGATGCAACCCTCTCTACACATGTGATAGTTGGTGCCCCATATCTGCTGCTGGGGAATGCAAATAGCTCCATTGCATGGAAGGGTGGGAGGTGGTTATGGCTCCTCAGTCTCTTAGTCAGGAGATGCTTCAATGCTTTCATCCTCTTTCTCCACCAGTACAGGTTGAGCAAGTCCCTATTGCTACTGCTTATCCCCATTTCACAGACCTGGGTTAAGAGATCTCTTTTCCTGTGTGTGAGGCCACAGTTTCTCACACATAAAGTCCACCCAAATTACTTTAGTCATTGCTTCTTCCTTTTCTGTTTTGCCTTATGTTGCTTAGATAATTTGATATTCAGGAAGGGAATAATAAATTTTTAAGAGTGATAGTGAATTTTTCAGGAATCTCTGTACAAGCATCACATATCCCTGAAACGCTGTCATTACATATGTTGCTAATTCTTTTTTTTTTTAAATCCCAAACAAATTTATGTGGGAGAGCAATTTTAGTTTAAAGAAATTGTATTTCTATTTACAGTGGAGGAAATCGATGTCTTTAAAAAGCAGTGTTATTTGCAACAGCTGGTTTGGTTTATGAAACTGCAAAGAGTAGAGAGAGCAGTCTCTGGGACAGGGATTTTATGCTTCAGAATACTAGCAATCTGTTTGTCCTTGCTTAACTTCTTCTATGCCATGCCCCAGTTCACATTTCGAGCTATATTTTATCTCCAAGTTCCTATTATTTCTTACAGGTTAGCACAACATATGACCTATGACATTGCAGCCGTAAAGAAAGTAGGCACATGTGATTTTTCCTCCAGTTTTCATATCTCAGTGCTCTGGCCATTTAATTTAGTTTCCCAGGTGCTGACAGCTGGTAATGCTCTTAACTGCTCTCCCCTGTTGGTAAGTTATGGATATTTCCTAACTGGAGTTTAATTGTGTAACTTTACTTCACTTGAAATGCCAAAGGTCCTAGGAATCCATTTCTCCTTCAGGCTGATTATGGCACTGGAGATAATTCTGTTTGCGGATGGTGAACCTAAATCCCTGATGAGTGTCTTCTAAGGCAAACTGACATTTATGGTGTTCCTCATTATGACATGACTGTCCAGAGCTGGCCCAGAGGACAAAATCCACCAATTTTTAGGTTACACTTTCCATATATATTAAAACAAGCATAAAAAACCCTGTAGTTTGAGTTTTTCACTAAGGCTTAAAGAGAAAATAGCAATAAGAGATTTAAAGGAAGAGCTGTTCTGTAGGTACCAAAGGCAGGAGCAGGGTATTGCACCAACCAAGCTCTGTGAAGCAGGATTCAGTCCTACAAGTACTATCTCATTCCTGCCACATTTAGTCTGTGTTTCTCCCTTCTTCCCTAAAATGACATCTCCCTGCTCTCTCTGTTGGGCACACTGTGCAGTGTCAGGCTGTCTCATGAACAGGGCACTGGTGTGGCCCTCCCTTGGTGGCCTTGACAAGGTAGTCAGGATGCTAGGGCTGACCCCCTAGCCTGTCCTGTGAACCTGTTGTCCTCAATCCTTCAGCTGCTATCAGTAATGGTTTCCCTGGCTGCCTTGCTTCCCAAGTGGGCAGAATGACACCAGTGACATTGCATCCCCTCGGGCTCCTGCTCTCTGGAACAACCCGGCCAAGGGACCCCAGAGTGCTGAGACTTCACTGTGAGAAAGTGCACATGATCTGTAGGACCACAAGCGTGTCACACAGGGCATGCATAAGTGTTACTCAGCATCAGCCTTCCTGACCCTAACTGGGAATTAGAGACCAAAATGCCTATTGGGACTGCCATGGAGCTTGCTCGTAGCTTTGCTCAAAGGGTGAAATAGGCCTTCACTATATCCTTAGGGGTAAACTGTGATTAGACTGTGAGAGCAATAAACTGAGGGTAATGAGCAATAAAATAATGGTGAAATGTTCTGGTGCTGTTGAAACAGAGAGGCTAAGGTGGGGAGGGCAGGACTGATTGATGTTCCCTCTTCTGAAAGGTGAACTCACTTTGCCCAGTACCATGACTATTCAATGCTTCTGCAGCTATGGCAAGCTGGACTTAGATGGAGATGGACAGGACTTGATAAAAAATAAATACATCATTGCTTTTGTTCTGCCTCTACTCTGTATATTCATACCTCTGTGCACCTGGGAATAACCTGTGCATGGAGGTGTCAACTTTGATTCTTTATACTCCTTCTCCACAGCAGAGAATAGAGGAAAGCTTGTAGGAATCACTCTGAACTGAGTCCACTAGTTTCACTGTGAAAGAAAAGTTTGGCAAAACTTGACCCTCATTTTATAAATCCTGAACAAGTTGGCTGGGATTCTAATTCGCATTGTTTTTGCTTTTCTCTGCAGCTGCCAACTGCCTGCTGCCTGTTCAGCAGCCGATGGGGAAGGATTGGCCCAGTGGGAGAAGATGTTATAATTCTCCTGGAACAGCTGCCACAGCTTTGCTGCTTGCTAGTGAAGCCCAGAGGAAAAAGGACCAGTCTTTCCCCTCCCAGGTACATGAACACTCCTGGGGACCTTGTGTGAGGCATGGGAAGAGTGGTGAGGCAAAGGCTGTGTTGCATTGGAGGACTTGTGCTGCGGCAGACAAAGACCCCATGCACAGAGAGACCTGCATGTCTTCTGTGTCCTTTTCCAGACACTCTATGGGATTTCATGATGCTGAATTGTGAGTTAGTCTAACCCAAATCCAGTGAAGAGAAGCTAGGAAGGAGCAGACATTTTTTTTTTTGTCCTGTTAGTATAGACAGCTGGCTGCTAATCACCATTAGTGCTTCTGTAGGAAGAAAACAATTGGAAGAGGTCCTTGTCCTTCCCAATGTATTTCCTCTCTGCTCCTTTCCCTACTGCAGTTTCCTATCCCCTGCCACGGTTACATTAAGGCAGCTATTTCTGGTGTCATCTAAAACAGACCAGAAGGGTTTTTCTGGTTTTGCTAATACCAGCTATTTCACTGATTTAGTTTAAAGGGTATCAGCACACTTAGGAGTGATAAATGGGAAGGAGGAGGGAGAGTAACAAATAGCTGTGGGTGAGAAAAGGCAGAATCCTTCTTTGGCAGCTTTGCCATTAGATAACTGTGGTGTGGAAAGCACCTTCAAATGTCCACTGAGAAATGCATTGGTATTTGGGCCCCAATTCTAAAAAACATGCTGGAGCATGCTTCACTGCTGCTCTGTTTCTTCATTCTTAGTAAATTGTCAAGTAAGCACATGTCCAAGGCACCCACTAACTAGTCATTGGGGCTTAGAGAGAGGAGAAGAATAAATACTGCTAGCTCTGTTCTGATGAAATAGGCAGCAAATAGACAAAGCAATTTGAACAGAAATAAAATATACAGCCTGTGTACCCCTTCAGCAGGTATTGGAGTGGTGCAGTGTTTTGCTGACCTGTGGTTTTACTATAGGATTCATCTCTAGTATTTGAGGCTTACAGATGTATTTATGTCTCTTGCTTCTGCATAGGTGACAAACTTGTGGTCTTGCAAGAGCTCCATGGGGCTGTGTCTGATTTATTCCAGTGAGTAGTTTGGTTTTCTTGACTGAGATTTCTCTTGATTTCTGCCAGTGAAGTGGAACTGAACTATAGTTCTGGGTACACTGGAAATGTATACTGGAAATTACTGCAGGGACTACACATTGCTAACACACTTTTGCTGATCACCCTGATTGCCTAAGGATTACCTGATTAAACTTACGATTTAAATGCAGCATGTCTCAATAAACAAGGTCACAGTTATGCAGCCTGAAGTGCCACCTAGAGTCTTACTTCATATATCTTTGATAACATTGTTCCCAGGGCCGTTTTTGAAGGTCAAGAGCGAGATAGTAGGGGCAAGATTAGCAAGCTATCTTCAGAAGTCTAAGAAATCACAGCTGTGAAAATTAAGCAATGGGATGAGCAGACCACTGTTGCTGGGAACCCCTGATTATTGTTCCCTCTCCTTTGCCTGATCTCTCCCTCACACACAGAGACATGGGAAGGCAATGGGGTCAAATGGGAATCCCACGGGATGCAACCGCTGTGGGGTCTGCTTCGGACAGGAGATGTAGCCAGAATTGTGTTAGCAAGATTTGGCTGCCAACAGGCCCTCAGGACCATTTGGTGTTCCCAGGCTCCCCAGTGCACCCATCAGCCCCCTCTGTGCCCTGGAGGAAAGTGAGCCAGCTGCAGGGACATTTCGACCCTCCTTCTGGGGACATGTGCTGCTCAAGCTGTTCCGTGCATGACACCCGTGCCCTGCCAGCTCCTGCTGGATGCAATCAGATCTGCTCCCTCCCTTCAACCTGTAATGCTATGCTCAGTCCTTGTCCCTGCACACAGCAAGCTGAGATGGGATTTCTTATCCTGACTCCTTTCCCTGCCAGTGTGCGTCATTTTCCCCCTGAATGCTCCTGGAGGGCAGGCTTTTCCTTTCTCCTGTGTCTCCTGAGCTCACACATTAAATTGGAAAGACCTTTCTGATCCCTCACACATGCTGCCACTGAAAGTAAGCCCCCGTGGTTCTTGGAAGGTAAGCTGCCCCCCTTTTCAGGGTTTTCTGGGATAACTCTGTGTGGGAATGCCTGAAATCACAGGAGGAATGAGGATGTTCAGAGCAGCGTGAAAAAAGCCAAGCCTATACCCACAGATCCTCATGTTTCCTATATAAAATATAGGAAATGCTGTAGCATTCTGGAATAGATTTTGTTTGTAGCTATATTGAGTATAAAAGCTTTTCCTTCACCTAACAGAATCAATCGGCCCATAGTGGGTCTTTATTCCCATTCAAATTAAGGGCTATTCCATACCGAAAATGCACTAATGCAACTAAATTGATTTCTAACTTGATTTTAGTTAAATGGGTGTAGTTCCCTGTGGGGATACACTTAAATCAGTCGAAGAGAGGGTAAATTATGCATCTTTGTATATTTCCCTGTGATTTATCTTAATTAGGTATAAAGGGATCTCAGGGTAACCGAGGCTCTGACCACAGGTGAAAAAGCCCCACACAGATTCTGGGGATGCTCAGCAGCTCTCCTAAAGTGCTGGATGCTCTTAACTCCTGGTGCAGAGTGCCGGAGGTGTTCGCTGCCCCACGAGTGTTCTGCACTTCTGGAGATCAGGCCCACCTTGCCACTCTCTGCTCCTGTGTGTGGTGTCTCCCCCATCACATTTCCTGGTGGATAATTGCCTCCCCCCCAGCTAGGCACAGCCTTGGCTCTGAAGCACCCTCGTTGCTCTGAGAGCTGAGGCTAAGTGCAGCCCTTTAGCACACCCAGGATCCCGGAGGATTTGGAGGGAGGCTTTTTTCTTATTGAGCTGTGCCACTCTCGCAGGGGAGCTTATCTTCCCCACGAGAAAGGAAAAAATAAAAAATAAAAAAAAAACCCTTAGCAAAGGAAAATGGAAATGATTTATAACCTGAGGCACAGCCAGCACTAGGAAATGCCTCCCTGATCATCTTGGGCATAGTCACATCTGTGAGCAGCTTGAGCTCAGCTTTTGACTTTGCAGTGTTTCCTTGCTCCCACACAGGAACCCATTGTCTCTTCCCATTTGTGGTGTCAGGAAAGTGGGGCATGCCTTCAAAGCAGGGATGCTCAGTGGCTGTGGTCCCCACCCCAGAGGGGCATTGCATGCTATCTTGTATGGGAAGGAGCCATTCACACTCAGCACTCCTGCAAGCTGTGGTGCTTAAAAAATAATAAAATCATCTCTATATTATTTTAATTGTTTTTAAAATGGATGGCTCGTAAAGCTGCACAGTCCAAACTGCCTGTAACCTCTTGGAAAAAAGCATAAAGGGGGGATGACATGTCCCATCACTAAGGAATATGGATTTTGAAATTTCTGTGTCTAACTTATTGAAGATTGTATAGCAGTATTTAAGTTTGGGAGACTTCTGACCTTTCACCATTGATGAAGGCTGTGGACAGGTCTAACATACAGTGGGATAATGGAAATATAAGCAATGGCTTCCAGGGTAGAGGCCAGAAGTGTGGATGCTGTGGTCATTCTTCCAGGAATGATGTACGGGTTTGATTGACCAGAAATGTCTCTGAGAAAGTGAGAGACCCAAAGAGGTCAATTCCCTCTCTTCAGTGGCTCTGGCTATTTTCTTTAAATTAAAAAGAAAAATGGGACACTCTAGTCCTTTGTGTAATTTTATAGCCTAAGGAGTATTTCCTAGGCTTACTCTGCTGTATGTGCTATAAAGCAGGATGGGGTATTTAGCCCCTGAATTTTCATTTGGGTGTTTTTTTTCTCCCGTTCACATTCGTTTACTATACAATATCAACTTCTATATGTTCTATTTTTTTTTTATTTGAGCATTTTATATTCATAAACTATGGAAGCCTAATGTCAATTTTTGCTAGCATCATAGGCACATGCAATATTACACAATGCATTTTCTCCCTTCCCTCATTCTTCTTTCCTTCTCTCCCTCCTTCCCCTCTACCTCTCCCAGACAGTTACAACATTTTTGTATGTATTTTTCTATGCTACCTTTAAAACTTTGAACACAAAGAGGTTCCCAGTCAGCTGCACATAATATCACAGTGACTGTCCATTTACAGATGCTGCAGGACAAAATGTTCAAGGACAGCACCATAAGGGTCTGCTTGGCTCTGGGTGAATAGAGCTGCATTGTGTTTGCTCGT
>VZSR01001685.1:20711615-20775395 GCA_013398615.1 Brachypodius melanocephalos
ATCTATCTGTATCTATATCTATCTATATCCCAGAAAGTCAATCATATCCTGGGCTGCATCAAAGAAATGCACAGGTTGAGGGAGGTGATTCTGCCTTTCCAGTCTGCTCTCATGAGAACCCATCTAGAATCCAGCTCTGGGGCCCCCAACTTAAGAATCTAAGGACATGACCTTTCTGGAGGAAGTCCAGAGAAGGGCAAAGAAGAAGGTCAGAGGGCTGGAGCACCTCTCATATGAAGACAGGCTGAGAGGTGGGGTTGTTCAGCCTGGAGAGGAGAAAGCTTCAGGGAGACCTTGGAGCATCTTCCAGTACCTAAAGGGACTAAAGAGAGCTGGAGAGGGACTTTTTATAAGTGATAGAACAAGGGGCAATGGCTTTAAGCTGAAAGAGGGTAGGTTTAGGTTGGATATTAGGAAGAAATTATTTTCTGTTATAGGGGTGAGGCACTAAACAGTTTTCCCAGAGAAGTTGTGGATGTCTCACCCTGGAAGTGTTGAAGGCCAGGCTGGATGGGGCTTTGAGCAACCAGAAATAGTGGAACATGTCCCTGCCCATAGCAGGGGGTTAGAACTAGATGATCTTCCAACACAAACCATTCTATGATTATTTTTCTCTATCCATGATGAGATATCCATCTATTCCAATACATGTCACCTTCAGGTTCTTCACACTTTTAAACCTAAAGAAATTGAATGCAAATCTGCAGTTTATGGGAAACAAGACCATCATAAATTTTCTTTCCTCTGAAACTGTCAGGCTATGCTCTTGGAGGCAGGGAAGCCTCATATTGGGTGGGTAAGTGCTATGGTATGTACCTATAGCTAAAAAGCATACTTTCTACCAAAAAGCTTTGGCCAGGGAGCCATGTGAGATGATGGAGTTGCAGCCTCTGTCCTGGGCAGGGAGGACTGCCACCATGCAGCCATGACAGAGCTGAGCATGTCCCAGCTCTGAGTGTCTCCATCTGAAGGGCTCACTGCTTAGTGGTGTTACAGGCAGTGTAGTATCCCTGACCTTGTGGCATCCTGTGCTTTTGGCTCATGGGAATATGCAGAATGGAGCTGCACCTCGTTGTCCTCCAGAAAGCAGTCCCTCACAGGGAGCCCACGTTGCCACTGTACAGGCAAAGGTAAAATAACGGCTCTGACTCTCGTTCGATATTTTTCTGAATGGTGGTGAAAATGCCCCTCATCATAATCTACTCAGTAATAAAAAAATGATCATTTTTATGTCATTCAGCAGAAATGTATGGTAAATGAGATTCAAAGGATTAATGCACAAAGGAAATGTCAATGTTAATCTATAGACAGTCCCTTTAGTCCTGCTTGTCATAAATTCAGAGCAAGAGAGTTTGCAGACTGGCTTGGGAAGGATAAAATCGAAGGATTAAACAAACCATAACTCAATCTTTCAGTGCCTTGAATTCTTACTTTTGGGGGATTTTCCTCTGTAGTTTTTCTTAAAAGAACATATATCTTTAGTGAGAGAGAGAAATTACAAACATTAGACCGTGAAAGTTGGGCTTTCTTATAGTCATGCTTGCACAGGCGGGCTCTAACTGAAATCAGCTGTGCTGGTTTAAAGCTGTGCTAGTATCTTTTATTGCTAACACTGAGCTACTTGGGTTACTCACTGTTGTGTCTTTTAGGGGAATATAGGAAGAGACAGGCTGGCTTTGTCTCCCTTCTGACAGGGAGGCTCTGTATCTACTCGTCCTCAGCAATCAGATCATAAAATTAGAGCTTCACAATTGTTGTTGGTGGGTTTGTGGTGTTGTTTTGTTTTCTTAGATGAATGTTAAATTTGTTTTGCTTTCCAGTATTCCAGCTCAGCCTGAAAAAAGGGTGTGGATCTTTGGATAATGTGAAGGACAGCTCAAGTCTGATTTTTTTCCTCTGGATGAAGGACTCAGTCTTACACCAGGATTCACAAGAGTAGTACTTTCTCATCATTCGTTTAGACTTCAGTCTGCCCAGTGCCAGGCCCTGCCCAACTACTTAGTGTAGAAAATGTGCGTTCAATTGCATGTCTAATTTGTTCACAAATTTTCCATGAGTGTTGAACCAAATCACACTGCAAAGACTATGCCTAGTTATGTGCCTAACTCAGCATTTGCACACAAAATTGCCTAATGAGCATGTGCAATTATGGCAATTAGACTTGTGAATTAAGCATGCAAATACCCTAGCATTTGGGTTAGAGAGTCATAGCCCATATCACTAGAAATAGCATAACCTATTTTAGACATGATGAAAAAATACATCCACCTTTTCCAGTGTGACCATATTCATGAAAAGAGAGCATTGTAAGACCTTTGGCCTGGGGAGGAAAGACTACAAGCTCTGGGCAGAGACCATAAGGAATCTGCAAATGAAATGAGACTTTAGGTGCTTCTGCTTCTTGTCCCAGGTGTCTCTTGCTCATAATGAAATACCAGCCTGCTCTCACAGAGCATACCTTGTCTTAATGGGGTTATTCACATGCAGCCTCCATCAGCAGGAACTGCTGTAAAAAAAGTGGACAACTTTCCTTCTATGATAGTCCTTTCAACTATAAATACAGTACAATGCAGAACTACCCAATGCCCACATGAATGTTGCTGCTGAATTTGTAGGTTTCTAAGATAATTCCACTTCGAGTCATTCTCATCCTACTCAGGGAAGGCACTGCTGGCTGGCTGCAAGACAAATCCCAGTGTAAGGTGTGAATTCACTTGGCAGCTGCCAGGACTGAGATTTTTGCATCAGTTGATGCTGCCTTAGTGAAATAAGGTTAACAAACACGGAGGTGAGCAGGTGGTCAGAGATAAACAGGTGAGGGAGCACATTTCTGTAATAAAGAAAAGTCTTGGGAGGGAAACCATACCCCCCCTTAAATTTCTGCTTCATTAAGGTGATTTCAAACTCGCTGGGAAATCAAGGACTTTGTAGCTGATCAGCGCAAACAAAAATAATCCAGGTGGCAAGTCTGATGAGATATGACCTTGTTCAAAATCAATAGACTGTTCCCCTTCCACCGAGCACAACCGACTCTCGAATGAGTTTACTTCAACAGAGGCATTTCCCTCACAACATTAACATTTTAATTGCTTGTGCAGGATTTTCTGGAAAATTAACCCAGCGCTGGCTGAGCACCGGGTGAGGATGCTGGGCGCAGGGCTGGGAGCGCAGGCGGTGCTGCGGGGAGCTGCAAACACATACCGCCACCTAAAGGAAAGGGACCTGCAAGGACGCCAAGGAAAGCTGCTCCCTTCCACTGATTCCCTGTCAGAGCTGGTTAAAACAAAGAGGCTGAGTTTGCTCTTCGCAGCCTGCCTCCCTGACGCCTCCCGAAGGGCTGTCGCCCTGGCGAAGCAGGACAGGTCGGTCAGCATCTCGTACTCTCTGCTGCAGGACCAGGAACAATGGTCGCACACCTGGCATTGGGCACGCGGTAACTTCTCAAGTTGTCCCAGCTTCTTTGTGTGTATGTGGAGTCTCGTAGCAGGGCCACAAATTAGGTGCAGCCAGGTTTTGTGCCACGGGAGGTGCTCGGAGAAGGCTCTGCTGGGGAGCAAAACCCCACCTTGTGCTGCAGCACAGAGCTGTGGCGATGCTCCCGCTGCTGCTGCCAGGACCTGCGGGGCTGGGCCGGCTGGGAACAGCAAGAAAGCTCAGGCCAATACATCAGTAATGGATGGATGAGGAGAGTGGGTGGCAGCCTAGTAGGTGGTCTTCGGATCATGTCTGATTTTACTTCATTATCTAACGTAGATTGCATAAATGCCAAGGGGACAGGACTGAGATCTGCTCAGCCCAGCTGAATATCTTAACTCCTAGTGCTAAAGAGACAAGCTTCTTTTGAACGGCCTTTTCCCGACTCCATTCCTAGCTGCACAGAGGCGGCAGGCAGGAGAAACTATTTACAGAGAATATATTCCCGCCGAGTATTCCCAATCCGTTTATGAGCAAGGCCTGTGAAAATAAAGGGATGGGGTGGGGGAGGGGAAGGGAATCTTCCCCCTGCCTTCTGAAAGCTTGTGGAGCATAAAGGAAAAAACCTCTTTCAAACACTTACTGCCAACGCTGAGCCACAGAGAGCTGTGTCCTTGAGGTGTGTCTAACATGTCAGCCCACAGGGCTGAGCAAGCTCTGTACCAAATCACCAACAATAGAAAAAATGGGTGAGTTTGGGAACTTTCCGTGATTTGGAGTGCTGTCCAAATTTCCCTGGCGAGTGGCTGCCAATACCACATTAACACCTTGACTGCCGGCAAGGTGGGGCTCTCAAAGGCTGGGCGGGTGGGTGAAGGTTGGAGGGGTGTGGAGACGCGTGTAGCTGCACACTGAAAACCAGCCTGTGCAGGGGTGGGCTGAGGTGAGGGGAGCCTGTGCTCATAGAAGACTTTTTGGTGTTTCAAAGGCCAAGTTCTGGTGTTTTGGGGCACTTTGGCAGAGCAGTAAGGTTTGCTCAAGTGCATGCCCATAGACAGCCATACGCCCAGTGCCTCCCGCCTGAGCTCTACCTGCAGCCCTTTCCCGGATGTCTGACTTCAAGTCATGGGCTGCACCCAAGTGCTTGGCAGCACACATGGCTGTCCTGGGAGGAATGAGGTCTCAGAGAGACGGGAGGTTATGCACAGGCAGCAGCGCCCTGCTGAGCAGTCATAACCAGCACATTCCTGGGATTCCTGCAGGGCCAGCACCAGCCCACAACTCAGGGCCCAACCGGTGAGAACACTTGTGCTCTGGTGGGACACTGCACCACTGTCCTCTGAGGTCAAACCATTACCAGTTCACAGCTCTAGGAAAGCTCTTCAGGAAAGCTGCGAGGTCACTGGCAGGCAGAATGGATGTTGTTTTATCTTATGTGAGTTATTTTCTTTTAAAAACTGATTTTATGATCTCGGCATCCCTGCTCAGTGTGACCATGGAGCAGGTTTAGGACATATTTTTCTTGTTTGTGCTGTTCTACATTGCAGCTTACAGCCTTGGTTGTAGTACAGAAAGTGCTTGCTGGGAAGTAAGTTTCTCAGACTGAAAGGAAAATTAATGTGAGTTTTCTTCATAGAGAACTTCAATTTTATTTGTGGTAAGTTCTTTACAATGATGTGTCTGTGTTTGAGGTACTTTTAATACTACATTAAGATCTTTTCAATTGCATACATTTTTTCCTTTTGATGTCCAGATGTGTTTGATTCTGTAAACCAATGAACTTCTGTGTTCAGATGGGGTTTTCAATCCCATGCAATATCTGCACTTGCAGTGGAGGGCACTAACATCTTGCTCACTTCCATCTGTGGTATTGCTTAATGGGTTGGAGGCAAATGTAACAGGGTAGGAATGAAAAGAGAGATTCTCAGATGGGCTAGGGTACTGTAAAGCACTGTTTTAAAACTGAATATAGCTTCTCATTAATTAACACTACAGTTGTATGGACACGGTCATAATAAGTGTTGGAAGGAACAGTGTCCTGTAGGGAAAGCAGTTGATGATACTTGAAACAGATTTCTGTGTAGATTTGAACCAAAAGCTGTTTGCTCCTCTGTGCCTTAATTTTTACATCTGATTAGAGGCGTTATGATTAAAGCTGATGAAGCATTTTCAATTCAATGACTGGAGAAGTTGGTTCTGGCTAAAAGAACTAAAGGAATATTTCACATCTGTTCCTTCCATGGAGCCAAGGAATTCAAGTTACCTGTTTCTAAAAGACAGAGAAAGGATTTATTTGAAATAAATATATATTAATTTCATGTTGTGTATAAGTTACCTTACTGTATTATTCTATTGAATTTTTTAATATCACCTGTATATCCTGTAGGTATTAAAGCATTTTAATATCATGCATCATAACATTTTTTACATTAATTCAGTGAACTAGTTTTCTGTTTGTTAATTAATGTTTCAGGTTTTTCAAAGATATTGCAAACCTGTTGGAATTTTCCTTTCTGCTCTTCACCTTCTGATTTTCAAAGTATTGGATCCCCTTTTGCTGATGCTTCTGCACTTGCAATGTGGCTAGGGCCAAGGATTAGGTGTTCTTGGTGTGTTTTGTGGGCTATGACAGAGTACTGCCAATGAAAGTCCATAAGACAGAATCAGTGCTTCTATGGCACTACCTGCAACAGCAATGGCTCGGGATGGCCCCTTGACATGCCAGCCACCATCCAGCTTTTCTCTAATTGCCTCTCTGTGTGGGGTTTGGCTGAGCAGAAGTTGATATTCCCCTCAGCAGCCCACACAGAGCTGTGCTTTGCTTTGGTATCTGGGGAGGTGCTGATAATACACCAGTGTTTTGGCTGCTGCTGAGCACCCTCACAGAGCACCAAGGCTGTCTCTTCAAGACTCCACTCTCACCAGTAGGCTGGGGAAGGGCAAGATCTTGGGATGGGACACAGCCAGGACAGCTGAGCCAAAGTGAGTGAAGGGATATTCATACCCTGAGCTAATTCCATTCCAAAAGCTAAGAGGATGGGGGAGGGGAGGGTATTTATTACTGTAATGTTTGTCTTCTGGAGCACCCACTCTGTGTACTGAAGTCCTGCTTCCCAGGAAGTAGCTGGACATCATCTGCTGATAGGCACTAGAGAATAAATCTGTTTTCCTTTGTTTCCACACACAACCTTTGTTCTTTCTTTTATTAAACTGCCTTTATCTTGACCCACAAGGGTTTTGTTTTCATCTCATTTTCTCCCCTGCCCTGTGCTCCTGAGGAAGGAGTGGTAGAGTTGCTTGGTGGGCACCTGGCATCCAGCCAAGGCCAGCCCATCACAGTCCTTTTGGGTGCTCAGTGTGAGACACGAGACAGTGACAGTTTTGTATTAAGTGGCAAACACCTGCACAGGCCATGGAGTTTGTTGACTGCACTGTTTATGTCCATTTTGCTGAGCTTGGGAACATGTTAGTACAAGCAACAGCTCTGTGCTTTGCCCTGGCGTTGATGGCCTTGCTGTGCTGTGGGAGCTATCTGGTGGAGATGGTGAGGGAATACATCTCCCTCCTCCTACCTGGGGTTGGTGTGGATGGTTTTATTATGAGATTTCTGAGGTCCTTGTTCACCTTTGTGAGCTCTTTAATACTGGTAATTAACCCTGTAGAATAGTATGTAGTCTGTGGAATCTGGTGCCATCCTGGTGTCAGAGAAGACAACTTTTTGGCCAGGAGAGACTAGACAAAACAAATTCCCAAGTGGCAGGGTGTGTGAAAGGATTTGGGCAGGTTCCTACAATGGCTGTCCTGTCCCACAGCCTGGGACTTGAAATCCAAACATGAAAGTGACCCTGACAAACTGGTGTGCCACCTGACAGGAGAGTGCTTTGCCTACCCCAGTAAAAACCAGTTTCCATCAGTGTCCTGGTACTTGGCCTGTGCCTATTGAGCCACAGTTCAGCACTCTCAGAGGGCTGTGGCTAAGACAAACACCCAAACACTACAGTCATCACTCCAGCAGTAAAAAAAAAAACAGTGGATAAGGGAAACAACAGGTCCATATCATCTGTTAGTAAGAGAGGAGGAAGAAGAGGAAAAGTTTGATCAAGAAGATGATCCTTCAACGAAGAAATTAGAGGGAGGAGTGAGAGAATTCAGGCAAGAAGCAGAAAATATCTGGTCCCTGACCACAGAATTTCAAGACATGTAGAAGATGTCTGTCTTCCAGAGCAACCGGAAGCCCTGCTTCCTGGGAACTGTCTGGGCATCACCTCCTGGTAGGAAGTAGAGAATAAAACTTTTTTCCTTTGCTTCTGTGCATAGCTTCGCTTTTGATTTATTCAACTGTTTTTATCTTGACCCAAGAGTTTTTCTCTATCTTATTTTCTACCCACCTTGCCTTCCCCAGCTAAGAAGGGGGTGATGTGAGTTCCTGGCATCCAGTCAAAGTCAACCCACTGCATTTCCTCAGGGCAGGTCATTGGCAAGTTCAGGGAAATAGTCAGAAATAAAAAGCTCACTATGATTTTGCCCACTTGTACCGTTATGAGTGTCTTGAGGCTCTGTGGGGGAGCAGGGCTAACAAACAGCTTCAGCCCTTCTTCAAGCAGGTGACGCCTGCAGGAGCAGATCCAGGACATCTGCTGGGTGACAAATGGTGTTGTGTGGGTGCTGTAACCTCCCAGGGTCCAGTGAAGGGCTCCTTGCCCCAGGCACTTTGATGATGTTAGTCCCACCTTGGAACTTCTGTGGAGCGGCTTTGATGGGCCCTGGGGAGAACCAGCCACAACTTGCATTTTCCTCACTCAGCACAAGCAATCAACAGCCATGCCTAGATGGCCTAGAGCTGGAAGGCTGCCTGAGAGTACCACATACATCCCAGGGGAAAAGCTGTCTTAAGAATGGAAAAGGCAAGCTCAGGGGAATATATATCTGTGATTAATCTGTTCAACCACTGGGTGCCAATGTTGGCTCATATTTGATAATTGGATACATTTTTCTATGGGAAGAGGAATTTTTAAAATCTAAAGGAAAATGCTGTAGTTTTGAGAGGATGCAGAGACTGAAAAATTTGCCTGAGAGCATGTGAAATTTTCTTCCAACAAATCTGGAACTGGAGTGCCAGGAAGGCATCCATGAAGGGTGGGGAGACAAGGAAGCCCTGGGTTAACAAAAGAAAGAGAGGGACCCTTAATGAAATGGGCTTGCTGAGAATTA
The DNA here is from genome assembly GCA_013398615.1 of Brachypodius melanocephalos. Taxonomy (NCBI): domain Eukaryota; kingdom Metazoa; phylum Chordata; class Aves; order Passeriformes; family Pycnonotidae; genus Brachypodius; species Brachypodius melanocephalos. The sequence goes on from VZSR01001685.1 coordinate 20,720,241, forward strand.
TGAATCTGTGGGCCTATGTCGTGTAGTGATTAATGATGAACCACTGTTTTAACTTCGGATCAAATAATGGGTTGCCTCTGAAAAGCTTCATTAATCACTGTTAGAAACAGGCCTGCCAATTCATTACTTCAGGGCAGACATGAGCTGAACAGTTCAGCAAATTTCAGGATTGAGTGACTCTAGGCAGGGGATGGTTAAAAAGAAAGCAGGGGTCTAATCTGTTTCAATGCATTGGGATTTATGAGTGAAGAATATCCTCTCATTGGCAGTTTCCTCTTCTTCCCCTCCTCTCCCACAAAATCTTTTTGCTGATTGTGCTCTAGACACAATGGATAGAAAACACATGGCATTCAGGGCCATGTCTGGGCTGGATCCTTCTCCCAGGTACCCAGATGTGGCTCTGATCCGAATCACCAGAAATCATATTGCGTGTCTTGGGGCAGAGCCTGGCTGTCCTCAGCTGCTGTTTTTCACTTTGCAGCCTTCATCTGAGACTAATGCTGTCTACTGAAGGGCAGAATATCGACAAGAAACATATTTGCCCCCCCTCTTAAGAAAGTGCTGTCAATAATAAGAAGCTTCTGTGCTTTTGATGTGATTCAAGATTTTAAAGCCACCTGGGATCTATTTTAATTGCTGTCCCAGGAAAGTAAGGACTGGGAAGCACAGGAGAGTACAGCTGATGCTCCCTGCTTGAGAATAGATCAACTCTTTTTTCTTTAAAGTAACCTCCAAATATCAGCTAAAAAGTGCACTGTGCCTCCCTGCTATTTGCACCTAGCCAGTCTGGAAAGGGGAAGAGAAAGAAGTGGAAATTAGGGGCAAAGTAATTTTATCAGACAAATTCGTTTTGCTCCCAAAATATTTGTTTTGATCAAAACAAAACCCCTTTGAAGGTACAGCGAGAGCTATCTGAGTTATTTTGGGTAGAAATCTTTCCTTTACTCCTTTCTAAAAGGAAATGGCAAATTACTTGCCCTGCCCTCACCTCCATCCTCAAAGCCTAAATGCTTTTGCTTTTTTTTTCAATCACTCCAACATTTACAAATTTACTTCAGCTATGATTTATAAATTTCTCAAAGTTCAAACTCAACAGTTTTCAGTTTCTTCTTTTTGAAACATTCACCCAAAATCATCATTTGCATTGTTTTGGTTTCCTGAAAATATGAGTACTTGTATTCAGGATTGACCTAACCTCCTTGAAACAAACAAAAAAGTCATTTATTCGCACAGCTGGAGATAGAGAGGGAAAAACATCTGGATATGAGAAGGGAGAGAAAATGTGCATTGGAAGGGAAAAAAAAAACAGTAAAAGGACAAAAGGTTATAAGTAGAAGAAGAGAAAGAATTGATATGGGGGTTGGAGTGTGTATCCAGGGATTATGTGAAGAGGGCTGTAGAAAGTGGGCCTTGAAAGAGAAATGTAAATATGGTGATGGAAAGGAGGAGGGGAAAACTAAGATGAAACCAGAGAAAAGATAGGAGGAAAATGAAATGGAATAAAATAAACAAATGGAAAGCAAAAATAATGAGAAAAATCTTACATTTGAATGAAACAAAAGGGCGACTAAAAAGAAAACATAGTCTAAGAAAAACAAAGTTAAGAAAACTGATGAGAGTAAGAGATATGCTGAGAAGGACCTACAAATTGAAAAATATAGGAGAAATTTATTGATTTCTTGCAGAAAAGGGAAACAACATCCTTTTTGAGTCTTGAGCACTTGTCACCCAGCCCCAGCTGCACTGAACACACAGCACAGCAGCCCTTAGCCCCTGATACTGCAGTGTCCCCACTGCCCAAATCCATGAAATCCGTGTGTGGGACACAACAAGGCTAAGGGAGAGCAGGAAGTAACATGTCAGCACCTGGGACCTGTGTTAATTCGGTGCATCAGCACCTTGGCTTCTACCAGCTCATTGTTTCCAGATGGTGCCTGAGCTGAGCCGGTATTTCAGGCATTTAAGGTCGCCTTCCTTAAGATTCCCAGGGGGCAGGAATGAACCCAGCTCTCGATTATGCAGAGCTCAGTGGCAAACTCTTTGGCATGTTGCAGCACTGCCAACGGCTTTGCAAAAACTGGGATGGCCACTGGTCAAAATGGTCTGGTTTTTATTAACTGGCCGACATCTCCTCCCCCGTGGTGTGGGGAAGGAAGGGCACTGGTTTGTGCTGGGCCCCATGGCCCTTGTGGCAGGGAGTTTGTCCTGGGTTTGTTTACCAGCCCCTCCTGAGAAAGGTCTGAGTTCTCCATTCTCTGGGGTCAAGCCCAGCTTGAACCTGCAGGGACAAGGCTGGGGCTGAGCCAGCCTTCCCTCCTCACTCACCCTGGGGTGCAGGCGGATAAGAAGCCGCAGTCTAGGGCGTATGGAGGTGGTGGGATTTCACACCTGCCACCTGAGCTCCAGGTCGAGGTGGCAGCTGGGCACCCTCAAAGGAATTGGCTTCAGGACATTCCTGTGTGTCTCCCCAGGATATGGGAAGAACCTAGATGAATAACTTAGCACTTTGGACTGACTGAGCACACAGCAGTGAGACACGGCCCACTCTAAAGCCTGATCTCTGCCCTGTGGCCTGAAGTTGCATGTATGGCAGCAACTATTGCAGCAGCTTTTAATATTTCTCCCTCCACCATCAAAAACATTTAATCTGCTTGGCTGAAATAGTAAAGCTTTTTTTTAAAAAATTCTCAGATTTGCTTTATGATTGCTTCTAGACATAAAACATTGAAAGGAAAATCAGATTTTAGGTGATATGAAAAAGAGACACACAGTCTGGAAGTAATAAGCACTGCTTCATAATGGGGTGACTTCTTCCTGTTGGCTTACTGTAAATAATCCAAGTGGCCAGTGTTGTCATTCAGTGTCAGAGCCCAGCTCTGCTGAATATAATGCCATGATATCACTAAAACATCAGACAGATAAATGAAACCAATGATCTGTCTCTTCTCTCATATTGTTTTAGTTTCACTATTAGGCATGATTACAGCTCTGCCCTCACCAAAGGCTTTTGTAATTAATTTCAGTGCATCCTAAATTGTTCACAGACTTTAAAGGTAATATTATGTCCTTGCATTGTCTCAGATAAAGGATAATCAGGCAGAGGTCTAAATTCTTAAAGATATTAAGGGCAGTATGGTCTCAAAGGGAATGAGAAACCTATATTTAGCCCTTAGCATTTAAAGTTTAGTCAAATGTGAAAAATTTTGATTTCCAAAGACTGGATCACTAACATATCTCAACAGTCTGAGTTTTTAAGAGAAGAAAGACATTTATAACCAAAGAATTTGGTAATTCTACCTTGAAACTTGTGTTACAATTAAGGTTTTTGGTCATAAACATTAATGCATACCTGATCAGATTTCTCCAGTTGTAATGGTCAAACTGTCAAAAAATGTGGACATGCTGATAGAGGAATGTATTTCCATATAGCATTCAGACTTTCAAAGTATAGCCCGTGTCTCCATTGTCTTTAAGGATAACATCTAGCAAGTCTTCACCTAGCACACACAGTCAATGATAAAATGTGGAAATGTGCTACAACCCTTTCATTTGTGTTCGGTTTGCTTAGCAAGACTGGGGGGCAGGAGGGGCATTTCAAGGGTGGCTTCCATGAGAAGCTGCTGGAAGCCCATGTCTTGCAGAGCCAATGCCAGCTGGATCCAGAATGGACCCATCACTGGCCCAGGTCAAGCCCATGAGCCATGGTGGAAGGGTCTCTGGGATAATGTATTTAAAAATGGCAGAAAAAACCTGGTGTGCATCAGCAGCCAGAGAGAGGAGTGAGAAAATGTCAAACAGCTCTGCAGAGCCCCAGGGTCAGTGAAGAAAGAGGAGGAGGCGCTCCAAGCACTAGAGCAGACATTCCCCTGAAATCTTGGTGAAGGGTATGGTGAGGCAGGATGTGCCCCTGCAGCCCATGGTCCATGGTGGAGCAGATTTCTGCCTGCAGCCTGAATGCCAGAGTGAGTGGATGTGCTTGAAGGAGGCTGTGACCCTGTGGGAAGCCCACACTGGAGCAGGTTCCTGGCAGGAGCTGTGACCCCAACGAAGAGGAGCCCACATTGGAGTTGGTGCAGAGGATGAATAGGCAGCTGGGTCCCTCATTTCTCCTCAGCTTCTCCTCAGGGTGGGACCAGGAGGAAGCACAGCGTGTCCCCCACCAGCTGCTGTGTCCTTGGCTGGCAGCTCCTCTGCAGTGTTCTGCTCCAGGTGAAAGATGTGCCCACAGGGAGGCTTCAGAGACACAAGTAGGTGTCAGACAGCATCATCCTTACAAGCATTCCAGGTGCTGATGGCTCTGATCACCCTGATGTGATGTATCTTTCATTGTTGTCTTAGGTGGAGGAGAATCTGCAATGTTACTGGTAATGCATGAAACTTTTATATGACTGAGATCATACGGTGAAATTTTGAAAATATATAAGACATAATTTCTGCCCTGTTGCTGTACACAGGTGACTGAGCAACCCTAGGGCAGAGTGGGTAGACAGCCACTCTAGCTGAGTGGTAGAAACTCTGTGGGTTCAAACCAGAGGCCTGTGAGCTGTGTACTGCAGCAGAACCTACTCATGGGACATCTCAACTACAACTCCTTCAGGGTTTGTGAAGATGCAGTTGTGATGCTGTAGCACCAGAGCTTTAAAAAATGATAAAAAGCTGCTCCACACAGCTTTAAAAAATGAGAAAAAGATATCCATTCTCCTAAGGCAGACTTCCTTACTGGAACAAAGAGGATATTTATTAGTGCTTGCAACATAAAAAGAGAAATGAACAGTCCACAACAACCCACATTAGTCATTAGGTAATCATATCGAACACATCTCAATTGCCTTCTGTAGGACACCAGGCCTACAGATAAGTGAGAACAGTCATATTATGGTGATTTTAGCAAAGTTTTTGACATTGATTCTCATATCATTTTAAGAAATTAAGATTTACGTGTAAGTTGTATAAAGCAGATACAACATTGCCCAGAAATCACAGTATTTACAATTTCATTCGTTTGGTGAGCAATTCCCTGGCAAAATTCAGCAGTATATAGAGTTTAATTCTGCAAGGGTATATAGAGCTTAGTTCAGCAAGGGTCTGGTATAATTTAACATTTTCCTTAACAGTTTGAGTGATCCATCAGGAATAATATATTTTTTTTAAGCTTTCAGATAATGTTATGATGAGAAACACCTGAGGAAGAAAGAAAATGACTGGAAAACTTAATAGTTTGGAAAAAAGAGGTGAAAATGCAATTACAGAATTAGCTGAGTTGGAAGGAATCCACAAGGATCATCAAGTCCAACTCCTGGCCCTGCACAGCACCATTGCAAAGAGTCACACCATGTGCCTGAGAGCACTGTCCAAACTCCTCTTGAGCTCTGGCAGGCTGGTGCTGTGACCACTTCCCTGGGGAGCCTGTTCTAGTGTGCAGCCATCCTCTGGGTGAAGGAGGATTCTTTAATATCCAAAGTAAACCTCTCCTGACACAACTTCAGGCCATTCCCTTGGGTCCTGTCACTGCACCACAGAGAAGAGATCAGTGCCTGCCTGCCCCTCCTCTTTCCCTCGTGGGGATGTTGTAAACTGAGATAAGATCAATAAAAGCAATAGAAAAAATAAGTGTAAAATACTGCCTTTAGACTGAAGTAGTTTAAAAGACATGTATAGACCAAGATTAGGTACCTTAACCTTGATTGGTTAAGAATCACTTCCGCAGAAAAGTGCCAGAGGTTTGTGAGATGACTGTGATTCAACATGGGCGTGTTATCCCAGAAAAGACAAGTACACACGGAAAACTAGAGACAAATCTGCAGGATGTAGGACATATGATTTTTATCTGTACTAAGACCTCAGCTGGAGCTCTGTGTCCACATTCAAGCATCACACTCCAAGGGAGTTCTGGGCTAACTGGAGAAATCTTAGAGAAGAGTGACAAGAATGGTGAGAAGTCTGTGAGATGTGGAAGACAAGGTGATGTAAAAATGATAACCTAAAGAAGAGAAGGTGATGGGAAGTGGGAAAGAAACCAGACAAGACATTTTAATAGTTTCAAAAATATAAAAATATTGTGGAAAAAAAAGAAAAGAAAAGTCTGTTCATCTCAAAGGAAGGTTAGGGAGAAGTAGAGTGTCTTAATATAGTAAGGAAGCTTCAGGTTAGATTTCAGGGAAATTCTTATTTTGCTGAAGCCCAAGAATAGGTTTCCTGGTTGTGGAGTATGCATCACTGAAAGTCTTACACAAACAGGTAAGATGGACATCTGTCAGAAATGGCTGAGTGCTTGATCCAGTCTTGAGGCAGAACAGTAGGTACCCACTCCTCCAGATGCTTTCCAAATTAATTTGATTTCATTTGCTTGTGGTTCTGCATTTGAAAATCAACCACCAGCAAACACCTTCTCTGTGCATTGTTATAAACCTGTCAGTAATTATTACTACCTTTACTGAGCCATGAAAAATAATTTCCTCTCTAATTTCAAAAAGCAAATGAGCATAAAGATCGTTCTTGATTTTACTGTATATCATGGCTTGTTGGTGAACACTACTGGCTAAATATAAGCTTGACCCATCCAAAAATGCAGAAATAATATTTACACAGAGCTTTAGAGTGAAATATTTTGATCAGTCTCTATGTTCAGTCCTCTGTGATTAGGGTCAATGCATTCAGGTACACAGAGTATTTAGCTCCTGATGACTATACAAAAGAAAATTGGAATCAGATACCATTAAATTGAGTAGACAAAATTATTCTTTAAATAGAATAACAGATGCATGAAATTTTAATAGCATAACTTTGCATTTCAGTGTCAGCTGAAGTAATTTCCTGCATTCAGACTATAAAGAAATTGAGAATGTCTTAATTTTAAATATAAACCCTTGAGATCAAGTGCATAATATAGGAGATTTTAAAGTGCAATGACATTTTTGGGAAGGCATGGAGGATTATCCATTTGGAAACCCTTCTGGAGAAGAACTGCTCAAAGTATTCCTCTCAGTTGTTTTCTGGTATATTTGTTTTTTTCTTGTGTACACTTCTAGTCCTCAAGCATTGAGTTGAGCATAAGGATCAAAGTTGTGTCCCGTTTTTTGAAGAAGCTTTCCATCTTGTCTCTCACTCCTCCCAGGTGTCAGTATTGTCCTTAGTTATCCAGCACTCTCTGGCAGCAATGGCCTCATCAGTTTAAATTACTCTTTGCAAATAACTTTTCTCAAGATCTAGTAAAGCCTCCAACTGGAAATCCAGTAAGGAGCTGGCATGCTACCATTTTCCAGTTCTGGACTTTGCTACTATACGCACTAAACCATTATAATGAAGCATTAGGACACAGCTGTGACAAGGCTATGTTATTTACATAGCCATTAATTAACACTTTAGAAGTTTTCTTCTTTCTTGCCCTTAACTTACCCTTCCATTAAATTGCAATTACAAAAGCAGAAGCCCATGGCAGTATCACATTTAAACAGGCAGGCCCCAAAAATGAGGTTGCAGACATGGTTTTTATTGCAGATCTACAGGTCATGGGTGAAGAAGATGCCAGAACAGAATTGAAAGAAAAAAAATTAGTTTTCAGTCTCAAGGTTGTTTTTGTAAAAAGAAAACACGTACTTTGGAATTTTTAAGGGTCAATTCTACATTGAAAGCAAGGTTTAACTGACCATTTCCTTGCTCAGTGCTGCTCTGCAGGCCTTTGATTAATTGATTCAGCCTTCTCATTGCTCAGGTGACAAATGAATGAGGGGATGGCCCCTTAAACCAAGGGATGGGGAGAAAGATCATTCTTTCTGAAAAACTGAAAGGAAAGAGCAATTTTACAGTCAAAAGACAAACAAGGTTATAAGTTGGGAACCGATCATTATGCCAATGCTCTTTGACAATTATTAGTGTTTGGGTTGCAATTCTACTTTTACACTGTCATTAGTGACCAAAATGAGAAAAGTTAAGGTATTTTCTCTTTTTTTTGGAGAAAGCTAATAATGATCCATGTTTCCTTGTGAAGAAAGGAGAATATCCAAAGAGAATATCCAAAAATAAAACAGAACACTCAAAGGCAACATCAAAGGACAGTCATGTTAATTGGAGGTCAAATCCTGAAGCACTAAATTAATTAAAAAAAAAAAAGTAGCCATTGCCTAATGGGTAACCACTAGATTAGAAGAGATTCTTTTGTTTTGCATGAATCCTCAATTCTTCTTGCACCTCTGGACGACTGTGGCAGCAAAGGTACAGAGATCTGGCATCCAGCTTCTCACTGAATACTGAAGGGAGATGAGGATTTCAGTTTCCCAAGCAAAGGAAGGAATTGAGTTTGGCTTCACAGGACGGACCTACAGAATGTGTGTCCAAAGTACTGAGTTATACCTCCTGAAATAGTCAAGGTGCCTTACTCAGAAGAGAGATGTGAGACAACACACACTCAAAACTGGGTTCAAGTAGAGGTGTCAAAATACTTCTGGGGTTTAATCTGCTGTCCTTGATCAGGCTTCACCAGAATCTTAGACATCTAAAATTCATCAGGAGTGGTTTTTCAGATATTCAAAGGCAGTTCTTTGTGTATTTGGAGAAAAAAAATGGCATGAATCACACTGAGAATGGAGCATGGAAAATGCCTAATATTCTGAATGTATCTGTACAGAGTTTTGTCTTATTCTGCCAAAGAGGAACCACTAGCCTGGAATAAATTTTATTATTTTGAACATTTGAACTATTGCAGGAAAGGAAAGGCCAGTTTAAACATAAAGCACAGTCAACTGAACAAGGCTGCTCTATTAAGAATAGGAAGGGTTTTCACAGAACCATTGATTGGTTTGGAAGGGTTAATTAGTTCCAAAACCCCTGGCATGTGCAGGGATCCCTTTCCCTAGACCAGATCCCAAGCACCATCCAACCTGGCCTTGAACATTTTCAGAGATGGGGCAGCCGCAGCCTCTCTGTGGAACCTGTTCCAATGCCTAACCACCCTCCAAGTTAAGAATTTCTTCCCAAGACCCAATCTAAAGGACCTTCAGTTTCAATCCATTCATTCCCCCTTGTCCTATCATTACGTGCCCTTGTCAAAAGTTATACTGTTATACTGGAGTAACTGGAAAAGTCTAGAGGATGTGATAACACAGCACTTGACACAGATGATCAAATCATTGGTCACATACAGCAAGCTTTCAAAATTAAAAATAAGAATTAATTAGTGTACTTTGAAGAGGAATACAAGTGACTTGGCGTGTCACAGAGCACGTGGGATGATGGTTTTTTTGCGAAAAAGAGCAGGAAGTTTGCTTTTGGTCCACGAGTGAGGATCAGAGCAATGAAGAAGAGCTGAATCTGAAGCTGTGCTTCTGCACCTCAGAGGACGCCATCAACAGAAAACGAGTCCGTCAATTCGCGTGGTGGAACAAGCTGTTGGAAAAACCTGGACGGATTCGTGGAAGAAAAACATCGCTGCGTTAATGTAATGCGAGAGGCTTGAAAATGAGGGAGAATGGGAAACGTCGCGCCTCGGAAAATACCAGCAGAGGTCAGCACAGCCGGGAGAATGGAGCAGCCGCCGCCGGGATGCTGCTGCTGCTTCCCGGGATGCTGCAGCTGCTCCCGGGATGCTGCTGCCGCTCCCGGGATGCTGCTGCTCTCAGGATGCTGCTGTTGCTCTCGGGATGCTGCTGTTGCTCCCGGGATGCTGCTGCCGCTCCCGGGATGCTGCTGTTGCTCCCGGGATGCTGCTGCCGCTCTCGGGATGCTGCTGGTGCTCCCGGGATGCTGCTGTTGCTCCCGGGATGCTGCTGCTGCTCTCGGGATGCTCCTGCCGCTCCCGGGATGCTGCTGTTGCTCTCGGGATGCTGCTGTTGCTCCCGGGATGCTGCTGCCGCTCCCGGGATACTGCTGTTGCTCCCGAGATGCTGCTGCCGCTCCCGGGATGCTGCTGCCGCTCCCGGGATGCTGCTGCTGCTCCCAGGATGCTGCTGTTGCTCTCGGGATGCTACTGTTGCTCCCGGGATGCTGCATGGCCGGCGGTGTGGCCCTTCCCGCTAAGAATTGAATTTATTTCCTGCCAAGTGCGTGAATGGCACAGTCCATCCTCCCTTCTGGGACAAAACAGCAGCAGATACAGTTTTTTTCTTTATTCAGACCTCCTATGTGCTTTCCAAATTCAAAAAGGTGGCTTGACACAGCACTTTAGATGAGAAAAAACCCTCACCTGAACTCTTTCACAGCAATAAAATTTCCTCTACAATTCATATAAAATGGAAGAAATCTCATTTGTCACTCTGTTAAGACACCCATCCCTGCTGCACTTCTTCCTTTCACCCATCCCTGCTGCACTTTTTTCTTTCACAACACTAGTTCTCACAGAACATTGTAGACATAAGAGCCTGAACATCATTCATCAGATTTAACCAGTAAAACCCTCCTTCAATGATCTGTTTCTTTTGGGAAAGCTCAGTTCCATTAATCATTTTACATCTGGATTACTTGATTCAAAGCTAGTGAAGGAAACTGGATTTTCTTAATGTAAGGTGATATATCTCACCTGTCTCTCTGGGGAATAATGCTGGAACTTGGGTTCCTTACAGACCAAATGATAGCAAATGCCAAGATGCCCAAAAAAAGGGTTGTCAGATGTAGAAACATAGACAGGCCTTGCTTCACATCATTCTGAAGTAGAGCAGTGCTTGTAAGAGAACTTTGGTCATCACAGAATTGTGTGAACTTTGGTTATTGAGTTATGAAATAATTAATAACCATAGTGATGTGAATCTTAAAGTAGTGCCAGTGATATCGTGCCAGTGATTTCCTGGCTGAACAGAACTGCAACCAATTGAATGCTTTGCTTAAAATGATGCATATTCTTCTCCAGATCCAAAGAGGTTGGATTTCTCTAATATCCAATATTTACACTATCAATGGAAACTTAGATTTGTTTTTCTCCAAAATAAAGTATGAGACACAGTGATTTTTCATGGTGTATGTTGTATGAGGCTGGGGTTTTCTGGGGAACTGGTAAGAACATCCAAGTGAAATTGTATTTCATCCCAGTAGACATAACTGCAGAGCTGAGTAACTTTAAGGTGATGAGTGTCATCACTGGTCTCATGTAAAGACAGGAAAGAGAAATACATCCCATATGAATTCTGTACAAAGGTGCCTGGGGCAGTTTTGTACCTGCTGCCAAACCAGCATGGCATGATGCAGCACTGGAAAGAGGTATGACACAGGCCTGGAAGAAGTAGAGCTATTTTAACCGTGTTTTCCACCTCATTTGATGTTAACCAGCCCACAGCAGTATTTTTTAGGCATGTGATATCTACATGACTAAATTGCTTGCTACTCCAGAAATTGTGCTTATATGGCACAAGCTTAGATAATTCTGGTATCCACGGCACACTATGGGCATCTTCCTCCCTTGAATCCCCAGGGAACAGAATTTCCCAGCATCTGTAGAGATATAATTTTTCATAAAGTTGAGGTAGCTGTAAAGTGGATATGGGGCTCCAATTTGTGCATAATTTTTAAACTCAGAGTATTTGTTTGGACTAATATGAAATGGAAGGCTATCTGCTACTGTTTTAAATATTGGTTAGCCTGAAACACCCAGTGGAAAAATATCTAGGTGCAGAAATGTAAAGATATTTGTAAAGTCTGTCCTCAGCATCCATAGAGAAGTTTGAGTGGAAGTCCTACAGGAGCAGGACTTCCACAGCTACACAGTCAGAGGGCTGGATCAGACCATCATATGGTGGAGCTGTAATCACAAAAAAATATACAAAACCTTTGACTGTAGGCTAAATTCATAATAAACTCTAACAACAGTCAGATCCTGGGTATTACCCAGGCACAGAAATGGGTTTGGACTGCTGAACACTTACCATTCTTCCTCAGTTTTCAGAGAAAAATTCCATTATTCAAGGTAATTGTTGGCAGACCCAGAGAGTGGAGGTCACAACAGCTGAAAGTGAGTTACAATGCCCTTGTGTGTGTAAAATGCATCACTTGTCCCTTTGTGTGGAAAGAAACACTTGGAGATGGATTTTTCTAAAGCCAATTGATGTTTAAGGCCTCAATTCCCTGATAGGAGTTGAACAAAGAAAACTGCATTTTGAAGAAGCCATTTAAGTTTGAGACAGGAAAAAGTAATGCAGCTTGTCACCATTAGCTTTCTTCTTGTCTAAAATCAGTAATGTGCAGGGATTTGTTTTGTTTTGTTTTGTTTTGTTTTTTTTCCTGTGACATAAACAGAATCAGTGCTTGTTTAATAATGTAAAACTTCCTAAATGACAGACATGATGAATAAGACTGAGGGCTAAAGAGAAGAGCTGTTATGCGCTGGTAGGGCTCCCTCCTACCCTAAGAAGAAATATGACATTTTTGGATAGCCAAAAAAACCCCATTAGTGTGCAGCAAAAAGGTTAATAAAATTATTTCCTCCTCTATTTTTTTAGAGACTGGCATGTTTGACAGAAAATGTTTGCTGTGAACTGCTATTACTGATATAAATATTGGGGCAACCTCAGATTTTTCTGATAACTATCAATGTTATGTAGCTGGGTTTTATTGTAATACAAAACCTTTGCAACTCCTTCATACATAGAAAGGCATAAGAATGAGTAGCTCTGAGCACAGGGAAACACAACATCACTTGTGACTACACAACTAAAAAAGGTGTCTGTGCATTCCCACTATGCCCAAAAAGGAAAAACCCAATGCCATATATCAAATGGAGTCAAGGATACTGCTTGGCATGGATTAGTTTATATTAAAGAAATGTAGCACCATGCATCAGGGAACATTAGTGAAACCCGACCTCATTCATCACTGGCTCTCAGGCAAGCGTAGCCATATCCATTTGTTTCATGAAAATTCAGAGCTGAGCATCCATTTATATTGGGTAATCCTTGCACCTCATCATATTACACTAGACAGAAACTTGGTGTGATAAGTCATTATAATTTACTCCTGCTAAAATCAACACAACTGCCACTTACCACTTGGACACTCTTGCTACACAAACTAATGCCAACAAAAGCCCCTCAAACCTCAAAACCACAAAATAGCTGTCAGTCAGGACATATTTACGAGGCACAGCCTTAGATCTCACCAGCATTTCTCACCAGGGAATATCACACAGGCAGACTGTGTTTCTGGTGATGCCAACGCAGTGACATGAAATGACAATGCCAAAAAGCTGAACTTTCTCTTTTTCCCTTGAACACACTCCCTGGCTCAAACCCATCACTGTGAGAACCAGACTCAGTTGTGTTCAGATGGGCATGTCTCATGTAATTTTAAATCTTCAGAGTCCTGCCAGGGGAGGCCATAGATAATGTCTCAGTGTATCTAAAGTAATTGGTCAGTTAAGTCCCACCATTGATACCTTTTCTAATTTCAGAGAGGTTCAGCCTGCTCTTTTCTGAGAAAAGATTAACAGATTAAAAACACAAATTGGTTGTCTTGGGTAGAAAAAAATAGTGATGCTGTATATAAAAGTATTCATACTAAAACCTGTCAGTCTTGGAAAAGTATGGGGTCAAACATCAAGGAAATACATGGAAAATTTTATTCCATAGTTTCTCATGTGTATTATATTTTTGGATCACGGCACTCACTTTTTAATTCCCAACATGCAGCTCTTTTTTTCAAAAATCCATTCTTACCAGAACAGGCAGGGAGGGTGAGGGCCAGAAAGACAGTCTCCTTGGGTTCCTGTTGTGAAAGGAGCTTGGATTTTCATAGTATGGTACATGCTGCTATGTAAATCATGTGCTTCAAGTTTTACCTCTGGGCCTTCTGGAATCTCTTTGTGTCCCTGAGTCAAGTAATTCAGCTTCAATCATCAAGGTACCTCAGAGAAAATTATAATAGGGCATTATTTTATAATTAAGAATGGAAATTCAGTCTCCCAAATGGTCATGAAATTAATCCCTTTTCATCTAGCATTTTCAGAATGAGAAACCTAGTCTAATGCATCTCTTGACAGTAGCAACAAAATCATCATCCATCACTTTGCACCAGGGAAGTCCCTTCATTTGCTTCATTTTCAGTCTGGGAATACCATCTTCACACAAATGAATGAACACCAGAAAAACAGCCCTTCAGATAAATTGCCTCCTGGGGGTATATATCTTTAGATACTGCATTGCATTCATATATTAATATTATATGCATTACCTTTCCCATAAGATGAATAACGTCCCCCTACAGCAGAAATCACCCTCTATATATTCACTTAATGATCAGGATAAACCTGGTACATTACCTTTCGTGTGGAAATCCTGATTGGAAACCAGGAAAATACCAGAGGAAAGGAAAATCTATTTTATGGTACTGAAAAGTAAATGCCATGGAATGTGCAGCTGATAGCCCTACACAGACAAAAAGCTACTGTAACAGCCTTGCAAAAACACTAAACATAAATTCAGTTTTAAATAACCTTAATGTTTTCTCCATATGTTGAGTACAATGATGCACTGATAAATGATATTGAGGTTGGGAACCTTTCTAGAGAAAGAAAATAAAATCAGTTGCTTTAATTCAGCAAAGAAATTTTGCACCATGTTTATGTATGTAGAGGAAAAAGAGCCAGTCTTTTACTTACCTAGTGTTTGGGTTTTTTGCATTCTAGGAAGATTATCAGTAAGATCTTTGAAAATAAACCATATGACTGTTCCTTCAACAACACTAAGTTACAGATTACTGTAATTGGGTGTCAGTCTTTGAAATATTTTTGAGGTAAAAATGTGGATGAGGCTCAAGACAGTTATACCTTATTAAATTGTAAGCATTGATTAACAGGATGTTGTCAATTAAAGGAGTTTGGTCTTAGTTTTAACACATAATTTCAGTAAAAATAAAAGATTGTCATGGTTAAATTTTATGTTGAAGAAATTCAACTTCATTCATCCTAGAGAAAAGCAAGAAGCTGATGGTCAAACCCCTGGAAGACCTTGATCGTGTCAGCAATGGGGCTTCAGAGCTGAAATGAATGCCTGTAACAGGTGGATCAGCATGGTCCTGGACAAAAGCAAATGGAGAAATATATTGTAAATGGAAGGAATATTGTATCAGGGTAAAAAAAAAAATTCTCTCGTTCTTCATTCCATTTAATAAAATGCATATTTATTGAGCACACATACTGCATTGAACAGAAGAGACTCCAGCAGAAGAATTTCCCACACTAGGAAGAGGAAATCAGCATACAGTCAAAAATATATTTCTCTAAAAAGGGACAAACTTCTTATGGGTCTACAGGAGTTTTAATGCTTGAGTCTCACCACCTGTAGTTGCAGTTTTTCAGTCTATGGAGAACACTATTCACCTCTTACACCCTGACAATCAGAATGCAAAACAGGCATTTGTTTCTGCTGTGCTTGCATAGGCAAATACCAAAGTATATTTCACTTTACCCTGAGGGAAGCTGGTTTCATCTATTAGTGGGAAATTCAGCAGGAATGGTCATACCACAGTAAGATATGGATGGGCTGGGCCCGTGGCTCCTGCAGATGAAGTGCAGGATTGGGATGGATTCTCCAATCCCTCCATCAGATGCTAATTTTGCACTGACGTTCAGTACAAATTTGGAAGATTGCATTCTTTTTAAAATCAAAAATATTAAAAAAAAGAAAAAAATTCTTACCCACCACTCCTGTACAGAAAACTGCCCTCATGTACTGAGAAACAAAAACACCTCTTCAAAGCCTTTAAGCAAGGTTTTGCAGGAACCAGCAATAAAATTTGGCATCCTCAAATAACTTGTATCATGACAACGCTCTTCGATCTCTCTCGCCTAAACATGTATAAACAAATGGATGCACCACTGATGATCCGATAACCAGCAACTCTGCCTTCAGGTTTCTAATTCCACATGTCCAAAATGGTTATAAAATATCACTGAATCTTTGAAAAACACTGAATCTTAGTTCAATTTACATCAGGAAAATGTAACTTCATGCTTCATTGGGTGTTGGAGGAATGCATGCATCACCATAGATGTGGAGTAGTCAGCTTTTCATGCTCTTTATTCTGGGGAAATGTTTTTCCAGTCATCACTTTTCATTAAAGATACTTGCCCACATGTATCATTCTGAGAAATGCAGAGTGGGTATAATAAATCATATTACCACAGAGAGATGCCACCACACATTACACTAAAGAAATGCTACCTCATGATTTTTTTTTTAATATTGAGGAAAGGTAAATGTTTCACATCACTTAGCATCATGGGAACGCAGCCTGGCAGTGAGCAACCTGGACGGGGAGAAATATTAATATTTCAAATCTTTAGCTAGAGTAGCATATTAATAAAAAGTATATATATTTTTTAGTTAGAAATCTCTCAATCTAAACAGTTAGCTGTTAAATACTCTTGGTTATCTCTGCCAGAGGTAGCTGATGATTGAATTTTTCAATACTACCATGTAATCTTGCTATGTTCATAGGGCACAGGATGAACTCTTGTTGCCCAGAGCACAAGAACAATTTTTTTCAGTCCTTCCTTCCTTCCTTCCTTCCTTCCTTCCTTCCTTCCTTCCTTCCTTCCTTCCTTCCTTCCTTCCTTCCTTCCTTCCTTCCTTCCTTCCTTCCTTCCTTCCTTCCTTCCTTCCTTCCTTCCTTCCTTCCTTCCTTCCTTCCTTCCTTCCTTCCTTCCTTCCTTCCTTCCTCTCCTTCCTCTCCTTCCTCTCCTTCCTCTCCTTCCTCTCCTTCCTCTCCTTCCCCCCTCCCTCCCTTTTCTGTTTCTCTGTTTGGAAAGCCCCTATGACCACATGGCCTTCTATGGGCCAGGCTGATGGTGCAGGTGATTGAAGTCCTAAGCTCTGACTTGTGGAATGAGGACACTGCTATGTGTTGGTTCCTTTGAGAGAGACAGGTTCCCAGAGCTCACCAAGGCTTTCTTTGTAATAATTGGAATATTAATAATAACAACAACAACAACAATAACAACAATGACAACAACAACAGCAACAGCTCATGGCCTACAGGAACATAATCCTGAATGAAGAGACACCAAGACATGACCGGTAAATTACAAGAACCCTTGTCAACACAGGTGCTTCAGCATCTACAGACCATGGAAGTGGCTTTTCTTTCTGTCCCCTAATGCAATGATTTTGCAGTGTTATCATACCCACAAACACAACTCTCAAGCAGAAGCAAAGTATTTAAAAACATTGTTACTTTGAGTGTTGACCACATCTGTAAAAAGCCACCCTGAAATATACCATTAATGACACCGTTTCTTTTAACTCCAAAATTTTGTAGTAGGTTTATTCTGTTTGACTGCATTTAAAATCCCTCCAGACTTTCCCTTCAAATAAGTACAGGAAGCCTCTTCCTCATCTGATATTTTACACAATAAAACTTTTGAAGGAGTTAAAGCTATAATATTGATGTATTGATGCCTGCAGCACAGCAAAATACTTTCAGTAACAGCTGTCAGGCTCAGTGCTGCGTCAGATCTCTTGATAATGTTTATAATTTACTTATCTTCTAAGAGATTTCCAATGAATGTGGACAAGAATTTTTAGCAATAACCTCTTTCTTTTCTTTCTCCTGTATATCCAAAATATCACTGACCTTGCCAAATATAAACTGGTTTTTTTTTATTATTGGCAACATAACAGCATAACTTGGACATTGCTAGTTTTGACAAAGATATATCCAGCTTTCGCTGCTGGATTTTATATCAGGCTGGATTTTGATGTCTGTATAATAAATATATATATTAAAGATATGTGTGTCCATGCACAAATATCCTTCCATGTTTGAGGATTTTTCCACAAGTATATTTTTCTTTCTCTTTTTCTTTTTCTTTCCTGTCTTGCCACCACAGATTACTTCACCTTGTTGAGCAGAAATAAAGAATGCTTCACATTATAAGAATTTACGAATGAGTCCTACTAGGGGAATTTAGGATTGCTATTTAAATTTTCTTAGAACATCAACATTAAAAAGGAAAATCACTTTCACTGCTAACTGAGACCAGGGTCAAGAAAGAGAGAGATGATATGTGACAGTACAAGATTAAAGATTTTTTTTTTGGGTGATTCTACTTTATGGCTCTTGGTTGAATTTATATTATCAGATGAGGCTTCAGCTCTTTCTCAGATCACTTGGTAGATCTCAGTTAGCCTTTCTGAAACCCAGAGTTATAAAGTGCAATGGAAACCAGTCTATCATAATAATGGTGTTAGACTCTCTCAAGTCTTGGGAGGACATGTAGGTCATTAATCAATAGCATTGTCTCACAGATTAGGAAGAACCCCCAGAAAAACAAACCTACTCACTATTATTAGTAGGAATATCAAGATATTGTGTACCATTTCAGTCTGTGAGCATTTTTACTGGAGGAGACATTATTATTAATGTCTAGACTCTATTTCTAGGTATATGACTGGAAATTTATTCAAGTGATGACTGCAAATGATCCTTGGAAAAAGTCTCAGGGTTTCCAAGAAAACTGAGGAATTGTCCAAGTTCAGCACATTTGCAAGAAAATATGAAGGTCAGATCACAAGATGAAGGGGCTTTGTGAAGTTCTGGTTCCTATTCTTATTGCAATCAGCAGAGTAATTCAGGGTTTCTATTAAGGCAATAATACTAAAATCTGTCACTTGCTATCTCTGTCCCACTGAGATGCATGTGACTTATTTTGAATATTTACAGATTATCCCCACCCCATCCCTATCAGAGGGTCAAGAAGATCTCTCACTAACATTTTGCACCTGCTTGGAGATAAGCCATGATGTGATAGAGGCACCTGTGGAATAGATGGAAAAGGTGTGATGACAAGGTACATTCTCACATTGGCTGAAAATTTGTGACAAACAAGTTCCTCTGGTTTTACCCAGGTTGTGCCTTGGCTTTGACTTCCCAGCAGCATTTAAACCCAAAGATCAATTAATGCCCACAGGCAAGGAAGAGGTCACACAAGTCATGCTCTGCAGTAATAGCCCTTCACTGCCAGTAATGGATGGTTTGGCCAAGACCTGAGCCTTTTCCTAAGAGGGACGGGCCACCAACATTCCTCAACTCTATTCCTTCACTTACACCTACTGCTTTGCATAACTTCAACCTCACCATGAAGCTGCTGAGAAGGATTATTCAGTGAAAAAATGTTTGTTTTCCCTATGGCACACTTCAGACCTCAGCAGTTATTCAGAAACACCTGATGGCCCACATTCATGGCCGTGTGGGAGATGGCCATACATGTCAGTTAATGAGTTTATGATTTCAGATTTAGTTTCCATCTCTTACCTCTCTATCTGCTGTTCATAATAATGAGCTCAGGGACCTGATTCACTGGGAGGAGGGGAATCCCTTAACATTTTGTTTCTCATTCCCACTAACAGAAGCAGTACTGGGACATAATTGTGCATGTAATCTCAGAGGTGTTTCTGCTACATTCTTTCAAACCAGCAAAGAGGAAATCTTCAAAGATATGAGGAAGTCTCTATTTGTTTCCCACTCTGAGACAAGCAGAATGGTCTAAAGTCAAAAAGTGTTTACATCAATCCTTTTGGGGAAACTTAAAGTAAATCTGAAACCTTTTTGAAACTACACAAACATATTTCAAAGGAAGAGGTCAAACCAGCAGAGAGCACAAACACACCACCAAAGTATAAATTAGGCACAATTTTTACTAAAGCTACAAAGGGGAAAACACAGCTTTTAAAAATGGCCTTAATTACATCTTGCTTCAGCTCAGATTGCTTGCATCCCTAGAGGGAAGAATGCCTGATAGAAAGAGGAGGTCTTGTTGTATTTGTAAAGATTGCCATTGTTTGGAGTGATTCAAAAGATGAAAAGGAGCCCAGTGTGAGAGAAACAAGAGAGATCGTGCAGTCCAACACCACTGAAAAGGCTTAGGGAGGCAAAGATGTGGTTTCTGGGCATCATGCAATTTCTGAAATAACATCTGTTCCAATTAACCTCTTGTCCCTGAGAGTCTGAGCTCTCCATGAGGCTGAAACACAAGGTAGTTATCAAGCTGTCCCCTGGCTGACAGTCCATGAGGAGAACAGCACCAGCAGCCAACTCCTTGGGCCCTAGCAAGGTGAGATGCAAGGCTTGCCATCCATGAAGAAAGACAGTAAGGAAAATAACAGCAACCTCCAAATCAGCAAATTCTTCTGATACACAAGTCATCCAGGACCATGCCTTATTATCAGGGCTCACTACATGTCCAGAGACTGTCTTTGATACAAAACAAGACTAGATTTCTGATGCTATTTAAAAAAAGGATCTTACATTGTGGCAGAAAAAGAATTGCTAAAATTATTTTTGTATCCTGAACAGTTTTTTAAATTACTGCTTTCGAAATCACAAAAATCCAAGGAGGAAGAAATGGCAAGCAGGAGGTAACCCTAGGTTATTCAATATTTGAGACAAAAAAAGACATCGAAACACTACCAGGAAATATGGCACCATACAAGAATTAAAAGACGAAAAAACTCAGTATGTCTAAAGATTCATGTAACAGGCCATGGTCAGCATCCAGGAAAACTGATTTATCAAATTGACATCTTCTTAAAAGAAAGTAGTGAAGGGACATCTATCCCAATCCTGGTCCAGGATATATTCCTCTGAAAATCTTTATAGTTGCTCACATAGTTACTGGGGCAAGCTTTGGCCTTTAAAAGCACAAACTCTTAGTGTGTACAGATTCTTACTACATAAGATCAGAAAAAGGGAAACTGCAGTATCCAGGAGCAATGTGAATTATGAAGGTCAGTGGGAAAGAGGCCCTCCAATCTAGTGTCTTAATCTTTGAGTTTATCAAATGTTACAGATACTATTTACTCACCTTGTGCTGCAATTTCCAAATCTGGAATTTTTGTACTGCTGTTTGCACTGAAGTGAATGGGAATTAAGGCCAAATGTATTGGGGAAAGATTATGCAGTTTTACAACTTCCCACATCTTTAGAAGCTAGGGTTAGCTCCAGGACACAGATGTTCATCACAGGTAGAAAACATGGGAAAGTGTTAAGTCACTTCATGAAACGTGAGAATGCTTTCCCATTTGCAAACACTGAGTCCCCTGCACTCCTGACCACCAGTGTGTGCCCAGGTTTTGTTCTCCTGCATGCTTTATGCTTCTGTATCTGGTGCATTGTGAAGACTCAGGGACTTTCCCTCAGATACTCTTCTCTAGTTCCTCAAGGAGGGGTTACAGGGCTTCTCTAGGGGGTCATCTGGTCATTACTGGGTGTGGTTTTTTGCTTCCAAATACTGATATGAAAAAAATGTGTTTCAAAAGCCTCACCCCCATGATGTCAGCTCTCTGGGTAATAGGAATGCATCCCTTGTGTGGCTTTATCACCTGTATTTCAATAACTGCAGGAGGAAACCAGGCCTTCTTCTTGCTGAATAACTATTCTCAGCCATGAGACTCCTTCTCTGGTGTGGTGATCAGCTCTGTTTGACAAGGAAAACCCCTGTAAACTGCCCTTGTGTAGTCAGAGAGGATTTGCTGTCTCATCCCACTGATGTGTTAGGTGCATGATCTCACTTCTGCTCTTATCCTGAGGGAATTAATGACTTCCCATGGCTCTAAATAGCACCCAAGCTGGTAAATCTCCTGTCTCCCTCAGCTTTGCTGCCTGGAATATGCAGCTGAGCTGCTGCCTGGACAAACACCTCAGTCAGGACATATTAGAATGTGATCTGTCCACTGGCAGTTATACATTGGAGATATTAATGCTTTATTGTGTTGCTGCAGGTGCTATTTTTGCTTTAACTGAAATGATAACATTTGCCCTGGACATGTTCCCAGGAAGAGGATGGCTGCTCTTTCAGCCTCTTACTTTCACTCATACACAAAGAAATTTTCCCCAGACCACAGGGTTGCATCTGCCCAAAAAGAGCACTTAAAAAACTACCTTCACTCACAGCTCCTTTATTGCCTGCAGTTCAGTACACACACGACCTTTTTCCCTTGGTTTTTCTCAGGAAGAGCAGGGGTGATCTTGCTACCTTGTTTGCTACAGCAATCCCAGGAGGAAGAGGATGCTCATTTTAAGAATAATAGTGGTTTTATCAAGGGGACACCTTGTCCAGTGATTAAAACAGTCAGTGCAAATTCTTCCTTTTCCTGTTTTTAATCACTTTAATCTGGTTAGAGGTCTGCACCCATTCTGCTGGTTTACATCCACTGGTTGTTTTGCATCTCATGAGTAGAAATTCTTGAGATTTCCATGTGATTACTAATGAGTCACAATGAATTATTATTGGTGTGCTAATTTACAAATCTCTCTGAAATTCACCATTAAAGATTAAAGAAATTCACTAGTAAAGATTTGGTTTGGATTATGTGACTCATTTCTCCAGATGAAATTTTGAATGGACTGTGTTAAACTGCTGTTACTTTTAAGAATATTTTTACAAGTGCTAGTGGCAATAGGCAATGGTTTATGTACCACAGAAAGCATTCTGGGGAACTGATTAGATTCCTTAGTATTGGAGTATGACAGAATCTCAGGAAAATGTTTCTGCACAATGCTGAACTGTGGAAAAAGCCTCAGAACACTTTGGCACTGTGAGTGACCTTAGATAGTTACAAGGTAAGTAAACAATGCATAAAAGCAGTAAAATCCATCTCTCTCAGCAGTTGGTAAGGATTTTGTTACTTAGCCTGAAAAGGTCAGAATGCCTAAATCCTACCTGCATCTGAGGAGACTTGAACTTGATCATCTCAAATCACTGCCTCCCCAATTCCCATAGGTACTCAGTCAAACTGTCAGGATGTAGTCTGCCCAGAAAGTGACTCTCCTTTTTTTCTTGGCAACAGTGATGTGTTTTGTGTACAATGTGTTAATATTCACTGGAGCAGGGCTGCACATCTAGAACATCTCCTTCCCAGCAGAGTGCTCTAACCTCTAGACTGTGGAGTGTTTCCTCTGGATCCAGTTCCAGCACAAAGGCTATTTATTTATGCTGTTCAGATTGATAGAACTTCAACAGAAAGACAGACAGTCACAGTCACAAATGTGTTATATGGTCTGGTGATGAGACCCTCTGCTTAGAAGAAAAGAGACATCAGACATCTGGAGGTAAAAGAGGGAATTAAAAATAAGTGTCC
Source organism: Brachypodius melanocephalos (assembly GCA_013398615.1). Classification (NCBI taxonomy): domain Eukaryota; kingdom Metazoa; phylum Chordata; class Aves; order Passeriformes; family Pycnonotidae; genus Brachypodius; species Brachypodius melanocephalos. Next base: position 20,743,292 of record VZSR01001685.1, read on the forward strand.
TTTGACCCATGATATCCCAGTATCTGGCTAGTCCATTATCCTCTAAACTGCTTGGGCACAAAGGCTTTCATCAGCTCTGGCTCTTCCTTTGTCATCTGTAGGAGCAGATCTGAGAGTTCCTATCAGCCTCAGTCTGCAAGCATTGCTGTTACTTTGCAGCTGCTGTGGCTTGGGTATAAGTTAGATGATTTAGCACTGAATCCTCCCACACTTATTTTCCAAGATTTCTGGGTATGTAATTAACTCCGCTCTGTACATTCTGCACCTGAGACGAGCACCTAAGCATTTGGCACAGCAGTTCTACTCACCACAGTACTCAGGCCTTTTGTTGGATCTGTTTGCCATCCTCTAAATTAGGTGGTTCTCTTTGTCTAGCAGCAGTAAATGTCTTTGGCAGAAACGCAGATGCTAGGCAACTGAGAGGAATTTTTCAGACTTCAGGTCTGAAAAAGGCAGCTAGATGCTGCATTAGAGATGCTGCTCTTCAAACACCACCAAGGACTTCTCAGTACAAGAAAAGTGTCACGATTTAAGTCCTTGCAAAATGTTTTTGAACAGATATCTGATGAATATACCAAAGTCAGAAAGTGTGAATAAAATCACAGCATCTTTTGCTAGGTGGAGAAAAGTGAAGCTGGAGCACGAGCAGTGTAGATTACAACTATATCAGAATCACTCAGTGTGAAAACATAAGGATGATTCAATAGGTGTAAGGAAGAACCAGCCCTTAAAAGAAAGTACAAAAAGCAGTCAAAAGCCACAGGAGGGGACAAAGTTCCCAGATGCATTTTAAGAAAGATATCATTTTAAGTCTGCCCGATTTCTGCATTTGAGTCACACACAGGATTTGGATGCCCTTGAGCTACGACGTGGATGATTCTTCTTTCTGCTTCTATCAGCATATCCAAGGTCACTTGCTCTGCTTCATCTCAGCTGGGTCAGGAAGGCATTGCTGACTCACAGTGCTTCAAGAAAATACTGCAGGAAGGGGGGGTTGTGGGTGTTAGGGGCAGGTGAAGTCATGGAATCCATTATAGCAGCTACAAGGCTCTTCAGTGAATGGCCAGCGGCTCCTTGTGTCACTGCCTGGAGCTTTGCAAGATCCCCCAGTGGAATTCTTCAGCCACTCAAAGCAGATGACCACCCAGGGCAGAGGTGGGTGGGTGTGCACCATCCTCCTGTGCCACTGCAGCAGGACAGGGGCTAGGGCCACAATGGACAGCTTTTGGGGCTATTGCCTTCTGCTGGGGCCAAACTATGTGGGGTGGGTTTATCTTTAGGACCACAGCATTGTGCATGCACAGATCTGCTGATTGCAGTGGCTGTCCAGTATGCTGGAATGAGTTCAGCCTCTGTGGTGCCTCTTGGATGTGATGGGGAGCTTTATAGCTGCCATAGTCCAGAGGGGCTGTGGGGCGAGGTGAACTTAGGAAACACCAGTGCAGTGGTGAGGAACTCTTTTTTTCAGTCTTTTCTTGCTCAACTCCCGACTGAATGAAGAGCACCAAAAATTCCTTCCCACTTCAGGTCAATTACGTTTCCCAAGTTTCTCAATTTTTTCTCATAAAATATCAGCATGGAGCCTTGCACCAGGACCCATCACACACAGCCAGAATAATTCTCACAGTTGCCTTCAAGTTATTTTAGTTGATATTAAACCAAGCCTGTGTAAACAAGGGGCTCCTATAATTAAATTGTCCTCTGAGAGATAGTGTTAGCTCTAAATGAAGCTTTGCCCATACATACAGTGCTGTTTTGAATCTGCCCTTAGTAGTTACTGATACAATTTGCAACTTTTCCTTCACTGAAATGAATGGGCAAATTTGTCTGTCTCGTCTTTTCTCGGCTGCTTTCACAAGATTTGTGGGAATATAAATGTATTTGAGATTTCTACCTTTTTTTTTTTTAATTGGCTTGAAACTAAGTCAACAATTTCCATAGTCTTTAGAAGGGCAAAGGACAGACAGATAACAAGGCCTCCTAAGTTTCACTGTCCTTGGAAGATAGGCTAAAAGAGCTATTTCTTTTTCCTAGCAGTCCTTAAGGGATTTCATGATGAAAGAACCTGCCTGGAAAGCTAAATAATAAGGAAACTGTCATAAAAAGCAATGGCATTTTTTAGAAAACACAAGGTGAAATTATTCCCCCATCCAATTTGCTTCCATCTGATTGGTGATGTGTCATATTTATGCAGGGAAATAGGTCTCTGAAAAAGGTCATAATGGCTCACATATGAGCCATTTTTTAATAAATGGCTTCTTCTCTTTTATGAGTAGATTATTAACTCTCTGCATACCATAAACAGAAGATCTTGGATCTCCTAGGGAATTTCTCAAAGAAGGGATGGACCAGAGCCTGTGTTAATGGACCCCAAGCCTTAAATTTAGAACATTCACCCATCACTGAGAGTAACATGAACACCAAAAATAGACAAATGGTTGAAACTTGGATCTATCAGATGTTTTTGGAAAATTTTTGACAAAATGTCCCATTTCCAGGTAATTTTATTGCACACTGCACATTTCTCTCCAGTTGTGAACAGCTGGATGCTTTGAGTTCATTTCCTCCTGGAAGAGCTCTGGCTGTGGGGCCTTGCACTAAGGGATGTATTCACATCCCACCAGCAGCTTTAACAGTGTTAGTGCCTCTGATCTGGAGCTCTGCAAACAGACCAGCCCTGGCATTACTTTTTGTTGAGCAGGAAATTCAATCTTGAAACCAGCAGGTTTTCATATATAGCTCGGTGTCTGTGTGCAGAAGTGAGGAATTTTTGCTTGCCAATGCTTGTGTGTATCCATGCCCCTGGGCAGATCAGTATAGCCAGAGTAAGAGTACGCTATCAAACTCTAAGCTCTCAAAGAGAAATTGCCCAGGAAAATTGAACAACTATAACTACAAAAGAAGAAAATATCTGTGAATAAAAATTCAATGTTCAGCTATAGCAATTCAATTTGACCTATCCCCAGCTTTCTTTTGGAATTTAAAACCCCTTTCAGTGGCCCCAGGAGTGCATCTTTCACTTCCTCTGCCTCTGAAGCAATGATGTTTTGTGAATATCTTGGTGCTGTAGTCACACTCTGATAGTATTCATAGCCAAGGCAGTTCCTGGGGCTGGCAGGGTTTGCCTGTGGAATTGTTTCAAAACCAGACACGACATAAGAGCTTCCAAGCTCCTGTCCTGGACAATAGAAGGAGAACACATTAGAAATCTTCCTTCTTTTCCTTCCCAGGGGAGGAAAATATGTTGAATAAGCCCAGCAGAGTCTGTGAGGACTTCTGACTGATCCCACTGGACCCCAGGGACAAAGAGATCATTTCAGCTGCAGAAAAATGGTTGTCAGCTATGGTAGCAGTGAACACTGGTGAGTTCAATATTCACCCACTGGTGGGTCTGGAGTTTTATCTTGACAGCAGCAATCACCCCTCTGTTGGTAGTCCTGTTGTCTGTAGCAAATTGGATTGCATCTGACTGATCCCCAGGGTTCCTGTCTTCTCCTGAAGCAGCCAGACCAACTTCCCAGATTTTTCTGAGATATCTTGCTGTAAAAACACGTAGAAAACACAGTGGAGCTACCTCTGCTGTGGATAGAGATAGTGCTAAAGACAATCTTGCAGCTGATACCTTGCAGCTGTGTTAATCACCGAAGAGTGGGAACAGCCTTGCCCTCAAGGCTCAGGGTGTGATAAAGAGTGAGTGAGTTGGTTGGAGTTTGTTGGAGTCTGGCTGGCCGTGCTGTGAAGAAGTTGAGGTTTGCTGGCTGTGCTGTGAGGAAGAAGGGCCAGGAGGTCGGTCAAGGGCCAGACAAGGTGAGCCACTGTGTGAGGGACAGGCAGCTGTGCAAGGGACAGGGAGCAGCGAGCCAGAACTAAAAAGGGAAGAAAGAGAGAAAGAGCCAGAGCTGTGTGGAGCTGCACATAGAAGGATACATAGAAAAGGTATGAAAGACTTTTTGTATGACAAAGTCCTGATACTTGAAGCCCCCTGAAGTTTTTAAAGAAGCACTCTGAGTGCAGTGGCTGTCTCAACTACGACACTATGCCAGAACAGCTGTGTCAGATGTGTGTCTAGCTATACCCTGCAGGATCAGATGTAGCTCTGCATGCTGTGTTGGTGTATATGTCAGACCTGTTTGAGAAAGACAGTGACTGAAGCAGAGACAGGGTGACCTACTCTTCATGCCAGGGGTTGTGTTGGTCCCTGATAGAAGCGGTTTGCACCACTCCTTTTTCTTAGCGTGGATCTTTCCAATTAGTTGAACAAGAGAGGAGTTAGGCCAGTGGTGAAGATTTGTGAAATTCTTACCTACAGCATTGTCAAGAACTGGCTGTTCAGTTTGAATTAGAGAAAGAACAGATGACTTGAAATCTTATAGCCTAAATCCTATTAAGATATAACAGTTCACTTTTCCTGTGCAGCTTGAGAAGATAAGAAAGGAAGGCTGTAGATAGCAAAATGTGTCTTGAAGTGTTTTGTCCTTTCCTTTGTTGATGATGTTCTGTGGGATATAGAGAGAAAGAGCCAGGAAAAGCCTAAGGGGACAATCTTGACAGGACTCCAACTAGTAATTCTTTTAGGCTTTTTACTTCAGCCCTAGACTCCAGTGTTAGTCATATCTGTGCAGCAGTTGGGGAATTATTCCTCTATCTTCAAGTTTTCCTTTCCCCATTTAGATGTATTGATTTTCCACTCTGCTTTTCCATGTTCTTGAAACTACCAGCTCATTCTTATCCCCAAACCCCAAGTCCTTTGTTTTCTCCTCTTGCCAGGTTAGGATCTACAGCCCCCCCACTCTTGAATCCTGCCAGAGGTTACAGAAACCCTCCAACAAGAGTCACTGATCTATAAGTATCCAGGGAGGTCAAGGGCTATGGGGGGGACAATATTGCAAGTCCTGTCTTGTGGGGCTGTGGTTGGGGCTCAGTTTCAGGAGGCTCAGAGTCTGACCTGCAGGGAGCTGAGGGCTCCTTTGGAGGCTCACCCCCACACTGATGGCTCCACAGCAAACACTCAATAACGCTGTGGCAGTGGCTGCTGAGCTGCAACTGCTGCTGGTGACACTGCTCATTATTATCTGCCTTTACCATCTGCCCCTTTCATAGGGAGATTGTCTTCTGCTTTCTACTTAGGCTAGGAGTTTTGGGGGCCCTAATTCTTCTTTGGAGCCATTCTCTCTAGCACCAGTGGAGACAATGAATATTGATAGTGCTTTTGTGGAGGGACACTCCTCTGCCTTCCATGGGATCTTTGCCAGAGGACAAATATTACTGTTTGACTGTTCTTCAGAGATTAGAAAGTTAGGAAGTGTCCTCTGCAAAGTCTGACACTAATGCAAGATCCCATGGTGTCCAGTCCAGGACAGACTGCCCTGCCAGGCTCTTTTTCCCTGGCAGCTGGAGAGCTGCAGGCAAGTAGCAGTTTTGTGTAGCAGCCTAGTATTATATTTAGCGGGCATAATACAAAATGAATGAATGTTTCTCTTAGAGTGAACGAATGAATTGCAATCTCACATTCAGAGAATTTGGAGCCGAGGAGCATGCTGTGAAACTGTTAATAAAGAAATATGTTTGCATCAAATGGCATCATTTCCTTTCTTTAAAATAAAATGTTTGATGGATTTGGGGTTTAATCTGATTTCACATATAGAATATATATCACGCCTTCTCCTGTAAAAGCATCTGCTTAGCCTGGCCACGTGCATACACAGATGCTGATTTTACAACACATGCAGTGATAGGCACCTGAGGAATTGAGATCAGTGAAAAGCTGATAATGTGTTCTTGACACCACCGAGTGTGAAAGGAATTTACAGTGAATAGAGACAGTTAAAGTAAAAATGTAAGTGAATGCAGGCTCTGAGTTAATAGCCATAGCATCTTTGTCCTTTATTCTTCCCAATGCAAGTAGGTAAGGGAGCAACAATGCAGTGTTTGCTGGAGAGCTCATTAACACTAATGGTATTATGATATCAAGCAGGGCTGAAAGGTGAACTTTGAAAAAGTCACTAGTGAAGGTGACTGGGAGGCAGCTTCATCACACGGAAGTAGGATAATACCAGAAAATTGAAAACTGTTCTCAGACTAGGACTGCCAAGATATTTCCTTTCTGGAAAGACAGGAACCTGTGGTTTCAAATTTAAAACCTATTTTCTGGGATCTCAACCACTTCACCTGTCTGAGTGAAATGGAGCCTGACACCTCAGAAGCTCCTGTTGTAAGCTGCCACCAGCCACTCCATTTTCCCACCAGCAGAACCATGGCAGACAAAAGGCATCCTTGCCCACACACCCTTCTCCTGTCAACCCAGCAGAAGGCACAAGGGCTCAATACGGAGCTTCCATGCTTCCAGCCCCCAGGTACTCAAGGATTAGGACAGGGAATGGCTGTGAATGCACAGACCAGGCATGTTGGCATACTTGGTGAAAGAGTCCAGGCCCCTAATGTCACAATGTCACAGGCTTTAGGCACTGAGCTTAGGCTATTGTGCGTGGCTAGACATCTGGGAAAACACTGGCAAATGCCTTCTCTCTGTCCTGCCTGCCCTTCAAAATCTGTTGGAGGTTGGTTAAAATAATGCAGGTTGGTTTTGTGGACTAATTAATTCCAGTGAATAAATAGCAGGATTGAGAATTGTGTTTGCCATCTCTGCTTTGCCAAGATCTGCCAGAGCACCATGCCTGGGGTTGTTGCACTAAGGCACTGTGGTGCTCTGGCAGCTGTCAGGAGTTAGCAAGCAACAAAGACTAATGGATTGTTTAAGTTTTTTTGGGTTTTATTCAGGATAGGTACATTCAGGGGGAAAAATTAGAAGCTTTCAGGATATTTAGGGTAAAAATTAGAAAACTATTTAGATTCGATTCTTGGATCTATTGGTCTAGAGATTTACAGGTTACAGGATCTATGGGTTTAGATGTGTTACAGGTAATATTTTCATCCTTTGCAAATCAGCATACCAATATATGGGAAACAAGACAAGGCCCAACTGAAGCAATATTAAATAAAAAAATAGTTTAAGTACCAGAATGGCACTGAAATGCTGGCTAGCTAGATATTGAAATAACTCTGAAAGTCCAGAATTGAGAACGTATCAGAATTTTTAGTAGCAGGCTTTTGCTAAGAAAGGCAATAAAAGGCATTAAAGGTATAACTGGGTTTTTTTGTGGGGTGGCTAGCTAGACTGAATTACTAAGGGCACTGAACCCCAGAGAAGAATGAAAATTACTTTGGAGTAAAGGGGATCTAAATAGAGAGCTTCAATTTTAAACCCTTTGAACTACAGGAGTGGAATAAGGTCACGTTTGAGAGATTAGATTCTGCTGCCTCAGCTTTGGCTGTGCTTCAAATGACAAACCCAGGTGGAGATAACTTTCAGCTCCGTGTTCCTCTAAGAAAGACAAGTGTGAGGTCAGACTCATGGTGGCAGACCATAGCACCCACTGCAGAAGGGATGGCCTGGCCTGTTTGTCTCTGGCCATAGCTAACAGGTAGTCCCTGCCACCAGTCAGCTCCCAATATGGGGATGAGCTCAGGTTCTTCAATCAGACTGTTGTTTATAAAATGTTAAATACACCTTCAGGCACAATATCACAACATCAGATTCACCATAACCTGAAAAACACTACAACAAGCCAAACCTGAACATGCTTAATCTACTGAAAAGAGGATGGAGAACAGTTCATGTTCTCTGCCCCCCCTATGCACCTCTACACCCATCACTTTTCTCAAGGAGATGACAGAAGAAAGTTCACCTTCACAGACTCACCTATGGCTCTAGGAAATCAGACACCAGACCTAATGTTTCTATCATCTTCCACAGATACAGGAGGTTTTGAGGGAGCTGTGTTTGTATGCTTTAACTGGTATTTCCAAATGTTTGGACTTTTCTATCAATTTTCATGGTTACAGCTAGTGCCACGGCCTCATTTTTCTCTTTTTTTTTTTTTTTAATAGTTTAAGCTGTTGATTTTTATTCTGTTAAGGAATTATCTGCACACTTTTAGGTCCTGATTTTAATCCTTCTGATTTTCCCTCCAGTGACAACCTATCTTGAATGAAGTTTCTGAGGGTTACTTAGTCTCTCATCAAGAAGGAAGCATTTTTAGAGATGTGTTAACTGTTAACACATTGGATTCTATGATCTTAGAGGTATTTTCCAACCTAAATGATTCTATGAATTGTTGTTCTTCTTCAAACAAACTTCAGTTTGTTTCATTTTTTTTTTAATTTACACCTTAGTTAACCCTTTTACATAATCAGTTTTCTCTCAACTCTGAAGAAAAACGTGAGTCTCTTTCAACTCTCCTCAATATCTGAACTAATGCATTTGATAACAGGATTGGGTTTTACGTGCTGAGACTTTGTACATTTAGTGCATTGAAAAGGAAGTCATATGAAAATTCTTGTTGTTGTCAACACAAAAAGGGATCTTTCTTCCAGACCTCTGGAAAGACAGAAGAAGAAAGCACTTATCTGAAAAAGAGAGGGAAAGAAAAACAAAGGGAAATCCCATTCACAGCTTTTTAAAAGTTTTTAGTCAATTAAAAAAAATTCAGTGACCCTTAGGTAAACACTAACCAATTCTGAAGGCCACCAGGGAGAATGTTCTTTTCCTTAACTTTGTGGTCCTTTGACAGAACAAGGTAGGGCAGGAGCTGTGTGAAGGGATAAAGCTTTGCTCTGCTGTAGCAATACTCCAAGAGAGAGCTCTGCAGGCATCACCTGCTGAACTGAAATGAAAGAGGTGCCTGTCTTGGGAGGAGGAGACAAAGAAGCAATTTCCTTCTTCAGACAGAGCAATCCGTGGGGATCTATGCTGAATCTCCTTTTTCAATGAGAAAGGATGGCTTGGAAGTTGCACTGCCAAGATTATATGAGTGGTGTAGGGCAGAACTGCCTCTTTTTCCTTTCTGGACTCCCTCTGTTCCTGTATTGGACTGAAGGTGAGGGTCTTGAATCTAAGGGAATCGTTTCTTTACAAGAAACAACAGAAAATAGAGCAATATTATATGGGAAAGCACCAAGCACCCTGTGCTCATTCTTCTTTGATCCCTAGCACAGATCTGAAGCCTGTCCCAGTTTAGTGACATTTGTGCTTTGCTGGTCCACAAAATACCTCTGTGTGCTTTCCACAATCTCTTCCTTTCACGCTTCATTTGCTGTAAATGCTGATGTGACACACCAGGCATCAGCATGGGCACTTCTGGATTTAGGAGATGGTAATAAGGATATACAGGTCCTCTTGCATCCTTAACCAAGCAGATATTTAAAAGCCAAAAGCCAAGCAAACCTTGGTGCTCTCTAGTCACCCACAAGGACACACGTGTGCAGCCAAGTGCAGGCAGAGCCCTCAGCAGCATGCTGAGCTGGGTGCTTGGTTTCCCCAGCAAAAATCCTCTCACCTGGCCTTGTCAGAGAAGGGCAGAACAAGCTCTGTTGTATTAACCTTGAGCTGCTCACAATTTGGGTTCCTTCTGCTATAGGTTTTGGATTTCCTCTTCTAGCAGATGTTGTTTATATGGGCCCAGACATTCAGCTCAGGGAATTCTGCACAACTTTGCAGTTCACTAATATGTAGTGGGTTTTCTTACATTATAATTTCTAAAAACAAATGCCACTGCTGTATTCCAAACAATAAATGTTTCAAAGGGCTTTATACCAATGATTCATCTCATGGGCTCCTTTTTTGTGATACCTAATCACAACTCCTTTCACATTTAGAGACTAAGGTAATATTCTCAATACACTGTGTCTCAGAACATATGAGAGAATTTAACTTTATCCAACTAGTTCAATAAAAATCAACCAATGAAATACTACTGAAATAAATATTGAAACTTGTTCCTAAATAGTCCATAGGGCAGTGTCTTGAAAGAAATCAATAATAATGCAGATATGCTGGACTTCAGTCAAGTGAATTGATTTTTAACTTAAAAATAGCGAGTAGTTTGACTTGTGTCTTCTCGGAACAGTGGGGAAACTAAACAATAGTCCATGATCAATATCATGCACATATATTAATTTTAGAACCTAAACATGTTGAGTAAGCATTGTTTCTACTGCAAATATCTACATTTGTCGAAGGTGATAGGAAGTATCATCAGGTAAGAGCATCTACAGATATAATAAAGAGAGTAGACCTGTATGCAAATGTAGGAGTAATTGAAACCTTGACTATATGTAACTATTCATGTTTCCCCAGTGAGATAAATTCTAAAAATTGCTATTAGTTGTAGGAAATAGCTAAATCTTCATAGCCAAATATAATTTTCAGAGTGTCAACACCATTTTTCTAGTACGGAGAGTAAGAAAAAGAAGAACATGCCATTGTAAAGCAGTTTTTCATTGTTCTTCATGACCTGTATCCTCAAGTAGTTTATACCCTTTCCCCCCTATAAAATAAAGGATATTGAAAAGAATTAGCCAGAAAGCAGGACATATGTGCATTAACAGTCTGGGTTTTAAGGCAGAATCTGACTTAATTGCATGGAACATCCCTGTTAGGAGAGCACCAGCAGCAAATTGAGCACAGCAGCTTTGCTCAGTCTGGGCTGTAGAGGCTGAAGCCTGTCTGATATCACCAGCTATTTTCTACTTTGATGAAGTTTGTCCACTTTCTACAGTCTAGGAGAAAAATGGTTTAATCCTCAGCAGCTCTAAACCCTCGTGTTCCTAACTCAGGTAGTCTGGGGTTTTTTTTCCTACTTCTAATGTAATAAGAGAAAAGAAAAAGCAGGCTTATTCTTCACAAGCCTGCTGAATGATTGGAGCCCAGTGGGGTCACCTACAGGGTATGCTGGCAAATAACACATGCTCATAGCATCCTGAACCAGCTTTGATTTTTGTTTTTCCTCGGTCTTTTCATAACTTTATGATTCTAAGAAATATTTGAATTAACATCACAAAAAGAACGAGGGAGCGAAGTCTCTTGCATCCAGGTTAAGGCATGCTTGAGTGAGGATGCATTCAGTGACTCAAAGGCTCCTCTGAAAGCTCTTCTGAAGACATAGTCCATACAGACACTTTCTTGGAAGGAGACAGGCTTTTCTCTGTTTTAAACAGGATGCTGTGCTAGATGGACCATGTGTCTCATCCACTGTGTCAGTTTTTGTGCTCTTTTCTGCTCTGGGGATGCTTCAGTAACCATGTTAGGAATCTGGAGCCAAATATGACAATGAATCCTAAAAAATCTGTTCTGCATAGATAAGTTACAGAATTTGCCTGTGGCCAGCAACACTGACCGTGTTTCCTAACATGAGAAAAATGAACACTGGCAGTGTATCAGGGAAAGGGACCGATAGGACTTGCAGAAAAAGCATCTTGAATAGAAGCAGCATGAGTGACATCTAAAGAGAACAAAAGAAAAGGAGAATGAGTCTGGGTAAAATTGAATTAATAATGGCAAAAGTTAAAATTTCTATTCTTAAAAAGATGTTAAAATGCCTGAGCGCTTCATGCATTTCAGATCTTGCTAATCTATTTCCTTAGCTGGATTTTAATGTTTCATATAAGTTATGTTGCCTCTGCTTGTAGGCAGGTGGTGAAGTCTTATGTTCAAATCAAATTTTAAATTATTTTTAACTGGTAGGTGTCTCCAAATATAGATTATGCTTTCATGTGTGTTAATCTTAGGCTAGGATTCATAGCAACTAATAGTATTTAACCCTTGCTAACAGCCTAGCCTGGCGGTATTTATGCAATCTGGTCATTCCCAAAATTTGGAAAATGGAATTTTTCTTCAGGAAAATTAATCCAAATCATAATTTTCACCCTAAATCTCCCATGTTATCCTCAAAGTCTGCCCTTTCACTTTTTACATATAGCATGCCACAAGCAGAGGGAATCTCTGCTGTCACCCTTCCGGCACTCTTCTTCATTAGGGCTAAATATCCAGGCTCTGATACCATAGCTTATGTGCTGTTTAGTGTTGTCATTTTCTGCAAGTGGGGTAACCCAATGCCATCTGGAGTAACAGAAAAAACCTCAGCTCCTGGATCCACCTCATTGTGCCATTTAGGACTTGGAGAATATTCTCTTTCTGCTAGTCAGACAGCAAAGTTTCAAACTATGGTTAATGTGTTTGGAAATCAAAAGGATTCAATAAATACAATAGGCAGACAGTGTAGATCTCTTGATATTTGAAGCAAGCTCATGCTTATGCACAACAAATATTAAATGATTTTGTGTTCTGGACTGGTACTATGTATATATCCAAGGATTATAGGATTATTATCATTTGTTTCCTTTGCCTTTTTGTTCTGAACAATGTGACATCCCAGAATGTGTTACATACATGTTTTTGGTGTCACTATGCACACTTCCCTGAGTTTTATACCCTGATTGGTGATACATGGAATGGTGAACGGATTGCCCCAAGCATCTTTTCATATGTGAGTCTCATGGGGGGAAAAAACTCTGTAAGACTTTATCTGTCAATGCAGCTCAACAGGAGAGAGTTCTGAAAAAGGGGCTATACCCCTAACTATCTTTGGAGTTACTGCTGCCATGCACTAAGCAGCAGCTTCTTTGAAGAAAAAGACACTTGACAAAATTAGTATGTTCAAAATGTTACTTAGTAACCGAGTACCACAGTAAACTGACCTCAAGTACATTTATTGCTGATGACACCCTCAGAGAACTACACAGTGTTAACAAATGTACAATACCTTGCATATGACTACAGGGGAAACCCCCTTTTTTCACCAGTCACCTTACCATTTCCATGATCATTTTTTTATTCTGCCTCAGTTATCTGAGATTCTTTCCTTGCATGTGATGAGGTGGCACCATTCCCAGAGAGGCAGTAGCTCTTGTTTAGTCTTTTCCTTGCATGTCTTGGAATGAGCTCTCTGATGAAGCTTACTAATTTGCATTTTGATATTTTACCTTCCCCCATTCCTTTTCCCCTCTCTGTTCTCCTACTTTTCTTCCTTACTCCAAGAATTTCAAGATAGCTTTTCAGGGGGGATTGTTTTCCTTGCTTTCATCTCTACCTCCCTCAGCTGCGCTATTGTGGATGGCTTTGTTTTTCTTTAATGGATTTTCTTGTAGTGGTGAATAATTGTTTGGTTCACTGCTTCATTTTTCATGCTTCATTTGCCTCATGTTCAAACTTTTGCACTCCCTTGAGCAATTCACTTTTGTTGCTCCTGCTCTGCTTTGCAGCCTGTGGCTAGGATGAGTGCTCAGCCTGGAGATCAGGCTGAGGTTTCCCAAGGCAGCAGCTGTTCTTTGCTTTACTTCTGGTTTGCTGGTTTCTGCAGCATGAAAACATCATTTTCCTAGTGGTGTTTTGTACTGCTAGCTGGTGAGAAGGAACACTGAGCAGGTGGGTTGGCCTTTAGCAGCTCAGGGGATTGGCAGCTGGTGGCAGTAGAACAAAGAGAAATTTCTCATCTTTGGGACAAAAGGCAGAGCATGATCTCAGAAAACAGGTAAGGCCTATATGCTAATTGGATCTCTCTTTGGCTTGTCTTTAGCTCCTACTTCTTTAAAGTGCTACTCAGTAATTGCAGGTCTTGTCTAATATATATGACCTTAAGTAATATGGTCATATATATTAGACATCACATATATATATATATATGCCTTAACCATAGAGATTACTATATGTGTGATTATTTCTACTTAAAAATGTACTAGAACAGGAAAAAAACAAACCCTAAACTCATGCAGAAATAGGGATCCTGACTTTCTAGATGAATTGAAAGTTTGCATCTAGTTGAACTGCTGGGACTGCATACTCATTCTGGCCTTTTCAAAGTGATCACAGTCCAGGATGGAGTTTGTACCTCTAATTCCTTCCAGATCATTTGCTGGGCACTTTTTCACATGAAAACCAGGACAGAGGAGAGGGTAAGAATCTTTTATGCACTTTGTTCTGATTGAGAGGTAGGGCTGGCCCCCAATGTCCACAGTCACCTGGGTCTTGGAAGTGTTTGGTTCCACTAAAGGTAAACAGTGTTGACCAAACATAGCAGGGAGTGCCTTCTCTGAATTACAGTATTTTTCCATAAGGTCACTGACTACTTGAAAAATTTGGTCAGGTACTACAAAAGCAGTTGCAGAATAATGACATTTCAACACCTGCTTTTGCCCTTTTCTCCACAGTGTTTCTTGTAGCAGATGCCAGCTCCAGGGAGTAGACATGGGTGTCAAAATTTGAATTGCAGGCACACTGCGTATTTGCTTGTTTTCCAGGAGCCATAGCCTAAATCATGCAGTTTAATCACTCTGAAGGGAAACAGAATAAGACCAATAAGATTCCAGCCAAGTTCAGGTGAAAAGATCCAGTTACTTGATTATAGTAATGCACATAATGTGCCTATGCATCATTAGAGTAAATGGGATCATATCCATTATATTATTGTATCTATTTACTGCGGAGCCCAGAGATCCATATTTTCATTTTGCAGGAAATACTTTTGTTTGAACATTTTCATGCAATGTATATATACAACTGAAAAATCCAGTATAATGGTCTTTGGAAAAAAATAATCTCTAATAAAAAAGGATCTCTAATAAACTAAGCAGTTGATTTAGACTTTCTTGTGATAAATTCTACATTTCAAAGTGATGCTTTGGTTTGTTTTATTTCAGATAAAATATTAAAACAAATCCCTTTGTTAATGTTGTCCCAAGCAAAATATCATGTTTTAAATCTTCCAGAAACAAATAAAGACAGCCTAGACCTGGCCACAGCCTGGGTCCTGAACTCTTAAAGCCAGCAGAGAAGTGCAGATGGTGGAAAAATTGCTGGATATGAGTAAACTGCAGGTGACTTTGGGCTTCTAGAAGGTAGATGGAAAGAAGAAAGACTAAATAACTGTGGTAGTTAAGGAGTGGTACTCCCCAGTTTAATGTTCCCCACTAAGACTAACTATGTGCAGCTCTCTCACTCCTTCCTTCCCAATTCCCTCCCTTTGTAGCGAGATGGAGGGGAGCAATGGAGGCACAAAAGGTAAAGATCTTTGGTTGAGATAGGAACAATTTACTGGAGACAGCAATGAGATAAGAAAATGAACAGTAATTGCAAGAATGACAGAGGGTACAGGAAATGAACGATTTGCATGGGAGTTCCCACCCCCAACAATACCCAACCCCTTCCTCCACCACCCTACCGTGACCCAGAGGAGAATCCTGCCCCTGGAAAATGACATAAGATGGCATAGAATAACCTTCAGAATCTAGCCATGCTCCCTCCTGACTACTGCAAAAATTAACCCTGTCTTGGCCAGACTCAGGACATTCTCTCCTCAGCCCCCTTTGTGAAATATATAGCTGACTAGAGAGTAGTAACTTGGCCAGGTAGGATGACTCTTTAAGCAACCTGGTCTAATGGGTGTCATCCCTGCTTGTTGCAGTGGGTTTGGAAGTAGATGATCCCTGAAGTCCCTTCCAACCCCAATCATTCTATGACTCTTTGTTCACTGGATTTCCCATTCCCTTCCCCAGACGAGGTCCATATAAAGCTGAGCAATTCCAAGAGACTTCTTCTGACCCTGAAAGTAAGTGCACAGGTCATAATTATGTGGCTTCTTCCCCATCCCAAAAGTAAAACAAGAAAACTGCAGGGAATCTTTATCTGTATATAAATGTGGAGAATCCCATGGTGTGTGTCACCTTGTGAAGCATTTCAGCGCTGGATGGAGATCACAGCTCTCATGGGCCAAAGCCACATGTGGCAGGGAAAATGCAATTAAACAGTACAAGTTGTCATGGAAACAGCTTGAGCCTGTGCCTTGACTCCTTTTATTTCCTGATATACACAAACCTATACGTCTCTGGACAATTAAAGTGGTGGCTTCCAGTCAGGATCAAGGAAAGTCTGCAGCAGTCATCTCTGCCAGGGCATTGTGCCCTGTAAGGGACTTGGTGTGAGGGGTAGCCTTCAGGACAGGCCTCAGAGCTGGCAGTGAGACAGAGGGTTTTCAGGAGGTTTTGCATGGAGCAAATGAACAAAGTCAAAGTTGATACAGGAGATGTTCAAGATAAAACAAAAGTAAAAACCAAAAAAGCTAGGGTGCAATTAAAACAAACATCCAAATGAGGGTTATATAATTTTAAATCAGGACATAGGTACATGACTGATTTAAAATGGGATACCAGTTTTCAGCCTATTGCTTCAGCAGCCCACCCCAACAGCCACTACAGCTCTGCCAGTACGTGCTGTAACTGAGCTATGTGTGTGTCTGAGCTCTGAGCTGGCAGGAACAAGCACCCATGCATAACATCACCTGTCTTCAGGGCTGGTGTTCTTTGGGATGAGCTTTATTTCCCCCAGAGCACTGTAATACACTGGATCGAAGGCCGTTGAAAGATTTCTTTTTCAACTTTCCTTTCCTGGTTTGCTTGGTTTGGGTATGTTTTCCATGTTATGTTGTTGAAAGTAGGAGATGAAAGGGAAGGGAAAGACAGAAGCAAGAAGGAAGTCACTGTTATGTTTCCCAGAGTAAAGCAGCTGCAATTCTTCTTGACCTTCGTGTGGACTGTACAAATAAAGACAAAATTGCTCCCCCCACTCCATGCCCTTTCAATATTGTCAGGGTGGTGGCCCAATTAATGCTGTGTGCCAGGCATGCAGAATGGCAGGGTTTTATTTAGTCACAAGCATCTTCATCTCTGCTGAATGAACAGCAACTAATTCAGATTTCCTCACACTGCACACCAGTTCCTATTAACAGTAATTAGGATGAAGTATGTGCATTGAGGGAAAACAGAGGTAAATGATGAAGAGATGGCAAGCCTGGTCTCAATCCCTCCAAGTAGTTATCACCACTTTACAGCTTGAAGTGTCTGTGTGCAAAATGTCTTCAGAAGGATTTGGAAACTGCTTTTGTGAGGTGAAAATTTTGCTATTGGTTCTACTTATGAAAATGTTGTCTTATATGGCTGAAAGTGGAGAAAAATTATTTGTTACACAAAACAGATACGACATTTGCACGAATTCAAGTTTTAAGGGAGATATCAGAAAATATTTTCATTGGATTTCTTCCCTGCTTCTGTTGCCAAAAGATTATACAAAAACCAGCAGTTTAAACAAAAACGTCCTACCTTCCTGTAACAGGGTTCTCTTATTTCACAAGGGGTGAAAATCTGTAAAAAGCTGAAGGAACTGAATTCAAAAGTCTAGCATTAACTCTAGCATTAACCAATTAAAAAAAGTCTCAGGTATGGTTTCATTTCAACATAAATTGTATAAGGATAGTCCCACCACCTATAGTAAGGATGAGTAGATGGATACATCACCCTCTGAACATGGTAATTCAGAATTCACACTTAGCTTTTAGTTGCTACCATTGCTTCAAAGAAATTTCAGCCTAAATTTTTGAAAGTTGGTATTAAATGACACACAGATGTTTGATTTTACCTTTGAAGTGCCTTTCACTTCAATTTTGGTTACCTTTCTGCATAGCCTTTGGAGGATGGAGCCACTAACCTTGGAGGTCCCTAAGAAGGCAATCTGGCTGAAATATTAGCTGTGTTTTACCATGGAGATTCTTCTTGTCCTGTTGATGTAAATTATTATTTCCATTAATATCAACAGGGTCAAGATTTCATCCTAAACCTCCACAATTCTGCACATTTTCAGAGTTAGCTTCTTGAAGTCAAGAGGAGCTAGCTGGTTCAGAGCCCATTTCTTCCATGTCTCAAACTGAAGGGAACATAAACAGATGTGCTGGACAACTGCAGCAAAAGCACATGAACAGTTTTGAAGCTCTCTGTCTTGTCTTGGCTAATCATGTGAAGTACAAGGGTGTCCTGTAGTAAGCTAACAATAGACCCTTTTAGCAACATCCATTTTTACCCTAGTAATGGAGGAGGTCATTTATAGACAAAATTTGCACTCTCCTAACACCTAAATGAGAACACATATGGCAAAATGAGACTCAGACCTGGTTTTGAAAAAAAAAACAAAACCAAACCCACAACAAAACAGCATTGGGCTTGTCCTTAGCTATTGCTTTCTTCTCCTAAGTACTGTAATTGAACAACTTTTATTTTCACAGAAGTGGTGTTCCACACAAGCTCTTAATGCTTGAGGATCAATGAGAGATGTTGGAAGGTGAAATTTAGACTGACAGAGGAAAAAAGGGCTTTTGCAGCACATTCCATTATTTTTAAATAAATGACCTTAATGTATGCTTTAAGCAGGAGCTAGCCTTGAAGGATGGCAATGGTAAAAGCACTGCCAGCTGGACTGGAACATGGGCCCTTTGTTCCAAATATTACGTATTCATTCTGGATCTAAATGAATATAGGATTTTTTTTTCCATGCTTTAATAATGAAATGAATGCCTGCCCTCCCCCAGGGAACTGACACTGACCAAGAGGCAAGCAGTTGTCAGACACTGCCTGCAGCAAAGCTTACAGCTGCTCCAGATCAAGCCACACTGAAGAAAAGACTATTAGGTCTCTGGGGATGCAGATAATAGACAAAAATGATAATGTATGTGGACAAAAGTAGAGGACAGTAGTGCTTTCTGGGATTAAGAAGCAGGCAAAAAAATGGTTTTGTTATACCCTGCAAAATGATTGCTGACTCTCGTTTTAGGATAACCCCTGACCTGAGGGAAAATAATGGATGGCCCATCTGCTTGATACACAGGAATCCTCAGGCACCATTTTGTCCTATTATGTCAAAACTGGTGTTAGAATAATGAATGTGTTACCATTCATCTTTCCTTTGTTGCATGAAACAAAGGTACCAGATACTTACCAAAACTCCCCCCTGTGAGTATCGCTCCTCCTGCACAGGGATGAGGTAGAAGCAGGTCTTCCTGGTGCAGTCCTGCTCCTCACTCTGTTTTCATTACAGAGGAAGCCATCCATCTCAGCTCGGAGCAGGCATCTCTCCAGTGAACCACGGATGGCCCGAGAGCTGCTAATAGGGTAGGAGGCTTTCATTACTGTGCTGCTCATCTGAAGCTGGGCCAGCTGGGGAGAGACCGAAGGGCATTGCTCTTCATCAGCTCTGGGAAATAGGTGAGGGAATCTATCCTGCTCTCCACTTCACATCATCAACAACATTTCCAGCTCTCTCAGCATTTGAGCAAATGTTTAATGAGAATCTGAGCTATTTTCCCCCAGTGGCAGCACTGTTCAGGCTGAGGTTGAACCATGTAGAACAAGGTTGTTGTACCTTAGTTCCTATGTTATAACACTCTCTTGCTAGATGCAATTCCATGGTCTTCAACCCTGGAGCTTGCACAAGACACCAGAACCAAAATTTTAGAATTGGTGCTTACATTTGCTATTTCTTTCACAAAGGGGCATCTACAATTCCCAGTAATTTCACTGATGCTCGAGAGGGGCGATTGGTTTATATCTGCAGACGTGAAAAGAGCAGCATAGCAATAATGAAACAGTACTCCTTGGATCACAACATTCACGCAAACAGGAAGCAGTTCTTGTGTCTGTGTGGGTTTCAGTGCATTTTTATTATTTCTTTCATCCATTGTAGAAAAGATCTTTCTCCTAGGCCTGATCCAGAACACCAGGAGGTGGCATTGCTCATAGAGAACAGCACAGTGATCTTCACTTGCAGGCATCTAGTCACCATGAACATTGCCTAAAGTGTCCCTGTGTTTGTTCTTTCTACACAGTCTGTTCCTCATAGTGCTGTTGCTGGGAGCATTTATTCTGATTATCTCTTGCACACAACCTTCATCCCATCCATTTGCCTGCAGCAAGTTTGGGCATATAGAAGTAAATTGGCTCCCAGCTGTAATACCAAGCCTTGTGTGTCTCCTCTTGGTGCCCAAATGCCCCCTCCAGCATCATCCAGCACCTGTGAGGATGCAGGCAAAAATTTTACTATAGGAAGAGAGAGCCAGCATGGATCCAAAAGGCATGGCAGCAAGGTATAATCAAATCTGCCAAATTCAAGAGGATTATTGTTTCAATTTCGCTTTTTGTGTTTGGGAGCAGACAAATTGCAGGACACCTTTGTGTGATGTACATTAGTAAAATCAGCAGCACTCACACAATATCCCTCACTATTAAGGAATTGCACTGACTATTGATAGGAAAGAGAAGATAGCACAGGAATGCAGCTCCTGGCCTGAGTTCACCTGGCATCCATGGCACTGCTTCATGCAATGCAGGGGAATTACATTGTTCTGGTGTTTTTCAATGGGTAACTAGCCCAGTGACCTGGGAACTGTTTGGAGATGATCAGAGAGAGAAAGATTAAGAGAGACTCAGGCAGAATAACCCCCAAAAAAGCACAGATCTTAAGGGAACAGTCTACCAGAATTCCCACTATGCACCTAGGTAAGCATGCCAAGCTGTATCTGGGATACCAGACTGCAACTCTAGAATTTCACTGAGATAAATGTCCCTAGCTATGATGTTACTATATAATTACATTTCTTTTATGTGGAGTGACAGCTAGAGGAATCTGACTCATTTGTCAGCTTCAAAACAAAGCTCAGTAATAACACTTTGCATTTCCATAAAGTTTTCATGTCTGGAACAGAGAATGCACTTAATGATTCAGCAGCATCTTCATTTGGCAGATCCATTTTTCAGGTATGAGGAAGTTTAAATGCATAGAAGTTAAATAACTTGTCTGAATTCATGCAAGAATTCTAACTCAGAGCTGAGAATATAATTTACAATAACCAAGACCTCATCTTGATTTTAACCACTAACCAACAGTCTGTTTTAAAATAGTTTTTGCTTTTGGATTAAAAGATAAAAAACTCAATGTAATTTATGATACATAGCTAAATGCAAAATCCTCAGTGCCATTCAGTTGTTTCACTTCCTGCAATCAATAAAATGCTAAATATATTCTCATAGTTTTAGTGATTTAGAGGAATATGAATCACTTGCACTAAAAAGACATAGCATGCATGCTGGCATTTTAATACTCCATTTCTCAGTAAATACCAAGTCCTATCCTCCAGATGTGTAAAACCAGTGACAAAAGTTGTGATGCCATTACAAAGCAGCAGTTCTTCTGTTGTAACATCTGCCCTTCAACTGTAGCACTTCTGTTTCCTTCTCCATTGAGCCACAAAAGAAGAGCTTTTCTCTGAGACCCAGCTGGTCCTGGCTTGATACTGCAACACAGGAGGATTCAGAGCTCTTATTCCATGGTCATCTCAGGCTGAGCTGCAGATGCTCCTCTTTTCAAGAATTTACTATGCTGTTTTCCTTCAGTGGAGTCCTGTGACAACAATCCACACAGGTTAATTGTAAATGGTAAAAAACACAGTAGTTGCATTTCAGTGTGGATATTTCTTTTCCTTGTCACAATCTATAGGGCAGACCATGTCCAAATGCCTATTTTTCATGTTTTGTTGTTTCATACATTCAGGATATTGCCTCTCTCAGTTGTACCTTTCCCTTTTAATGTGTGCCTAGTCCTCCTCATAGCTTTAACCTTCACATTATCCTACCAGAGAATTTTCTGCATTTGCTAGGATCTTTTTGAGACAAAAGTCATCAGAGGATTATGATATTCAGTGTAAATCTGTATTCATATGATACTGTTCCAAAAACTGCCACTAATTTCCACAGAGCTTTGACAGAACTGTATTAGTTGAACTAACTGTATTAATTGAAACTGAATTTCTGTTTTCATCCTATCTGGTTATTTACTTTATATTTAATTTTCTACGGATTGCAAAAAAATTGTAACTGTCTTGGCTAATTAACATAATGACCAATATTTGTTAAATTTCTCTTTCTGCATTTATTGATCCTCATTCTGCAGATGTTTAGCAATGAACTCAAAGAACAGATGTAAGATGTGTCACAAATGCACTCTGCATAAGAACTCATTATTGATTCTTATTCCAGTGCTTTGTAAGCTATACAATATACAAAGCTATATATTCTGCTTTCCAAAATGGTGGAAATCTCTGAACTTAGATGTTTAGATGTCTTAAACATCAGCTAGTATTCAGCCAGATTTATCCGATAGCACACAAATGTAAAAACGGGACAAATTGACAATATCTTTATGTGACAGCATGCATCTGTTCTTCAATGTCTTCAAGATGCAAGCCTCACTCACCCAAAAGTGAAACCTCTCTTATATCTTTTCAAATCTTGGCACAGTGTTCTTCCTGGGGATTATTGGCTGAGTAGGATAAGTGTCCTTTGCTTCAGGTATCAACTCTTCCTGCTTCTCCATCAATTCGCTGAACCTGCACCTCTTGTGTTATTACTAAGTAGGAATGATTCTTTTAAATGTTAATATAGATGCCTGCTCATTTACAATGTACTAAATGGATGACATGAAGCATACTCCAATTACTGTTTCTAATAACCTCACCATAAAAGTGATATTTCCCCAATAATTAATGAGAGAATAATTTCTATAATGAAAGACAAATTTTGGTGTGATAACATAAGGTAATATGTCTCCCTTTCTCATTTAACATAAAGATTCTGCAAACCAACATGAGAAAATGAAAAAGATGTTCTCACCTTTCAGTTTCCATTCACCACAGATATGTGAACATAAAAAACTGGAACAGTATAGAAAGGAATCAATCTGAAGTATTCAGGTTCCTCTTTTCTCATTTGCTTGTGTCTGTTTTGTTTTGAAATTATTTTCATTATCCCAAAGAGCTCCCACAATGAAATAAATTTG
This sequence comes from Brachypodius melanocephalos, assembly GCA_013398615.1. NCBI lineage: Eukaryota > Metazoa > Chordata > Aves > Passeriformes > Pycnonotidae > Brachypodius > Brachypodius melanocephalos. The sequence continues at coordinate 20,765,895 of VZSR01001685.1, forward strand.
GATTAATGCTTGCAAGAAATCAAGTTCTAGTAAAGAAGTCTTACAGATAAGAAGAAAACTGATGACTTTCAACATAAGCAGATTGAAGAATGCAAAGAAAAGTTGCTTTCTAAATCCCATTTCTATATCCAGTTCTTCTTGTATCTTTGGTACCAGGTACTGTGACCTAAGGGTTCATCCATTCTCCTGTAAAACTCTGTCCATAGCAGCCACTCTGAAAGCCAGCGAACAGGATGTTCACTGCTCTTAAAAGCAATTAGGCAGTTTTTTGGAGCAGCCTGTAGTAAATATTTTCTTTTCTCACCTATCCCTGGCTGTAAGACTACCAGTAATAACACACTGTTGAAAACAGCCTGGCACAAAGATATTTTAGCACAACATGCAAGCACGTTCCTTATTGTGGCAGTTGAAAGATTGATAGCATTTTCTGTTTGGTTACATTTGCAGTGACTGAGGAGTGACAAGCAGCATTCTAAGAGTTGTACTTTATCTCAGCTTAAGTGTGTCCACTGCTTTTAGTGTCTCAGCTGATGCCTGGCTCTGTGTGCACTGCAATACACAATCCTGCTCAGTGCTCTGCTGGGGGCTGTGCAAGTTTATGCCATATTGAACTAGCAGCATATAACATGCCATACTGGCTGGTTATTTGGCTCTTTTGAAATGGCTGTAATTGTGTGAAGATATGGTTGTGACTATTATAGTCAGTTTGATATTAATCAAAGTGGCAGCAAGCTCCTCATGCTAGAATTTACTGACAACACAACATAGCAAAGGATGGAAAGAATAGTCCTAGAGCAGTTAGTAGGGTTCTAACATGTTTATATGTTTAATTTAAGACAGAAATTTCTAGTCTGCTTCCTGAGACTTGTGGAATCAGTCAGAACTCCTTAGGTTTGATTTTCCTGTATTTAAGACAGAGGTAGAGTGATTTCATCTAATCATTGTATTTACTTTTGTAGCCAGTGTGCACACCTTTGCATCATGGTTTCACACATGCTAAGGTGTATTTGTTTGAATATTCTGAATTCACATCAAGAATTACCTCACGCTTACAGCTAGGTTTGGCCAACCCAGCGTTTGCCAGCACATCCATCTGAAATCCTTTCAAAAATGACACACTGCAAGCACAGGCAGATGCAGCTGCTCTTTAGCTGCTGTGGATAAGGATGTTGGACAGGCATCATCAGGTGGGGAGCAGCACATTATCATGTGCTGTGTATTGTCCTTAACAAAGAAAAGCCTTTTGTGGCAGACAGTGCCAGGAAAGTTGTGGGATGAAGAGCATATTTTTGTAGCAGAGGGAAGCAGCCTGGAGCAGGCTGCTTATCTGATCCAGTTTTTTTCTGTGTTCGTGTACTACAGTTCATTTGATCAGAGGACATCACTACCTGGTGCTGTAGCTGTTTTTACAGTACCTCACAGGAGATTTCTGAGCTGAAAGCTTATTGCCTCTAATTTCAGAACCTGCTGTTCCCTTTGTGAATACACTGTCAAATCTTCCTCACTTTTTTTTTTATATGGAAGCAGGTTCTTCCAGGAATACATCTAGAGGCTGTATCAGCCCATTCCTGCTTGTCCCTCATTACACTGGATATTAAGAGACCTTGAAGGATGTGTACTAAAGGATTCCATAGATATTTGAGAAATATAGAATTCAGCCACTGTTTTTAATGTGAATTGTGAGGGCGCACTGCTGAGCAGTCTCCATCTGAAATCTCACATTCAGACTTCCAAAATAAGACAGTGCCTGCAGAGTGACCACCCAGCTTTCAAAACCATCACTGCTTCTTAAGAGTCCATAAAATCTACAGCTGACTTCTTGTCTCTGTTTTGGAGACCTAAATAAGCTATTTTATGTGAATTTATAGTCTGTAAGAAGCTTTATCTGCTGTACCAGGCACTACAGCAATAAAGTAAGATAATCCTGGGGCAAGACTCTAGCTCTACTGACACATGAACAAAAGGCTTGTTAGATAAGTACAGGTAAGAGATTCAAATGCACATAAGTGCAAGCCAAATGTTCTCAATGTAGAAAGACACTTGAGCTGAGCTGAGCTGAGCAGCAGCCTTTTGCAATAGTCTGCACAGCTGTACCTTAATTTTTCATCTCCTTTCCTGGATAGAATAGAAATGCATTTGTTTTTGTTAAAGGTGCTTTTATTCATCACTATATTTTCCTCAAGGTCAGACAGGAAGAGCAAATCCATTCAAAGAGATGTCTCCTAGAGACATGGAGAGCAGCAATGCATCATATCATAAGAGAGTACCTCATTCTCAGGTGTAAAGCTTTAGTGGAATCCATTGAATCCATGCCTTGAGATAGTCAACACAGAGTATTTATCAACCAATGAACCTCTTTTAGTTTTATTTGATTTTGTTTTCAGAAAAAAAAAAAAGAGAGAGAGAAACCTTCTAAGTTTTTATGCTGTGGTCTTTCCAAAGGTTTAGGGCTTGGGGGTTTTGGATGGGAGGGGTTGTTTGGGGTTTTTAAATTAAATTCTGCTGTGCTTTGCTTCAGATGATATTCCTTGTTTCCCATACTGGTAATGTTAGGCTAACCAGATTATAGATGCTGAAGTCTTCAAACTCCTTTCAAATAAGAGGATTTTGACCAACAATCCTTCCATCTTTTGTAACACTACATTCTTCAAGTTGTTTAACCATTAGTGTTCTCAGGAAGATCCCCACCAATTTCCTCTTTAATTTATACTATCTTGGCTCCTTTAGCAGATTTCTTATCCTTATTTGTCGCAGACATGTCCTTTATCCAACATATCCTGAGGGACAGAAACACGTGTCTGCTTTATTACAAATGCAGAAGAGAAATAGCTATCGAGCACTTCCTGTCTCTCTGAGTCAGTATTTGTGATTCATTGAGGGCAAAAATAAGGTAGAAACTGAATGTGCTCGCCTGAAAGGAACACAGCCTACATTTGGGAAATCCAGTTACAATATTAGTTGTAAATGTCTATTATATAAGCTTTTTAACATTTTTTCACTCTTGGCAACAGTCTGACTGTCATAGTCTGAAGCACCCAACACTGTGTTTCTGCGCTTTTTCTTTTCCTTTTTCCTCAACTGCTTCACTTGCTGTTTGGTGTTCAGTGTTGGTTTAATATTCAGTGCTGCCACAACATTGAGAAGAATTAAGAAGCATTGCCTCTAGCCCCTGCAGAGCAGTTTGTCTGGAATTCTCCAAAGCAATGGAGTCTCCTCCTGAAAGAATAGTTGTAAGCTTGATAACTGGCCAGAGAGTCCCTCACTGCATTCTTCAGATATATTGATGAGGTTCTACAACATCAGCAAAAGCCATCTCTGCATCACCAAAATACATCACTAAGTTTCCAGAAAGAAAGTGGTATGGAGGCCTCTACTCAGAATTCTTACACGAGAAATATTGAAAGGGAACACTTCCACTGTTTTTCCGTGTCATTATTTTTCCCATGCTCCAAAACAGCCATATCACGCTGTGGTAAGCCCTCATCAAAAGTAAACTCTGCAGTTCTCTGATTCCATTTGACTCCAAAAGAATAAGCAGAATTATGGTATTTCTTTTAGTAAATATTTAATAGAGCATTTGAGCAAAATATAGCAATGAAAAATTGGCAAAGTACGCCTTAAGTGTCATGAGAGAGAAATAAAAGTGGCACTTGGCCAATGCAGCATTTTCACTCACCAAGAGATGTCAATCAAGAGGTCTTGCTCCCTGACAAACTGTCCATCCAGTGGAAATACTTAAGAAGATTTGGATCACTCTTTTGCCTGTGTTAACAGCATCGATAATGAGCTCTTTATCTAAGGGTCAGCAGGTCACCAGCCCGTCAGCTTGGATTACTCATTGTTTCACTCCAGGGTCCCTCTTCCCTGACCAGGAGCACAGCATGCAGACTAGATTTGTCCTGGGATCTGTTCTGGACGCGAACAACTGATTATCTCTTAGACGAAATCCATGAGTGGGTTGATGGTTAGATCAATCAAAGGCAATTCCACCAGACATTGTGGCCAGGGCTACGCCTGTCTCTCTTGCCAGCCCAAGACTCCAGCAAGTACCCAGCATGATGGACCTTTTCACCTGTTGTGTATAATGTAGCCACCTATATGCAGTCCACTCTCTCAGCAGTCTGTTAGAAAGGTATAAATGTACTGCAGGGGTCTCATTTTCCATGTATATTTTAAAAGAAATGACAAACCCTTGAATCTTTTTAAAATCAAAAAAAAGAAAAAGAAAAAAGTAGCAAACACCAAACAAGCAGTGAAGTGTCCAGGATAAAAGAGAACATTGATATGGCCCAGAGGAAAACTCAAACTTTTGTACCAGAAGGACTTTAGTAACTCCATAAATAAGGGACTTCAAGGGTTTCAGGGGAACTTGGGAAATTGAAGTATTGTGCCAATTACAACCATAAATGACCACAAATTGCACCTTGGGAGGTGAAATTTAAGAGAAGAAAGAAGGTAATGCACTGCTGGAACAGGTTGTACAGACTCTTCATTCTTGGATGTTTCAAATACTGAAATAGACAAAGCTACAGCTGATTTGACACGATCTTAACACTTTTAACAAGACACTGCCTTGACTTCTCCAGAAGTCCTTCACAGACAATGCTTTTATGAGTCTGATATTCTGCTGCATTGGTGCTCTCATGATTCAACCACAGGGCCTTAGATTGTGACCTCTGGGATGCTTTGGTATATATTTAGAGCCACAAAGTGTGTTTTAGGCATCTGTTTTCTGTGAAAAGGAATGTGGGTTTATGATTTCTGGATGTCAGGGAGCAGCAAGGACAAACTGCTCTGCAAGGGCAGGAGCAGAGGGTGGCAACAAGGCAGGCAAGGTCTGTGACCTCCCCAACGAGAAGTCAGGAAATTTATCCAGGCAGGGTCAGGATCAGGTCCAGGGACAGTGATGAGGGTCTGCATCAGTCCAGTGACAGTCCTGCTAACCCATTATAGTTCAGCTGGTCCAGAATCCGGACGGGAAGTCAAGTCAGTCTGCCAGGATCAGGGCTGGGGTCAGGACCAAGGATGTTTTGGGCTGGAATCACAGAGCTGGAATGAAGAAGAGATGTGGCCAAACTAAAGAGCCCCAGCTCCCAAGGAAAAGTTGGTGAGTAGAATATTTCTTCTAGCTTTCTTCATGATTGTTATTAGTGAGGGAGTTGACTTTGGAGTCAGTCAATTAGACACCTTAACTTAGTCAGATTGGCTCCTGCAGGGAGGGGGGAATAGACTCAGAACTCTGACTCCAGGGGAGGTCCTGCCCTGAGATCAGTGATCCAGAGCTGGAGAGGAGAGCATCTCTGGCTCATAAGTCCCTAACCACATCCTGGGTACATGGTAAGAACTGTCCAGGTTAACAGTTCAGGGTATGCCTTTCAGTGGGTGTTTTAGCAGATTTAATGTCTAAAATCCCTCAGACACATTCCACACTAGAAAAGTGGCAGATCCACCCTATCTAGCCAGATTCTGTCATCTGTGACTGTTTCATCTTTCTGACAGATCAGCTGGCTTGACTACCTCCTCTTTTAACAATAAATGTAGCAGTAAAAAGCAGTTATCTCTGATATTGAAAGCATTTTCTGAACTTCCTTTTCCTCTCATTTTCAATTTCAAGCAGATTTTTGGGGATTGTATCTAACTAAATTTCTTTTCTGCAGATGGGAAGCCTTTCTCCTTGCTTTGAAGCACACCAGGATTTATTTTTTAAAAGATATATTATTATTATTATTATTATTTAATACAGACTTGAATTTCTATACATGCCTAACAAAAATAACACAGGGAAAAAAATTATCAGGCTATTTTAACAGTCTGCTTTAATGAAACAGCCTCCTCCCTCTTTATTATTTTTCTTCTAATTTTCTTTTTATTTCGGGGTATCATGTCACAATATCCTGCAGCTGGCATTCACTGGATGCAGTCCTATGAGTCTCCAGGAAAATTGAGTAGAGACAAGAAGAGGAAGTTGATATGTAGTGGTAGCTGTGGCACTGGCCTTTACTGAAAGAGACTGATGAGATCTAGAGGAAAGGCTGTGTCTTGTACCCCGTGGCATTCAGCAATGCCCCGAAACTGGAAGTAGGGAATAAAACCCTCACCCTAGCTGGAGCCACAACAAAGAGTTATCCACAGCAAGAAGGAAATACAAAAGCGGTGATTATGTAAGGAACTGGTGCTGTTGGTTGTTTTAGAGCATTCATGCTTCCAATTAACACATGTTCAGTTGGCCAGTGATTGCTGGTTTTGTGTCTGTGGTCATGGATAATTGCACCATGTGATGAACTAAAATATTCCCACAGAGTACAACTGTATTGATCCACAACCTGATTGTAAACATTATGAAAGCGCTTTTTAAGGGGCATCAATGAGCAGCCTTGTTCTGAAGGAATTTTTATTTGGTTTGGCAGCATTGGAAGTGTTTAAAAATAACTCACTGTGCTCATCTAGTTGTTGAAATGTGTTCACCTAAGGAATGGTACACTGAGCCTTCACGCATAGCTGGAGATTATTCACTAGAACAGTCAGCAGGGTGTAGGTATATATAAGTCAAAGGATGATTGTTTTCTTGCAGAGTGGTTATTATTTTCCCCAAACAATATTCCTGCTTGTAGAGGTGTGGAACTGTCTTCCAGGGCCAGTAATTCAAGTAGATAAAAACCTCATTGGGACAAGGGTGTGTAGGGACAGCTGATTTAGGAAAGATCACTGCGTGGTCAAGAAAACCCCATTTTGACCACACAAAGAATCAGACTATATGCAATACACTGGAATGAATAGACTATATCTCATCTTATAATTCTTGCTGCTTTATTTATCTAACCTTTATCCATTGCCCACCCACCACAAGCTCAATAGACTCAAACTGACATTCATCACTGTCCTCTCGGTGGAGCTTCAGCTTGACAAGATTAGTGTGAGGCACCTTCTTCTGTGCTGTCAGGTGAGCAGGGATGATATAAGGCAGCAGAAACTTGTCAGATCCCATAGCTAAGTACAACTCAGATTTCAAAGCCAGAAAAATCGACTCCTGACTAGCTGTCATGCTTCAAGGCTGAGAAATTCTCGTTCCAGTTTAAAGGAGTAGAAATTATCTTGGCTCTGTCTCAAACGGTTGTTTTGTAGTGTCAGTTCTTACTATTATAAGACACAGAAGCATTTGCTTAAGAGAAACTGTTATTTAAGAATTAAAACACTAGCTTTCAAAAGAAAAAAAGTTATATATTGAATCCTCAAAATGTGTAGCTTATTTAACATTATGATATATTGACCTTTCCATACACTTTTGTAATGATTCAGAAATTATATCACCCCTGTTAAAAAATTAGGACCTATATAATTTCCCTGCTCTAGGCTAGCCTTGCTATTCTACAGAGAAAGAAATGTGAAGAAATCAGAGTAACAACTTTGTTCACTGCCATTTAGAAGATATGTGAGGTAGACAGGAGTAAGATACAGACCTCCTGAATCCCAGAACTGTGGTGTCAGTACTTCAGGATTCTCCTTTTACTGTTTTAAGCAGCAACAACTGGCACTGAATTATCAGAAACTACACTGAGGGCTCAAGCCTTCCACCAGGCTATGGCAAGTTAGAAGGAATTTGGAATAACCAATCATTTGTGGGTTCTCAGCACTTCATCTGTGAAGTGTTGCTATTCCATTGAGCTTTAAAGTCAAAGAAAATAAGCTAAATTGTTGAGTATATTCATATCCTATACATCAGGGTTTTTCTGCTGGGAGGTGGTAACTTTAAATGTTCATGGCATATGTTCAGCCACCCCTCAGTGCCTTGAATATAAACCAGTGTTTTAATTTTGTTCCTTGACATGTGTCACACCAATGGGTTCTCCCAGCACTTTCCAAATGCTTGTGTAGTAGCCATTGTATATATCATGTTCTCATGCCCTGTGGTGATGTGCCTGTGTTAAATATCTTAATATCAAGAGTAGCAAAGAGAAAATGTTGGTTCTGGGGTAGATTTCACAAACCTCAGACTTGTGTATACTTGGAGAGGTTTCAACTGATTTAATGAGCCCACACTTCTTACCATCCCACCATTTCCCAGAAATTCCTGCTCCCTCTGCCCCCCTCTAGGAGCCACAGGTTGATGGATCCAGAGGGAACAGAGGGCAGTTCCAGCAGTTTCTGACATCTGGCAGGAATTCACACACCTTTGTAGTTCCAGCTGCATTACCCAGATGCCACAAACCAGTGGTCTCACTGAGGATTATTAATAAAAGGTGATGGAGAAGGTGCACTAGAAGTAACAGTGGAGGGAAGAACTGTACATCATTTGGAGTAGACAAAGGACTGTGATCCATGCTTGTTCTAAACAATAAAGTACTAGGAGTACAAAAGGATAAGAGAAACAAGGCTAGATTCTGCAAATCAAAAGAAAATGAATAGTGAAAATCTCATCATGCAAATAAATAATGAAGTGAGTCCTCAGTGTAATGGGTACAGGCTAAATATGGAACATAATAATGATAGGGCTCCAAATCCAAACTAATACTTTCCTAATTTTTCCGTAAGAAATACGACACTGATGGGGTGAATGCAGAGGGCAAATGTCTAATGGACATGAATGCACAGAGATAGAGATGAACACATCTGGGTGTAAATATGCTCAACATGCTCCTTTGAGAACCAAGGTGATTTACACCTTGAAATGTGGAAAAAAAAATTGGTGAATTTTCAATGGAGTATGGAGGAACATCATCTGACTAGAAAACAGTAAACACACTACCCACATATAGATTAGGGAGAGGCAAATAATCCAGAATCAAGAATTTGATCTGAATTTGATGTAAGATTAGCACAGATATTGAAGTGGTAAATATTTAAAAGCAGGAAATTCAGTAGAAACCAGGACAAAATATAATATGGATTTAGTAGTGATGGTTTGATTAGATGATTGTTTTACCTTTTGATACCAAGGATGACTAAACCTGTGTAAAATACGAGACAAAGATACATGGGAAAAAAAACACTAAACCCAAAACTAGATCTCATCTTACCTGCCTTGTAGCTAGCTACCAACACCTGACAGAAATATGAGTTCAGAATCAGCAAAAGAAAAGAAACAATAATTAGTCTGGAAGGAACTGCCACTAGTGGAAATCCTTAAACATTTGGGATTGATTTTTTAACATCTTCATTAATGACCCTGATAAGAAGCTGGCATGTGCTAATGAAGTTTGGTGATGGCACAAAGCTCAACAGAGAGGGAGAATGTAATATTGTACAGGAAAAACTAAATGACCTTGAGAGTAGAGTATTGGAAATGGGATGAAATTTAATTGCATCATGTGCAAAGTCATACACTTAACGAGCTTATAACATGAACTTCTGCAAATTGGGAGTTTCATAGGAAAAAATGACAGAGAAGGAGGGAGACCCTGGGGCACTTGTTGATTACAGGAGGATTATGAGCCACCAGTATAGTGTGGTCATGAAAAAAGCAAGTGCCACAGTTGGAAAATTTCCTTGTATAACCAGGGATGC
>VZSR01001685.1:20784472-20804906 GCA_013398615.1 Brachypodius melanocephalos
CCTATTCCCCCCCATCTCCTGTCTCCTTCCAGCCAACCTCTCTGCCTGATGTCTGCTCTACTCCTTGCCTGCTCAGCCTGCTGCCTGTCCTGCTCCTCCTGTTCCCTGCCTCCTGCCAGCTCTGGCTGCTGACTCCTGCCTGCCCAGCTCCCTGCCTGCACTACCTCCTGCCTCCCAACACACCTCACCTGTCTGCCAGCCTATGTCTCCTGCGTCTGCTTCCCTGCTGCCTGTCTGCTCTTTGCCCTGACTGCCTCTTTCCCCTGCTCACTGCCTTCCCTGTCTCTACGTTTCCTGCCTCCACTGCTTGCCTCATGCCTGCCCTGACTCCCTACTCTCTGCCTCCTCTGCCTCTTACTTGACCTGCTCCCTCCCTGTCTCCTTATCCTGCTCCCTGCCTGTCTTCTTTGCCCTGCTGCCTCTACTTCCCTTACCTCTCCTCCCTCCTCTGCTTCACCTGTCTCCCTTGCCTCTCCTTGCCCTTCTTACAGCTTCCCGCCTCCTATATATCTGCCTCTTCTTCCTCCAGTCGTCCTTGCCCTGCTTCTCTGATTCTCTTCTCTCTGCCCTCCTGCATTCTGCCTTCCCTGTCTGCTCTCCTCCCTGCCCTGGTCCCTTGCCTCCTTTCCTCCCTACCCCTGTCTCCCCATTCCTCACTTTCCTGCCCTTTCTTCACCTCCTGTCTTCTTTCTCCATCACCAGCCTCGATCCTTCCTGAAAGGGGGCATAGGACTGTAAAAATCAGCTCAGCAGCCCAGGAGCTGGGCAAGGAAGGAAAAGAGCACAAATTAGAAGGGAATGTCCAGATCCAGTTTGAGACCTGGGAGAGATGAGAGGCACGTAGAGGAAAGGACTAAAACTGGGAGTTAAGTTAATGAAATAAGGACTACAGCCAAGAGCTGACAAACAGGAGCTTGTCAAAGAGCAGCAGATACCAGTTTGCTCCTCAGCAAATTGATGCCTGTTTTGACCAGTTGTACTCATTCCAAAGAAGGATGACCAATTAAAGGGAGGGGGGAATGTGCCAGGTCAGTCAATTGTGTTGCTTTCCTAGTGGTAAACATCGATGGGTGCAGGGAAGAAGTGAGGTGAATCACGGCTAGTGCATGCGTCCTGTGCTGCAGGAAGGCAAGAATTAAGTTTTGGTCTCTGCAAGAAGTGAGGGTGTTCATACAGAAAATAAATAAAAAACAAATAACAGCTGGAGAAACCCTATGCGTGCTACTGGCCTGACTAATTCTGTTTGCAATAGTTTAATCCTGAGAGGGTTAGGAAGATCGTAGAAGAAAGGGAGTTTCCCCTTTTCAAAATGCTGATTCCTCAGTTTTAACAAGCTCCATGAATAATTAAATTAAGGAGCAGATGGCTACTCCTTGTCCATCACTAAATAGTGACAGGATCATATTTGGAAGGAAAAAATTAAATTACAGAAAGTCTGCTTTCATGTGCTTTCTGGGTAATCAGATGATAACATGGATTATCTCCAGTAATAAAAGTTAATACAATGCCAACATCTACATGAGATATTATGTAACAGTATTATGCCATGCACTGTATAGTGAAGGTACTGGTTTACTTTTTCCTATAATGATAAGTCAGATAACCTTGAAGAGCTTTTCCTCATCTGCAGTCTGTATCCCAGCTTGAAGTTTACAGGGGCAGCTTGTGCTGTTATGTATCTGCTGTAATTATTTTAAGAATTTTGTTGACTCATCTACCTCTAAAAACTATTGAGTATCTTCTAAAAATTAGACATTTGTAAGGCAAACACAAAACAATGAAAGATACTACAACCTTTTAGAAAAACCTTCTTAATTTATTAAATCATAACTTTTAATTTCAAATCTGTTGCAGAGACAGGATACTCTGAGTAGCACTGAGTGCTGCTGAGTAGTAGTGTGAGCAGTGCAACCGAGTTCAGCAGTGGAGGAACTGCAGAATCCATGCCATAGCACTGGGTCATAATTCCTTAAAATCCATGTGCTTTGAACACAGACGTCATTTCACTGAAATATGTAACAGCAGCCTTCTCATCTTCCAAAAAAAGGACCATGTCACTTGAAATAGTAATGATCAGCCTCATAAAAGGATGGAGATTATTTCCTTCAAGAAGACTGTAAACTCATGCAGTTGTTAACTTAAGCATGCAATTATTGAAGCAATTGTGCTATTGCTTGGCAAGCGAGTTTTATTTTCTCTCACAGCCTCGTACTGTAGTGTCTCTCTGGCATAGACACAAACAAGATGTGACAATTGGGTACTACTAGTTAAATAAAACAAAACAAGGAAAAAAGGAAGCAACATTAGTCTTCTCCATTTCCATTAGAGTGGAAAAATGGAGCAGAAGTTCACACAGTTTTCATCAGATGAGTTGTAATTCCTTTCCCTCTTGGTCTAATGCTGCTCCATTGACTTAATTTGAGAATTTCCAAACACTTTAGTGGGATTTTGGTTTGCTTAGTTTGGTTTTTTTTCTTTCAGTAATATTTCTAGAAATAAACTCCTCAAGTCTGATATGTTCCTCCACTGAGAAAACAAACCCACACGGTATTGTAAAGCTATATTAAGCTTTATTTCTACAAGTTTGGGAGAAATTTATACGTACTTTGTGTTTGTGCTCAGACTTCAGTAGGAATGAGAGAAAAAACCTCAGGAGGATTGCATGAATTCCTGGGTGCAGAAATCCTTTCCTCTTTCGCTTTTCCCCTTTCCCTTTTCCCCTTTCCCCATTCCCCTTTCCCCATTCCCCTTTCCCCTTTCCCCTTTCCATGCTTCCCATGCTTTCCATGCTTTCCATGCTTTCCATGCTTTCCCTTTCCCTTTCCTCTTTCCCCTTTCCCCTTTCTCCTTCTCCCTTTCCATGCTTTCCCTTTGCATGCTTTTCCTTTCCCTTTCCCTTTCCCTTTCCCTTTCCCTTTCCCTTTCCCTTTCCCTTTCCCTTTCCCTTTCCCTTTCCCTTTCCCTTTCCTCCCCACTGCCACACAACGATGTGCCACAGATGCTTTCCTCTGAAGTAACACATAAAGCAGAAAGAAGCCAACACTTACATATCACCATTGCATTTCATATTTTTTGAAAGAACATAGTTTTCAAAACATGGAGTAAAAGAACTGCAAAATTAGGTAAACTTCATGTTATGAAACATGCAGTACTGAATACCTTGTTGATATGTTTTGTTCCTTCTTCTGTGTATCTTTGTGCAGATGTCGTAACACAACTTCTACAGCATTTAGGCATTTTCAGACACCAATGTTATGATTGTGTGCAATCAGATTTATACATATATCTTCGTTATGAAGCTTGGGGGTCGGAATTAATGTTTTGCATGCTGTTAATTTCTGCTGCAAGATATTTCTGTATTATTGGAGGAACTGACCTCTGTCCCATAGCGGCCAGGGTGCTTTTGCTTGGTGATCCTTGCACTAAGAGTGACATGGAAGTTCCTCATAAACTGCTGCTTCTTTGGCATGCCACAGGCCAGGCCACACATTCCCATAGGGGTTTGCAGGTTATCTGGGATTGGTGAACACTTACAACTTAAAAACTATGATTTGAAGAAAAATTTAACCAAACTCTTGAGGTTAAGGCCATTTTGTTTAACTTTTTTGTTTCTATGTTGTAGAAGTTCTCCTCCTTGGCAGATGGTCCAATTCTTTAATATTCAGGTAGTCAATAAGTTTTGCACATTTTAGGTCCAAAGACAACGGGGCAGTTTTTTAATTTTACATTTGCAAGACAACCTTGTCTGTCTCTCCTCCTGCCTGGCAGCTTGTAGGAATACAATGACTTCAGGTCAGTGCTGCAGACATGCCTGTCCTGCATACTGTGCAGAAAGCAGTGAAGATCAGTTGAGTTTCTGCCATGTTTTGTGCTGTGCCTTGGCTAAATTACCACCACTGGACATTTAGATGTAGCCTGAGGGCAAGCTGTAACTAAATCAAACTAACCAGAAGACTGTAGAATGAGTAGGAGTGTATGATGTGTTGTTTTTACTGAACGGAAGGAAATGTTAGCTTTTGTACCTGAGCTGAGAGATTCTACCCTGGGAAAATGTGAGAAACCATCAAATTCCCCTCACAGCTGTTACAGTCACAAACATTCACTATTTTCATAATGACAAGAAGTAACAAATCCCTAGTGAAGGTCTACAGGAGCACCAGTACTGGGAGCAGAAAGACTTGCAATATTTAATTCATTTATGTTCATTGGGAGAATCTAGTCTCTTAAGAAAGACTACAGAGAAGCAGTGGTGAGGCCACAGTTGGAGAGCTGTGTCCTCTTCTGGGCTCCCGAGCACAAGGGAAACATGAACATTCAAGATAAAGTCTGACAAAGGGTCAAGGGGATGATGAAGAAAGATTCCCTGGATGTTTACTTGTAGGCTTATGGCTCAGGAGAGAGATGATCTGTTCCCAGCTCCATGAAATGTGTCCTCTGGGATCTCAGGCAAATCACTGAGGGCTGTGCTTCTCCTCACAATTTGTGGAAGATGCCAGCGTCTCCAGCCAAAGGCCAAAGAGAGTCAGTTTTGCTCACTGCTCTTTTGAAATTGGTTCAAGGAGCTGGGGTTGGATCCTTTCTAGGTCTGACTACTCCACTTCCAGTGTTAGCTTCGACTAAGGTACCACAGGGCCACAAAGGGCCATAGGAACCATTCCTGTAGGTACAGGTATGGATTCATCCTCCCCTGTCCCTATGGAGCAATCCCTAAGCAGAACATAGCCCTAAGAGATTTTCCAAAATTAACATCAAAATATTTTTCAAAAAGAAATTTAATGAGATGACGCCCACACTCTGAGATAAAATCATTCTATGTTACTCTTTTCCCTCCCTCCCTGCCCACTGCCTTCCTCTTTGGCATGATTTCAGCAGCTAATATCTGTATAAATGCTAGGGGTTAGGAATTACATAATGAGTCAAACCTTAGCAGTGATGCCTCTTAATACCAAGTGAGAACAAAATGTTAGTGCCTTCTCAGTGAGAAAATCATGGTAATGAAATTTCATATGGCAGATAGCTTTGGACTGGATGGAACACACTTGGTAAATCAAGAGACAGCTAAAATCTTTCTGGAGCTGAATTGGATGGGGAAGGGCCAAATGGGCGTGAGGTACTTAAAGGAGCAAGTGGTGTTGCAGGGACTCATAAGTGGGCAGAAACAAAATGATCCAGACAATTACTGTCATCACTGAAGACAGGTTTTGGCCAATTTTCTAGGGCAGGCAGTGCAAATAGGGATTGAATGCTGACCCAGAAGCTGTCACTGAGGAGAAAACAGTAAGGCATATTAAAATCTTTGAATGAAAAGTGTTTTGTATACCTTGGGAAATTGTTATTTTTAATTTGTATAGTAAATATTACTATACATTTTATTAATTTTTTTTAGGATAATGCAAAAATATGAGCTGCTTGTCTGAAAATTGTATCCCATTTTCAGTATGTTATCCATGCTGAACACTCACTGTCCCTTGTCATTCCCTTGCTGGGACTGAAAATGAATTAGCTAAAATTGTATGTGACCCCATAATTTTGGTGGAAATTTCCCTCCTTGTTTTGGTTTTAGTATGTTGTGTTTCAAACCTCTGTAATTTTTTTTTTTCATTTAAGGCTGAATTTTGTTCCTTTGGAGGGATAATTTATTATAAGTGGTTGTGAAAAGACATTAGAAGAGCAAACAGTCCCTTGGGAACAAAGAGTCACAAGATAGGAAAACAGCTGTTGAGACTGTAACACACTCTAGTGTGCCAATACACAGCAACAATATTCAGAATAGGAAATGAGGGCCAGTATCTTCATTTGGAAGAAAAAACAACCCTGCACCAAACTGAACAAAGATGTAAACAACTACAAAACTGGCAGATGGATCAGAGCTGTACACAACACCAGAAGAGAAGGAGAAATTGCCGTGTGTGGGAGGAGGTGAAAATGGAGATGAAGCTTCTGTTATATCTTGGGAACCAGAATAAATCAGAACCCTTTGAGAAAGTGCAGCAACAGTTAAACTGGGTAGCTGTGGAGGGCTAAATTTATTGTCAAACTTAGCACTGGGAGAACCAAATCATTCACTGATGTATATCAGGCTCCTTGAAGGTAATGTTGCCAGTGTGGATTGCTGCCTTCAAGATTTGCCCTACGATTCTGAGAGTGATAAAATTGGTCATACATATTTTAGATTATTTTGCAATATATAACTTCACACCAGTAAAGTATTTTAGTGCAGTCTGTTCCGGGTGATAATCGGGGTAATCTATAGATAACTGTAATCCATGGTTATAGCTCAGCTCACTATCAGAAAACTCTGAAACGCATTTAAAAATGGATCTTTTGTTAGAATGAGTATCTGTAAGTTGTTTTTTGGCAACACCTGACAAGGAAGGAAGACTGTGTCTCCCTCACCTTGGAATAATCCTGAACATTTAAATTAGTATAAAAACAGTAGCGAACTTTAATAAAAATAAGTAGAATAATTTTTGACATTAAATAGTTGAGGAATCAATAAAAAAAAGGCCAGACTTTCTCTCAAATCTCCTTTTCTTCTGGAGCAGACTGCATTTGACCTTTCAAGGATTTGCCTTATTGCCAAAGGAGCATCTTGGTGGAGGTGGGAGACAGAAAAGGAGCAGAAGAAGGGACAGTTTTACTCCCATAAACTCCTAGAAAATGGATGAACCCCAGGGAGTTGTGTGTGTGTATGTATGTGTGACTGTTACCTGCTGCTAGTCCTCGGATGTCTTAGAACAGATCCAGAGAAGGGCCACAAAAATGATCAGAGAGCTGGAGCACCTCTCTCATGAAGACAGGCTGAGAGAGTTGGGGTGGTTCAGCCTGGAGAAGAGAAGGCTCCAGGGAGACCTCACAGCAGCTGTCCATTACCTAAAGGGGGCTTGCAAGAAGGATGGTCACAGACTTTTTACTAGGGCCAGTAGTAATAGGGCAAGGTTTAACATCTTTAAACTGAAAGAGGACAGATTCAGATTAGATATTAAGAATTTTTTTTTCATGATGCGGTTGGTGAAGCTCTGAAACAAGTTTCCCAGAAAAGTTGTGAATGCTAAAACATTGGAAGTGTTCAAGGCCAGGTGGAATGGGGCTTTGAAAGACTTGATCAAGTGAGAGATGTCCCTGCCCACGACAGGGAGGTTGGACCAGATGACCTTCAAAGATCCCCTCCAAACTAAAACATTCTGAGATTCCACAATTTTGTGTTTATAAGCCACAGAAACACTAAAGGTGTTGCAATTCATACTAGATCCTAAGCCGGAGTTAATGCAGACCCTAGATAAGTTTCTTGCTTCTAGACATGTGCTTAACACCCTTGGGAACAGAGAGTTTCCATACTCTACATTTGCTGTTAAAACTAGGGAGGGGTCAATCCTGGCACCACAGTCCCCTAAAGACAGTGTCACCCTTAAATAATTCTAGCTCTCTTAACTAGCTCATGGAGTAAATGTAAATAAAAATCCATGATTTATGCAAGAAAATGCTGATGTCACCATTAATTTGAGATCTCAGTCACAAAATATTAGCCTGGTTTCTCTATGGCCTACCCTAATTTTACATCAGTGGAATTCAGTTGATACCATTGGAGTTATTCTAATTTGGTTTAATAAAGGCAAGAGAAAATAAAGTAACTGTTAATTTATTTTTGTGTAAGGAATTCACCTTTATTGCAGCTCTAGTTTCTTTAAGAATTGAATAGCCTGCACTCATGGACTGCCCCTCAAAACACTGGGACTTGTTTTCTGGAATCATTTGCCCTCCATAGCTCCTTTTCAAAGACCTCTTTTCTCCCAGCTCTGCCTTTCCTAGAGTTTTCCCAGGCTGATCAATCATCAGATACTCTGCTCTCCAGGTAGCTCTTTTCAACTCCAGCTCCACAGTGAATACAGAAAAAGGATGCTTAATAAACTCTCCTTTGTGTCACCCACAGAAAAGTCCAATTCATATCGCTGTTAAATGAAAAGCTTATCTCCCACCACAAATGTCCTTTAAGTAAATATGCAGAAACACTCTGTATTCAAATTTTGGGATTTCATCCTGGGGCTGCAGCTGTGGCATCTAAAGTGTAGTTTTTAATCAATAACATGCAAGGTCACAAAGCAGGGAACTGAGGCATCCTTTGAGCTCTTTGACTTCCAGGTCCTGCAACAAAACTTTGAGCAAATCCGGGACCAAGAAATGCTTTGGCTGCTGCTCTCACCTTTGTTCAATCTGAGAATGCTGAACCCAGGGGAGTAGCTGAATGAAATAGTTGTTTTACTATAAATAATTCATAACTTTCCAAACAGCTTTCTTCAAATACAAAAACTGTGTCTTTCACTGAGGGGTTCCCTTTAAATTTTTAAAACCAATTTTTTGTTTTCAGAAATTAAAAAGAGAGATCAATTAAGCAGGGTGGGGGATGGGGGTGTGGGTTTGCTTGTCTGTTTCTGTGATGGCTGAAAATTGTATGGATCTTGATATTTCCTCACACATATATCACATTGGAACAGACCTTGATCTTATTTCACACAAGTGTAGCTACACAGACTTCGATGACAGCCTCTTGCTAATTATGTCACTGAAAAGCAAGAGATTCACTGTACCATTTTGCTCATACAAATCAGCTTAAGAAGCTTTTATTCTAACACTTACAAAAACAAATTCTGGGTAAAGTACGAAAATCAAAATGAAATACAGAACTAGGTATTTAGGAAAGCTACAGTATACTGAAAAAGAGAGTTTTGAATAAAATACAGCTCTTTTCAACTGAAACACCAACTCTGCCAGATTAGATACATCAAGAACCTTATTTGTGGGAGGTTCCCCATGAAGACAGACTGAGTCTTAATGGGAAATATTTCCAGTGAGTTTCTAAAAAGTAGAAATTATCTCTGATATTGGTAGAGTTTTGGGTTTTTAAAAATCAGTTTTATAGTCAGCTAAAGGGTCTTACTCAAGGAGAGCTACAAGCTGACAGTGCAGGTGATAAAACCAAATCAAAGAGTTTCTCTACTTAGTATGATGAGGGTAAATCTGTCTACTTATGAAGCTGAAATACTGCTCTCGTTAATGGTGCGAAAAAAATTACTATCATTTTTGCTGTTATCATATTTGATTTGAAGTTAGGGATGCTGCAACTCCCACACTTCTGTAAGACAACTTTGAGAAGTGTATTCTAATAGCAAGTTGATACAGCTTGGTGTTAATTGTCAGTAAATCAGATTGCTTTTCTGAAAGCCTGAAAACATACATTCGAGATGTTAGTGACTGCCTTATCTTAAATGCACCCATTCTGAAATTATGTGACTGTTCTCCTCCTACACAAAGAAATTTTATGGCTAAATAAATTCAGAAATGCATTCCTATAAGCTTTATATACACATTTAATCTTTCTTTTATATTTTTTCTTTTTCTTTTAGTAAGTGGTGGAATAAACAACACTTTCCTTTGGATGGATTATAGTACATGTGAACTGCCTGTTGTTACTCTGCAAGAATAAGAAAAGGC
Source organism: Brachypodius melanocephalos (assembly GCA_013398615.1). Lineage (NCBI taxonomy): Eukaryota > Metazoa > Chordata > Aves > Passeriformes > Pycnonotidae > Brachypodius > Brachypodius melanocephalos. The sequence goes on from VZSR01001685.1 coordinate 20,793,962, forward strand.
CTTTGCTTTTACTTGTTAAATATCTTCTTGATAGCAAAAAGCATCTGAATGGCTCGCGCTCACAGCAGACCGTCAGTTGAATGGGATCAGCACTTCTACTAAAATATCCAAAGTTAAGGACTTGGAAAAGAGGTTTTTGCAGACATGACCCATTTACAAGCTGGACTTAGTCCAGAGACTATAGAGAAAGCCCGCCTGGAACTGAATGAAAACCCAGACATTTTGCACCAGGATATCCAGCAGGTCAGGGACATGATCATCACGAGGCCTGACATCGGGTTTTTACGCACAGATGACGCCTTCATCTTGAGATTCCTCCGAGCCAGAAAGTTTCACCAAACTGAGGCCTTCAGACTGCTGGCTCAGTACTTCCAATACCGCCAATTAAATCTGGATATGTTCAAAAACTTCAAGGCTGACGATCCAGGAATCAAACGGGCTCTGACAGATGGGTTTCCGGGAGTACTGGAAAACCGCGACCACTGTGGCAGGAAGATTCTTCTGCTTTTTGCAGCCAACTGGGATCAGAGTAGGTAAATGTAGATAGTGTCCTTATCTTTTTGCACACACTCACACTCGACTCGTAATATTTGTGGCGATCTTTGAAGCAGCAAGGCCGTTTTCAGCAAAAGATTTTGTAACCATATCTCCATTACACTCTAACTTTCATCTCACCTGATCACCTGTCAGTCCTCATTCTTAGGACATAGGACCATTGAGAGACAAGGCTACATCAGTGTGTCATATAAGTAGTTAATGTCTGGGTTTTTTAAAGGAAATATTTCCAAATATTTCCAAATATTTCCAAATTTCAGCCAGATAATGTCTTTTTGCTGTATGTACATTAATGACTATCATACAATTACTTCAGCTCTGTCATGGACCAGCCAAACAGGTTGACAGAAAGCATCTCAAAACATATGGAGATTCTCGTAGCTCTCCTGGTGCAGAAGAGAATGGCAATATTTATTCTATCCTCAGACTGTCTAACAGATTGCTTATTTGTTTGATTGTTTGTTTGAACCATTTTGGGAATTGCAGCCTCTGCTCCATTTCCACAAACTGCCTTGTGATTTCTGCACACTCTGGTTGCTCTGTGTTGTTAGTCTGATAAATGGAAGAGTCACACAAAGTGTGTTTTCCGTTCAGGCTATTTCTTTACAGAGCGATATGAACAAAGATGTCTCCCAGCCATTATTAAAACAATGTCCTTAAATGTTAATGTGATTAGTCGGCTTTCACTACACATTTGAAATGGTACAGAGAAAAGGGGCTACTCCAGGAATATCATATTCATATTGTCCTCATCTTCATCAGTTATTCCATACCATTTTCCCTGCCTTCATGGTGAGATGGAGAAGTGTAATCAGCTGTAGGGTTATCGTGTGGTCTGTTGAATCTCGATCATGTGAAAGAACAAAATTTAGAGCTAGGTTTTAAGTGCCATCAGTTCTGATGATATCCAAGTAGGATCTTGTCTTGCCATGGTCTAAAGTTTTTGATGAAAAAGTCTTATCCTTAGGTCAATAGATTGGAGCTTTGAATTTACATTATAGAAATTATTAAAGAACAATACACATGTGTCTGCAATTTTTCGTGTTATAGGTTTTCTGGGAAAACCTATAGGTTTTCTGGGAAAACCTTTCATTGCTGTGTGAAAAGCAGAGTTCAGAAGTGTTTCTGATTTTCATTTGCATCTGAATAAATGTACAGAAAGTTATACAGAAGTGTTACTTTGCATAATCAAACATATTTGGTGAAATTGTGAACTGAGGGCAGCAATAAAAGTCCTATTAACTACAAAGAGGCCAGCAGTTTATCTCCTGTCTTTCTGAACTGCAAGTTTGCCTTTCTTTCAACAAAGCTCTTCTGTTAGCAATTGACCTGAAAAGAAAGATGAATGCACAGGTATCTGGAGTTAATAGAAAGCATCAGCTTTAGAGGACAGGAGCACTATGGCTCTGCTGGTTGCATTAAGGGATTTAAGTATTACCTAGAGCAAACTTCGTGTTTCTGATCCCTCAACAAAATGAATCTTTGTGATTAACCTTGTACATCAGGTCCTGCTTTTGGAAAGCTGAGTGTGCTGGTGTCTAAGGCTTCTGCAATGAAATTTTGACAGAATAATAATTCCTGTCAGACTTTGGCTCATATTTTTGACAAGATCTTTAATATGCATCTCTGTGTATGTGTGTGTGTATGTCTGTGTGTGCAAAAACCAAAGCAAACCTGCATATTTCTGAAAACATAATTGTAATCTTCAAAGAACAAAAGCTGAGGCAAATAGCATAGGATGTACTTTCCTAAGACTCTTCAGTGGCATTAAAAAGCATATGCAAATTTTACCTCAGTTCAGCCACTGAACCTCATCTCTTCTGTGGATTCAGATGAAAGGAAGCTTTTTCTGTGGGCTTTTGTGGCGCTCCAGGTGCAATAGGGATTTGGGACAAGATTTGGGTTGTAAGTAAATTGGTGTCCTCCTACTATTTTGCTGTCTAAACGCATCAACAAGAGGAAAAGCTGTTAAGGAGAAGGAAATGGCGAGTGCAATGTCCTATCAAGCAGCATGGGAGCAGGTTATTGACCAGAAGAAACACGAATTTTACAAAAAAGTTCAAACAGGCATTGTCCACTCCTTACATAAATGTATCTTGGAGAACCTTTTTGCAGATGTGTCTTCAGTGGTGGCAAGACATTCACAAGCTCACATTTCAGCTGAATGCTATTGGAATCAGCTGTGATGTGACATGCAAGAGTAAGAGCTCACCCTTCAACCTGCCCTTCCTTACTCTAATCTCATTTGCCACTGGTTGTGCCTTCTCTTTCTTTATGATCAAATTCTAATTTATGAGGGGTTGTTTATAAAGAAATGATAATTTTAAAGGGTCTGTTAAAATCAGAATAGCTATAGTCCATAAATTGATTTTCAGTCCAGACATCCTTACCATTTATGCACCTGGGAGTGTGGTTGCTGTTGGCATCACATGTCATAGAGGCAGAAGAAACCTTTAAACTTTCTGTGCTTATAAATATATTGATTTTTAACAGGAAATGTCATTATTTGTGTAATATGACTGCTTGGACAAACCAGATGTTTCTAAGGTGTTCCCTGTATCAAATTTGCGTGTAAGCTTCTAGAAACATTTGTAATTTCAGCCACTAGACTGCAACAGATAGACCTGATATCTCCAGCAAACTAGATTTTAATTTCCAGCCTCAATGTTACCAGCTTCAGCTTCCAGCTGCTAGATCGTGTTAGTTTAAATGTACCACAAAAATATGACAGCTTCCCATGTTTGTACTTCTGTGTCCTGACTACGTCACATTTAACCTATTTTTGAGTTCACTGGGGAGGCAGCACTGTAGGGTAAGTCACGGTCAGGAAACAAGAAGATAGTGCATTAGTGACCCTGCAGCGGAGGTCCTTGTGTTCACCTTTAACCATGGGGAAAGTGAAACAGCTAACACCCTTTTCCTCAAGGCAAAAAACAACTCTGTGTTGTCCACAAGGTAAAGAACACAACCCTGAGCAGCCAGAACAGCAAAGTTAATGTTCTGCAAAGCAATCCACTAGCTTGATGCATCACAATACATTTAGGATGCCAAAACTTAAACAGTTTTAACTTTTTACTCTCAGAATTAGGAAGATTTTCCAGATTTAAAATACTCTTCATCTTTCTTTTCTGGACTGTTCCTATCATTTTAAGAACATGAAACTTTAGAAAGTTCCAATCAACTTAGGAACAGTTGTTGCTAAGGTGCAGGTGGATGAACTGAATAAAATTTTTTACTTATAAATCATCAAGTGATAACCCTATCTCATCTGTTCAATAATTTCCTCCTTTTAGACACAAGATTGTCACTCAGTTCTTAACTACTCTATCCCATTTTGAGCTCATGTTCAGCTCAAATTTGCTTTCAAGTCAGTTTCCTAAAATACAAATGCCACTGGTAAATGTGTCATACATTCTCATCCATAATGTGGACACAGTCTAGCATGTGATTCACGCTCTTGTGCAGAGCTAAACAGGTCCTGCTCACCAATTATCATTCCAAGGGGTTTGTGACATCTGTAAAGCTCATTGGCAAGAATTTCATTTTAGTTTCCACATAGTTAAAAAATATAATGATGATTGCTTTGACCAAATCCTCCTTAATGACAGGGAAAAAATGAGGGAATGATAATTCTTATTGCCAAATCACTAGCTGAGATCTCTCATGGTACCAGAGTTACACTAATTTAGCATGTTCCGCTTGGGTTTGATTTCTCTCCATTGTTCAGGCAGATTTCTTAGAGACGATGTCATCACTTTCTCTCTAGGTCCTGCATAGTATATTTTGGATCTGTTAGTTAAAGTTAATCACATATTCAATACCTTCATTTTCACTTATTCAATATTGAATTAATAAAAATGAGCAGATGAATAGAAAAAGAAAGAGATCAGATAAGTTCCATCATGAGGGAGGAAAAAGCTGTTGAGCTACATTACTGTACACTAGTACAGGGGAGGGACATTTTCCACTTTGATCAGAACTCAAGGTGTGAACTCACCTGGAACCCACAAAGACTTTACTTACACCACTGCTTACAGAGCACCTTATTTTCAATGTGAATTTGTGCAGTAATAAAGACAGATTAGGATGTCAAACTGATCATGTAATGAATTTTTTTGGTTAAATAATTTGCATGATAAAAAAATTCCAGTTTGTAAAACAAACAAATGCGTACACACAATTTTGATGAGAGCTGAACAAGGACTCAATGTAAAAAAACAATGTTCCATGTGCTGGAACATACATACTCTTTCTCACACTTTTTCATTTCATCGCTCTCACCAAATCTAAGCCCTTACCAAATCCAAGCACTCCTCTGATCCACCTGTAGTGAAACTGAAGCTTTTAAAGAAGTCGGGTGAGAAGGTCTTCTCAGCTGTTGGACTGGGGAAAGCCTTCAGTAACTTCCACAGCTGTTCCTATGTCTGCTACTGTCTCCCAACACACCAAGGAGATGGAGCTTTGGGTGGACAAATAATTCAGCAGAAGGTGTTCATTAATCTTCCAAGCAAAAGTGTTTCCTTCAAGGTTGTTCAGCCAGAGTAAAATTTATTTTTGTGTAGAGAGCCAGAAGAAGGACTCCAATCACAATCCTCTGCAAAAAGGGCTTGGGTAGGGGGCAGAGTATTTTTCATAGTTTTTTTTTCAGTAAGATGGTAATTAATTTCTGTCTTCATGTCTGTGCCTCAGAAGCTGTCACATAGCTCCAAAAATTCTACGAGTCAGACAGAGAAAACCTGCTGCTTTGTTTACAACATACAACCCCAAGTCCTTGCTAGCCATAAACCATCTTTTATTACCCAGGGAATCTCAAATGCCAGATACCGTTATGTAGGACAGTGTAGTGAGGCTAAAGGGATAGAAAATATTCTGACATGGAAGTAAACCAACAGCTATAAATATTTTAAATGGTCGTGATAAAACCCAAGTATGTCCTTCCTGAGAATGCTCAAAGTGTCGTAATTACAAGGATATTATCATCATCACATCCTGTTGGTATAAAAGAATACAGCCCAAATGCTGGTTGTTCCAATATATTTCAAGCATAGTCTCAGATGCTTAATAGAATATGAGGGAACAAACATCTGTTGAGACTGATTTATAGTCAAAGGAGAACTGTGGCAATAACTCAGCCTCATGTCTGTTTATCATGAGGGATTACAGCTGAAGTGCAGGCAGCCCTAACACCATAATGATTTTTACACATCAAGTCTTTGGGTTTGGTTAGGAGCTAGTGATTCTGTGTTGGGAGATGCTTACAGTAATGCAGATTGACATCATGGTTCAAGCACTGCATTGACCAATAAGTAGCTTAGAAGTACGCTGCATAAACAAATAATTCATATTTCATCACTGAGCTGGTCTGAAATGGTAGCAGAATTCAGGATAGGGGAAGGCAGCAATAGCACAAGCAGAATACTCATTTTGAGGAGTAACAGATGTGCAAATTAAATGTTGGACAAAGAAGACAAAAAAGAAGCTCTATCTTGAAATGTTTTAATTTGCTTGCAGGCAGCAACTTAATTCAGTTAGTACCATTTATTACAGAAGCCATCTTTGGGAAGGCAATTGTAGCCCATATGAATGACAGCAGGATGACATACACAAATGAGAACCCTGTGTCAGGCTGCAGAGGGAATCCAAGAAGACAGGGAAAATGTCTGAAAAAGAGAAAGAAAAACAACAGCTGGGAAAGTTATGAAGCATATGTTGAAGAATGAGAGAAGCCTGATTGAAAAGAAGAAATAAAATCTATGGAGAGCGATTGGCAATCAAACACATTTTGAGAGGAAAGAGGTGACTGGATGGTGTTGGGCTGACTGAAGAGCTGTGAAGGACAGTGCCCGGGGATGAGAAACACAGTTGCAGGAGCTCACCCTCAGGATAACACAGGAAAATGTAGGGCAGACTGGGACGTGGCTCTGTGCCACCTTCCTCCTGGTGAAAAGAAAGCAAATCCAATTCCCACGCTTTATAAAGTGGAAAGAAGGACAGTTGATTAAAATATATATATATATATATATATACAAACACATATACAAAGCAAACACATAGGCACACACACACATCCCCTGCTTTTCTTCCCAGACTCTCAAAATACTCTGTTTTTACATGAGGGTTTATGTCTGGGTGTCAGAAAAGAGAAACTGCATACAGTTATGATAGCACTTGTCCCTAAAAGGACGACCCATAGTCCTGCATGGGCTGTATATGTCATCCTCACAGATGGGATCTGCAAAAGAACACCATAACAGAGCTACAGCCACAGAATAGTAGGAAGCCAAGCAATGTGACATTCCCACATGGTTCTTAGCCCTTTTGAACTTTGGAAACTTCTGGAAACCATGAATGAATGCTCTTATAAATAGCAGCTTTTTGAGGCGAGGCTTTGTAGGAAGAGACCAGAACACTTTTTTTTTTTTTTTTTTTGTCACAACACTCCTCAAATCAAGTTTTCTAAATATCTAATATTTTGATCTGTTTCTAATTTGCCAACCTAACGAAAAGCAGCTAAGACAAATTCAGCATTGCAAAAGGAACAGACTGAAAAGAGTCAGGGAAAGAAAAAAAAAATCTCTGGCCAGCTATTTCATAAACTACATGCAGTAGAGGCATCAAGAGAAGAATGGAAATGTTGAGCTGGAATCCTTAAATACATTTGAAAATTTTAAATTTTAATACTTCTTTGTCATATTATTTCCCCAGGCCAGGACTTATTTTAAACTCTTTCCTCTGAACTTTGAGCCCTGTATCAATTGCATTTTACATTGAAATATCTGCTTTTTTCACTCTGACAAATGCTGAGCATCCTCCAGTTCCAGCAGCCTTGGAACAGCACGAGGGATGCTTAGGAGCTGGTGGTGTTAGCAGAGCAGGTGATGCCACAGGAGTTAGAGCAGAGAGCATGGATTTGGTCAGGATGTGAGTGTTGAGGGTAGCTGCTCAATTCCATGAAATGGCTGAACAGCACACTGGGGTAGGTTCTACCCTGCCACCAGTCACCCTGCTTCAGGGTATTTCTTTGTCATGGTGAGGGTGGAGGGTGCCTTGGGAAGCTCTCAGTGATGTGGGAAATTAAGTGGTACAAGCACCCAGCTGCCACATACACCTAAAAATTTAACCAAGCAGACAGAATAGGAGGATGGGGGAAAGGCAGGGGGAGTAAAGTCATTCTGATAAATCAGATAAAAAATTTAATCGTTAAATATCTTCTGTGTTTTGCCTCCTTTGTCATGATTAAAACAATAAAAGAGTTGGAGCATCGTAATTAATATGTCATGATTGGAGATTTGATTCCTAAAACTGAGAATAATTTCTTAAGAAAGAGGAAATTTCAGTCTTAAATTCTGATTGCACTCTCACAGGTTTTGTTTCTAATAAGTGCAGCAACCAGAGAGGCAGCAAAAAGCGAGTATCCCTTGTTCACAGACTATGATAATCTCAGCTCTGGAAACTTCCTGGAGGGTCCATTTGTTGCAGGGACAGAGGGCAAAGCAAGCCAGTTAGCCTCATGCTGACACTATTTCCTACAGAACTGCTTATGAAAACTGTCCGTGCTGAGCAAACTCAAGTTAGTAAAGATTCATTCTAAGGAGAAAGGTAATATGCAAATATCCTTTTCCTTATAGAGAGATGATATCTCTTTTCCACTTTTCCACTGCAGAGGCACAGTGGATGGCACCTGTCTGGGCATGCATTAACACATGTGGTGCCAGTTTTCTTTCACCTGTGCAATATAAATCACACCACCTTGTAAATTTATGATGCTACAGATTCAATAACAACCTATTTGGAAAGCGTATATGGAGTATATATGTAATATCCCATAATATCCCCTTTAGGGACCAAAATTGAGGATTTGATTGAAAGTGGAAGATAGTGACTGCCATATTAACATACATAAGAAAAAATACTTGCTTTTCAGTGTCAAATTAGTATGGCCTCTATTTTTTACCTTGCCAACCTGCTGTGTATCAAACCTCTTATTAGGAGCCTGTTCCTGGTAGGAGAACTTTTGGTCTGATCCCATAGAACCACTCTCAAGTGTACTTTAAAACACACATATTCTCACATACTACACCAAGACCTGATGGTCTGAACTCATGAAGCAGGAAGACATTTTTTTAACCTTTTTAAACCAATATGTTTTTCTTCATTGTGTTCCAGCTACAAGCTATCCCCACATCTTCCTTGTCCTTTCCTACAGTTAGTCCTGTGCTTCACAAAATTGCAATCTCATCTCCTCTGGTTTTATAACATGTCAGTAGAGGAACTGAATTCCATAAATTCATCTATGAATGAAGTAACATTGGTGAAAAAAAGGGGTAACAGCACCAGGCCTCTGCTATGGTGGGATCAGAAACATTTGTTCCCCTTGCCAGGGCTAAACACTTCACTGTTTCCTTTCTCCTGGCTGCCTTTCACTGCAAATCCAAGAGATGCCAGTCATATTTTAGATATGCACAGATCAATCTACAGAGTATGTGTGCTGCTTACACTGTTCCAGAGTGCTAGGCTATGTGTTAGCACACAGGATTGCTTTTGTATGGGTATTTCTAACCAGGAGAATCTACACCTGAGTGTGATAACACTAAGTCATCTTGGTCCTCTCCTGTTATCTTGGAGCTGTGATCCTCTAAGCTGTTTCCACTTTGCAAGATCTCTCTGTAAATGTGCACTGCCTGGCTTTCCCAGGGTAAATCCTACCTGTCTGTTGTATATGTACAAAACAAGAAATGTGCTTTATATTGAAAGAGAAGGAGACTGATGGAAAATCCTGCTTCCAAATGTACTGCAATATTCATTTGAAAACTAAGTAAAAAAGGTGGAATAAACTCCAACCTAGGGAGGGATGGTGGGAAATCTTTCCATTTCTTAGGATCTCATTTACATGTAAGCCACTTCTAGCTGGCTCCTGCAATTTAAATTCACTTTTATTCTGATAAAGCCTTCAATTCTGTTTGAATAAAAGAGTTTTGCAAGTCTGAGGAAAATGGCAATTTGTGTATGCTGTGCTGCCAATGAATGCCTTCTCTTATTCCAGCATCCTATTGTTATTCTCTGCTAAAATGTATGCGCATGTACATTCACGTTCACCTTCTTTCAGAGAACATTTTGTATGAATCATTTAAAAGTACTTCAGGATCATTTTGGGATTTACTTCAGAAAGAGGTTTAGCAGATGTAGAGTGCATGTTAAAAGCCAAGGAGATTTGTGAGGCACCAGACACACCTGCCATTACTGGTTTCGTCCTGGCTGACAGGTTTGTCTCTGCTGGGATTTTCTCACCTCTTGATTTCTTCAATCAGGTGTTCATGGGTAACTGATATTGACTGGGCACAAAAGGGTTTGACGGTAAAGAATGGACTACAAATGAAATTATATACAGTAAAGTGATACCATTGGGGAAGCAAAGTGTCTGGGCTGTATTACAGGAACGTTGTCAGTCAGCAGGACAGCAGTGGTTACTCACCTTTACCCACCTCAGCTGTCCTGTAACCTAAATACTAGCACAAGAGACAAGTCTGAGCTAAGCCAACCAAAGAATGGCACAACAAGGAGTGTGGAAAACGTGACAATGTAATACAAGTCAAAGATAACAAGAGGTGGGATTTAATTATTCCTGTATATAACAGTTTACCTTAACAAAATGTGGTAGTAAACAGTGGATACATAGAATAAAAGCAACATTATTCCAAATCTTTAACAGAATTAGATTTCCAAATATTAGAAAACATTTTGCAATGGCTAAGATAGAGGCAACTGTGGCATTCTGTGGGCTCCTCATCAGCAATGACACTACTGATATGCCTTGCTTCAGACGTTTGCTTAAATACCTTACGACTCAATATGCTTCTCATGCAGAAAAGAAAGCAGTGCATTTACTTGGCCATTAAACACTATTGCAAAATATCAACCAAAGCTAAGTCAGCCTAATGCAAGGCAATGGAGTGGTAAAGGGTTCTGCCGGATCAAGATGAAATGTGTTTTTGTGGAGTGAAACTAACTGCAACATAATTGGAATAATTTTGCAAAGATCTGATTACTTGTAGTTATTCTTTGATAATGCATAAGGCCATTTTAGTAATCTTTTGGCAAAGTCAAAATATTTTCTAGATAAAGAGAAGTATGTACTACTGCTATCTTTATGAAAATTAATTCTGCTGTTGTAACAAATGTTATGTCCTAAGGTTGTGCAGAGATCTATAAAATGGACTGTCCCTACCTAATTTTCCCTTTCAATACAGTCTAAACTGTGAGAGAGTAGCAAACAAAAAAAGGACAACCAGTGTAGTATTAAGAAACGTGGCAATTTTAACAAATCATCCCACAATACCATGAAAACAGCTCTGAGGACATCTCCTCTGTTGTGGTTTGAAAAGAAAAACAA